>JABSTQ010009302.1:0-443197 GCA_013358835.2 Ixodes persulcatus | reverse complement strand
CAGACATGGGTAGAGGACGAGGGGTTGCTTGGCGAGTTACAAAATGGCTTTCGGAAAGAAAGAAGGTTGGAGGACAATTTGTTTACATTAACACAGTGTATCGAAATTGCAGTTAAAGATAACAGACCTCGATGGATAGCTTTTTTGGATATTAAGGGAGCTTATGACAATGTGGTCCAAGGAAAGCTGTGGGAAATAATGAACCACTTGAAGGTGGAAAATGGAATAATTAAAATCTTAAAGGACATTTATAGGGACAACAAGGTTTTTATAACATGGGAAGGAAGAGTGACAGCACCAGTAGAAATAAAACGAGGCCTTAGGCAAGGGTGTCCTTTGTCACCATTACTGTTTATGATGTACCTCCAAGGATTAGAGGAGAGACTAGAAAAGAGTGGAGCTGGCTTTGACCTCTCATACTACAGACATGGCGAGAAGATTGAACAGTCAATACCGGGATTAATGTATGCAGACGACATAGTACTAATGGCGGACAACAGGATGAATTTACAAAAACTAATGAGTATCTGTGGTGCAGAGGGAAATGAATTGGCATTGGAGTTCAGTAGTGACAAGTCGGCGATTATGATATTTAACGATGACGAGGGTGAAGTCCTTAAAATACAAGAATGCAATGTTGGGAGGGTCGACAAGTATAGGTATCTAGGCGTGTGGATCAAGGAAGATACGGATTACCTCAGTGAACACGAAAGAGACACAACTGGCAAGGGCAATAGAAATGCAGCGGTAATGAAAAACAGGGCATTGTGGAACTATAAGAGGTATGAAGTAGTCAGGGAGATTTGGAAGGGAGTTATGGTGCCAGGCCTAACTTTTGCGAATGCAGTTCTATGTATGAAACCTGACATTCAGGCAAGGCTAGAAATAAAACAACGAGGGGTGGGTAGGCTGGCTCTCGGAGCGCATGGGAAGACACCAAATCAGGGGGTACAGGGCAACATGGGGTGGTCGTCTTTCGAAGGAAGGGAAGCAAGCAGCAAAATAGAATTTGAGGATAGACTGAGACAAATGGATGAGGGACGGTGGGCACGAAGAGTGTTTAGTTATCTGTACATGAATGGTATTGACACAAAATGGAGAAAGCGAGCAAGAAAACTCAGATCTAAATATGTGGGCAACAGTGGGGAGGTGGGTCAGGAAATTACAGTTAAAAAGAAGGTTAAGGAAACAGAGAGAAGTATATGGGAAGCCGGTATGCAAACAAAATCAGCATTGGAGATGTACAGGTTGTGTAAAACAGATATCGATAAAGAGAGTCTCTATGATAATTCAAGGGGGAGTTCTCTGCTATTTGAAGCCAGAACGGGAGTGTTGCGGACTAAGACATATAGAGCTAGATATCAGGAGGTAGACACCGTGTGTGGAGCTTGCGGAGAGGAGGAGGAGACGGCTGAGCATTTGGTACTTTACTGTAAGGGGCTTCACCCTGTAGTGGCTGAAGAGCCTATTAATATAACAACCGCACTGGGATTTAGGGATAGTGAGGGGAAAATAGACATGGGGAAGGTGGAGATAACCAAGAAGAGATTATCTGACTGGTGGCATAGGTCGAGGGAAGGGTGAATATTTTCCTATTCCCTACTGGGCGACCCTTTCTGCGGAAGGTGTGTGCACCCGGTTGCATAGAGGCGCCTCCGTCGTACGGACCGTAGCTTTTAGGACTAAATTTCTAGACTTGTAACTCGTAAATTAAATAGCTTAAAAAAAATACTGGCTAGGTGGCGCAAGCCGCCGCCCGATTCAAAGGGTTAAGCCCCATCCATCCATTCATCCAAAGGTGAATTGTGACGTAGTTTGTCTTGGGATGAGCAAAGCTGCGGCGAGCCTGACGTCGTCAGAATGTCCTAGCCTTTTCAGCCACCGGAGCGGTCGAAGCACGCCAACTATCGGGCCACCGCAACTAACTGCAAAGCTGCTTTTGGGTGGATTTTTAGTCACGGGTTAATCTTCTATTGTCTTGTAGAGGGAAAACAGCGACCTCAAGGATACAGAAAAGAGAGTCCCATTGAGTGGGAAGTTCCTCCCTCCCCTCTTCTCCTATGCTGACCGTAGAGCTGTTGGGATGACGTCAGGTTCAAAGCATACATGGTTCTAGGCGAGACAGTCAAGGCCCGTTCACACTCTTGCAACCCAGTACGACCAAGAGAGACGAGATCTGTTAAGACTTCTTAAAATTTCTTAGGACGAGAGAACACACTGGCACGCTGGCGCCATTTATGCGGTGACCCTGGAGCTGCATTTCACAAGAGCGAAGGTTTTGCGGGATTTCCGAGGTCAAATGTGTGTAATACCTATAAGAAAGGCTCGTTTATAACGTTGACAAAAGTTTTTCGCGCCAAGAAAGAAAAGATAATGCGCGAGAGAAATAGAAATTATGCCGGACCGCCAAGTTTACACTGCTACCCAATAGATGGCGTCAGTGTATCCTCTCGTTGTAAGAGGTTTTAAGGAACCAAGTTTTAAGAGGTCGCAAGATTGTGAACGGGCCTTTATCGTCACCACCTGTCAAGGTTCCTAGACGTGCATTACAAACGAGGCTTTAGCGACTTCCACCAGGTGCTCTTTGCTAATCGTTTAATTTGTTTTAAATTTCCTTTTCGTGTCTTTTTAACAAGATATTGGTGTGTCCGATGTGATACTGCTCCTTTGAACACTTATAGACAAAACATAAGCGCCGAAATTTCGTTGTTGTATAACTTTAAAAGTTCAGAGGAAGCTCCTCCCACCTCTTTCCCCTTTAGCAAAGCGAACGCTGGAGAGGAGGTGACCTAATCTCCAGCGTTCATTCTGCTAAAGTTGAAAGAGGTGAGAGAAGCGTCCCAATATAGTTGCGTGTAGCGTTACCAAACGCACATTGGGCAAGAGCGTAACGCAAACAGCTGGAGAGGAGAGCAAGGAGGAATCTTTCCATTACTCCGACTTTCTTTTGTGGATCTCAGACGTCGCTTTTGTGCCCATCGGAGATAAAGCTGTCACCCAAAATGTTTTTAGAAAATTAGCTTTTTGCTTTTTTGCCGTGGGTTTCACAGCGCTACGCGCTAGCAGTGAGAGAATGCGGAAAGCAAGTTCGTCTGCCTCTTTTACAGGAGTGGTGGTGACGTCAAAACACTGAGCTCTGATTGGCTCTGATTGAAACTTAGTGGATAGACCTCAAAGCAAGCTGCCTTGAGATCTACCCACTACCCTTCAATCAGAGCCAATCAGAGCTCGGCGTTTTGATGTCACCACAACCCCTGCAAAAGAAGCAGACGAACTTGCGCTCCGCATAGAGTCTGGATGAGGACATACTATATCTCGACGTTCTGTCGAGAGAGAGGAAGAGTGCGTGAAAATTCTAATTATCTATGCCTGTTCGAGAAATGCTGGTTCTCTTCAAACGTCAAAAGTGTCACGCTGAGCGACGTGCCAATGATGGCAGCATGTTCTACCATGAATGTAAACGATATAGTAAAACAAAGAGGGCGTCTTCGTCAACGTAGTGAATTATAGAAATCGCCGCTTCTGATTCAATTCTGCTGACGGCATTCACGAGAACAAAAGGCGAGGCTTAATTGAGCTTAAGCTTTTGCACGCTTCCATTAAATTGTTTTCTGCATTTTTTTTTTTTTCAGGCGTTCCATCAACTGTTGAATATATTTAGAATATGGCAGCGAGATTTCCGCATGAAACACGCCGAGCATCTCTCGTCTGACATGTTGCTATTTATTTACTATGCACTGGTGAGTTGTATCATAAGTATCGTGCTTTGAATAAGGTGTGTCGCCAAGCTACTGAACAAATTGTTGCTGCGGCACTGTTGTAGGCTTACTCTTGTATAGGCGTAAATCACATGCGCCGTAGCGTTGTTTTGGCGTAAACTAGTATTTTTTTTTAAGTTAAAAGGAAACTGGTATGTGGAAACTCTGTTAATCATTCGACAATGCATTACATGTAGGGAGAACACTCTCATTATTATGCGGCGCCCCAGCTGTGCAACTTACTGCGCTTCAAATAAAGAACCTGTCAGTGTTTTTCGCGCAACATTAAGAGAGTCTATCCCTTTAATTTGCAAAAAGGTATGAACACGTGCCGAAGGAAAATACATATTGACTCAGAGATTGAATATTCCCATGGGAATATTAAATAAGAAATGTCTGTGGGGTGACCCTGGACGGATGGCAATTTTCAGAATCTTCATTATTTCAGAACCGAGCATAAACCGCAGTTGGTCGCTCTCTGCGTGTCTTGTGTGGAGAAAAATAATCGGTAATTTCTATAAAAGTCGGTGCTTACGAAGGCGGCCAAAGTCTGCTCCGTCCTTGTACGGCCTCCGACCGGGGAGAAGTCATGACATGTGCCCTTCGATACAAGTTGAAATATTGTTTGCTTGTTTGTTTATGAAATAGAAACATTCAGGTATTCACTAACACTCGATTTCGGTTTAGATTCAGGAGACAAGCTTTGCAGCTACAAAATTTCCAGCTTATAACAGTGCAGCCAGAGCGATACGCCCTGCGTCAATTTGATTGTTTTACAAGAACGCAACCTATTTCCGTCATACTTTCAGGACTCGTGTTCTAAGGCCAACACGGCTTACATGAAACACCAAGTCAACTCTTCCAACATCGCACTCGCAAAGGAAAGGTACAAGACTTCACTCTTCAATAAGAGAAGATTAATATTGAAACGTTTTGCGAAGTCGCTTTTCGATAGGCCTTCTTAGAGTTAAAAAAAAAAAGCAACAGAAGTTAAGATTTCTCTTTAGTTCAAGAAAAATCTAGTTTCTTTTTTTTTTGCCTTAGATAAAGGCAAACTTTACATTATGCTCATGGTTTACCTCACGAGCAAGCTGTGTTGTTTTGTGGGAAACCACAGGCGTAGGCCCGTAGCTTTTAATATGGTACTAGTTTCGCGCTGTTCTAGTACCAAATATTTAGGGGAGCTAGGCCCTTTCGACTGTTCCTTGAAAGGCTCTGCACAAAACAAGTAAAATGTAGCGTACATCGGTGTTAAAAGCACTACCTGCCGCCTTGAGCTTTTGCCTCGCGACTTTTCATTATACCCTTTGGTGCCGAGAAAAAAGGCAATAATCTCTGCATACATTACCATGATCCTTAATCTCTTAGATAACCTTAAAAGTATCCTCGGTAGAATATCATGGATAACTTGATATGTATTCTCACCAGTGGCGTACCAACTTGGTTTTTGAGTGGGGGCGGGCAAATAAGACCCGAACCCCCCCCCCCCCCCCCCCCCCCCATCCCCGGGCCGGGGGGCAGTGCTATAGGTATTCCTTGGGCCTCGCCGGCCAGTGTTTGCCCTGCCCAGTGGCGGCTGTTTCGGAGGGGGGGCAAGTGCCGCCGAACCCCCCCCCCCCCCCCCCCCGGGTTGATACGCCCATGATTCTCACTTACATCTAAAGAGCACAACTTCTTGACATGCACGCCTTGCTCCTCTCTCGAAAACATGAACCTTGCTATTATACAAACAAAAATCCATTCGTCCTACAAACGCGAGAACATAAGTTGTGTTGTGTTCGTCCCCTTCTGTGTTTCCTGAGTTTCGGGTTTTATTACCATGAAGATGAGTTGCGTTTTTATTTTTTTAAGTGTTCTTTCTATATGTCGAAGGGACGTGCATTCGCCTTCGAACTGCTCTCATAGCATGTTAAGCTATTTGATTGACTATCTGATTCTGTCCCTAATGGTGAACGTATCAGTAATGCTGTAGACACTTACCAACGTTACTAGATTAGCTCAGTAGCAGAATTCCCGCAAAAGGGCGTACCTCCCTCACTCCCTTCAGTCCGCCTCTCGTGGTTCGAAGCACCATCTAGATGGTGGTTTCGAAACTGTGCGTTCCATAGAGCAGAGAGTACGGTGAAACGCCGTCTAGACGGCCGTGCTTCAGAAAATATGTATTCCATGGAATGTACTGCACTTACAAGAGGAGTCATTCTCTAAAGGGCGGCCCGTCGAATATGGGAGCCGTGAGGAAAGAAAAGGGAGGTGTTGGGGGGGGGCGGGGGGGGGGGGGGGGGGGGATTGCTTGTGCAAGCAGCGCCTATGGGCATTTCCGTAACTAAGCTAATCCAGTAACGTTGACACTTACATCTGCCTGGTCCCGTCACGCAGGGTGAACCTGGCACTGAAGAACTCTCCTGAGTTCGCCAAGACCTTCAAGTGCAAATCGAACAGTCCGATGAACCCATCGCAACGCTGCAAAGTCTGGGCACGCTAGTAGACCTTGTCTCCCGCCCAAAGCCGACTCTACCAGGAAGACGGCAGCTCTGCCTGGCGCACTTGCGAGTCCGTCCTTAGCGTTGCCCGCCGGCCCACGATCGCCGTCTACCGAGTAGAGCGTGAAACAGACGTGAACAAAAACCGTCGCGTCGCGCCGCCGAGCGGCGTTACCATACGTACTATCGCTGGCGCTGTGACCTGGCGGCGCCGCATTGGACCACGTCGTAGCATCAGCGTCAGTTGCTGTGGCCACGCCGCTCGGCGGCGCTATGCGATGCCCTTTTTGTTCAAATGTGTTTCACGCTTATCTTTTTTTTTTTTTTTTTAGTTGCTGAGGAAGGCCGCTCGCCCAGTTCAAGTGGTTTGCGTCCCACAGATGAGCCAGTGTGTTAATAAAGTGTGTATCGAAGGTAAACCCTCTGTTCAAACCAGTGGGTTCCACTCACCACATATTCACTGGCGTTTGTAAAACAAGCTCGCTACGGCCCGCAACCGGTATAGCAACCTTGCGTTTTTCGTTTTTTTTGGTTTTTTTTCTACTTTGTTTGGAGTTACGTTGCCTCTGTTTTAACAAACAGTGATACAATGAGTTTCCATCATCCTTCGCGGTTGCCGTGTGTTGCAGAAAGGCAAAATCTACTGGAGCGCAAAATACTTCTCGGCTTCGCGCTATGCACTTCCCTCAAACGTTTTGACGACAAGCCTGAGCCTTCAATAGTTAGGCAGGATGAGATTAGCAGGGCGTCTCTCCCCGATGCCCAGCCACCAGCATGAAGACCACCAAGAACACAAGGCCTGCCTTTTTCCTCCTCTAAACATTATCACTAGGAGATCTACAGAGCGCCACTATACGTAGCCCGGATGAGCACCATCGTCTGACACATCGTTTGCTCCATCGCCTGCTTCGGTAGTTTTTGTAGCAGGTAATAAAACAGAGTCTCACGCCGAATGTGCATTTCTATAGCAGATCGTGGAGCGTTGAATGCGTGAGTGAAAATGCCTTAAGTGCGATCCAAACCAACGCGTCGTGCGCTTCCCGGAAATTGCGTATTTCGTGACGTTTTTGCTGTTTCCGGTGCGCTTACTGAGTCACAAGCGAGCGCGTTGGTTGGGACGGTGCGCTTTCGGGCGAGCGGAGAGCATCTGCGCCCGACGGCGAAGAACCGCAGAGGCGGAACTGGTGCCCTCGGCCGATTGGCCGGGAGAGGATATGGGAGAGGAGCGCCCTACTACGTCGCGGCGCGTTTTTGTGCGCGTCCAGAAAAAGTTGAAATCATCAGACTTTTTTATGCGCGCCCGGAAGGCGCAAGAAATCAGCGCACGACCTAGGCGCGCAAAAAAACGCGTTGGTTTGGACCGCGCTTTACTGCTGCGCGAAGGGCTGCAAAGCAAATTAGCACCGGTCTCATAGAGCAACACCAGTTTTCGTCTTCCCGATGGATGAACGATAGAGGCAGCAGGGGTTGCAAGCCCTTTCGAAGGACATAGTTGTGTCCCAACACTCGAAGGTGCGCGGTGCTATTCCGTCGTAGTTCTGGCAACGGCATTGCCATACGTCACGACCGCTTGCGTCGAAATACGTTACTGAATTACCGGGACAATCGTGCTTCATGTAGTGTACAGGGATTATGTCAAGGAGTCGATATACGACCGCAAATCACCGGCACATCCGCGTTTCGTAGGAAGCGTTAGAACCAGTTAAAGAAGTAGCTTGGTAAGCGCAATACGAAGCAAATATATGCCGTCTCAAGCGTAAAATGACAGTGATGTAGGAACGGGCGTAGTTACTCGCCGGCGCATTTTACGTAACGTATTCAAACGCGACTGAAAAAATAGTCACCCTCACCTTTCACTCACGAGCATGTGAAATCCCTTTGCCTAAAGCCTGACTGGAGATTATACTTTTTCAACTTCAAAGAAAATATATATAAAAAACACGCCAGTGAACCGACACAGTTAACCGAAATCTTTCATTGTTTTGCTTTTTAATTCAATAGAGCTGGCAAAGTGTACCCTGCAACTAAATCTACAACGATATTGAGGATTCCACTATTTTAACGAATCGAAGTGTAGTAGCTTATGTGTAGTCTAAATTGTGATTACAGTTGTTTTTTTTTTTTTTTTTCTTTCAGTTCTGAAAAATCCCATTCGTACTAAATCTTAGCTTTGAGCGATGCTTGAGTCACACGCTATTTTTTATATTGCATTTATAAGCAATGCAATCGAGACCATCAGAAGCCTGAACAGCTTCGCAACCTCAATATTCAAGATATGTAGTAGCACTTATAATTGTCCGATTTTTGTTTTGCTGTTATCATTCTTACACCTATCTCCACTAAACAGAACTGTCAGTATGTCTGACCAGTAACTGCTTATTTTGCTTTGCTCATTGAGCAGATCAAATACTGTAAACGACTTAATTTTCGCGAGGACCTAATTTTCGCGAGTTCCGCGAATCGCCTATAATCCGCGAAAAATAGGTCTCGCGAACAATTCCGGTAAACTGTAAACATATTGAAATCTATATTGAGATCCCACCGCGTCGCGAAAATTAGAACCCGCGAATTATTCCAAAACTTTAGCTTTGACCTAAATCGCGAAATATTGGGCCCGCGAAAAATGAGTCGTTTACAGTATTTATTATAAAAATTACCCAGGTAAGTGAAATAACAATCGCATGAAACAGTCAAATTCGCTTTCTTTATTAGGTGCGTACAGCACACTTTGATGAAAGATTGATCGTCACATCAACAGAGTACACTGACAAAAGAACTGGAACAGTCCTCTGTAGGCTCCTCTTGACTTACCAACACTTTTGAAGCATGTTGTTGCAATACTTTTTCCCTGCACCACAAAACCGTTTGTGGTACATAACGTGGCAAGCAATGCAAGTATAGAACCTTCGGGAAGCAATCGAGAGTCACGGTTGTACCGGTGAATGCGTCTTGGTTGTTTTGGTTGTTGTGGACGTCATTCATGCACATGTCTGAACCAGCCATTTGCGCCGCGAGCTGCAGCCTATGGTTTTATGGTTTTACGCTGGCGCTTGAAACATTTTGAGTGCAGGCGCGCACAAGTGGCATAGAATGGAACAACAACCAGTGGGAAACACCGCAAAACTACTCGATAAAAATACGAACGACCACCACCAACTACTGCGAAGTACTGCCGGTCGTGTTTCTGCACATTCCAGAACATGTCAGGTCGCGTTCCTAGATTTCGCTAGATGTGCAGTACCTAGTCCTGGTATGCAATGTTAAAGGGGCCAATGAAACGATATCTGGTTGGGATGTCTATGACTTTCCAGAGGCGTACTGGTCCTAGTCTGGCCAAAGTATACTCGCACAGACCGCCACTGATTCAGGAGCTTATTTGCCGCTGTGACATTGCGAGGATAAAAGGGGACTATTTCTTTAGGTCTTCCCTTCACAAAGCTTGATGACGTAATTGTGGGATCGAAACCACCCGCCTGACGACAATCGAGCGCGGGTCATGGATTGAATTCGAAAACTGGGTGAGAACTCGACTTCGTCTCGTAACAACCAATGCCTCGGCGGACACTCGGGTACTGGCTTGTGTCCAACCACTGCGGTGATGAGAATAACCAAACTCTAACAATGCCAAGAGCTCACCACGTGTTTTCTACTTTGCCAACCCCAGCGCGTGGCTATGATTAACGTTGGCGGCATAGGATAGCCACCAGGCCACGTGGCCACTTGTTCTGGCTCCGAGTTGAGGGGATAAACAATGCTCATATTTCAAGATTTTTTTTTTTTTGCCATTGCCGTTGCATAGGTGGTAAAACTAAGGCAGGAGTATTGAGTTAATACCGTTATGGAGTGATTCTAAGTAGTATTTAACGGAAGTGGAAAAATCGTTTCATGGCTTCTTTAAGCAAGGCATACTCCGGAGCCATATGGGGTCAAAAAAAACAACGAAAGAACAAGCGGTACATGCAATATTGTAGAACTGGTCACGGCGCGTCCGTCGGCCGCACTAATGGCGCGCTCACACTGGAAGCGGATCCGCAAACCCGAAGCGGTTCCGTGCGTTCTCAACCGCAACGCGGCTGGGATTAAAGGGCCCATGAAACGAATTTTGGACTGCAATGAATCAATTTATATTGATATTTTACTAATAGCACATCGTCCAGTGGGCCAAAAGAAAAAAGGTAGAAAGTCAAAAGCCTGACTTTCGGTACGAAAATTGGAAAACAACAGCGGACTATTTCGTACCTCCTTCCCTTCGTAAGCTCGCTGCCTTTTCTCTGTGATACATCCGCGGACCCCGCAGCGCGTCATCGGGACCCCGCAGCGCGTCACCGGGCTCAAACGAACGTCACACGGCACCGGAGCTCACTTAATCCGTTCACCCCTAAGCTGACATTGTGGTGGAAACTACGCGCTTGCCGGACCAATCAGCCGCTCCCCTTTCATCACCTGACCTCATTCTCTGCGCGTGGGTATGCGCGAGAGAGCGTGATCACGTTTCAAAAGTGTGGCTGGCCCAAGGAGCACGTAGCTTCCACAGCACTGTCAGCTTCGGGGTGAACGGGGTGGGGAAAGCAACTTTTGTCTGAATTTTGAGCGACGGCTAATCTTCTAGGGGGAGAATGGATGTGTCTGGATTAGAGAAACGAGAGTCCGAGCAAGAGGTGACTCCCCCTTTCCGCCTTCTTGAACTCTTTGGTAGAATGCGCGATTTGTGAGTTGAGGAGGAAAGCTAAACAGGAAAAAGTTGGAAAAGCGTTTCATGACTCCTTTAAGCGGTTAGAGGGCGTTTTTGCCAACCGCTTCGGGACGATTTGCCTTAACAATGGCCCCGACCGCTTTCGCCAACCGCGAAGTGGCAACGAATCGCAACGCAACGCTGACGTGACGTCGATGCCTTTTGAGACAAGATGGCATCTGTAACTGGTGCGGCGTCCAACGCGCTGTACTAATACAGCGCCTTGGACGCCGCACCAGTTACAGCTGCAACACTAGGAATTCCTAGTGTTGCACCTGACAAATCAACGAATAAACCTGATGTTCACGTCCGTCACTTGAATCTGCCGCGAAAGAGTTGACTCGTAATCTAAACGGGTTTCGCTCCGCTGATTCGGTTCGGGTAAGAGTTTGTTTATTATTCGGGCTACCAAAGCCCGTTGCTTGCTGCCCTTGTTAGTCTTTTCCCGTAGAACTTCGAAGCCCGCCCCTGATCGACCGAAATGACAGCTTTTGTGCCTACTAAGACAGCCGCGTGAACAGCTGAAATTTTTGATACCGTACATGCCCACCACGAAGGCCGATCGAGACGTCGTGCGGCCTAATCGTGAAGCCAACACATTACCGCAGCAGGCAGTGTACCTGCACTTGCTCGACCTGTAACGTTTACCATTAATAAAAGGAATAGAGGAAACCTACTCAAAAAAAAAAAATAAAGTGCACCTACCAGACAATGCGTAGGTGGTCCATACCGCGTTTATTTGAGCTTAATGTCAAACAAACAGTAGGCGCGATTGACGTGCGAATGACAAGAAGAGAGTCCGCCACCAACGCACCGCGTCTCGGTGTGTCTGACGAGGGTCGCTCGCTAACCGCATCCGCAAACGCTTCGCCAACGCGGTTCAACTGCCAGTGTGAATACGCCATGTGTCGCAAACTTCAAAAAGAATCGGTTGATTTTCCTAGATGATGTGATCAAGATCCCAGGCAGCCGTTTTCCCGCTAAATGAGCTGGCCGTCATAAATACCGCAGCGACTGTGGAGTGCAGAAAAAAGCCGAGCGCTAGACGAAGAACAAACCAAGCTTCATATTGCTTGTTTCGTTTTGATCGCTGTGACGTACAGTACTTGCGACGTGGCCCATACTCTCGTTAAGCTTCAAGGTGTTTGTCGTATGGGGCGAATCGGGGATTCACTAACGATGAGGTCATGCACAGGCCTTGCCTTCTAGGTGGTATTGCCATAAATCGCTCGTTACGTTCCTTTGTGCTTTGGCTGCGCGTGCACTCACGAGGCTCACCCGACGCCGAAACGCTAACGAAGGGAGGGAGTTCGCGCCGGAGGCGGGGCAACTATGGGACATCTCCGCCATTGCCATGCATTTGTGGCCAGCTTGGTCAGGCGCTGCGACAGAATCCGCAACGAGGAGATCGGAAATGGCAATGGCCATTTGCAGTGCTCGTGCGTACGGAGCACCTCGCTCTGCACGTGTTTGTTTACGCTTTACAAAACAACGCCATCTTTACAAACAAACAGCCCGTGCGCGGAAAGGAGATTCGCGAGAGCTGAAGCGTTTGCGCATGTGCCTTGCCGACAGTAGCGCCGCCGCGTGACGTTATAACGGCGTGTTGGTGCATACGCGTGCTTCGTGCTGTGGCGCTCCGACCAGCTCACCTGCCGTGCAACAATTGTTTACCTCGCACATTCATTTCCAAAAGGAATCTTCGGTGTCACATTTCAATTTTTAGTTATGGTACTATATATTTAGTTCAGTAATAAAAATAAATACGGTCACTGCGCGGGCGAATCGTACCCTGCCAAAGCGCACGTGCCTTTGGTGAAAGTCTATCGTAGGATGTTCACGGGACAAAGTGGGAACCAGATAAACAATGTGAAAGGCAACCATGGCGGAAGGTATAATCAGTGTTGGTGACAAGTAAAGGCGTTACCGGTAACGCGTTACTTTCTTCGGCAACGTAGTAACGTATACTCGTTAGTTTCTCAAAAGAGTAACGAGTGACGTACTTGCTTCACTTATTTCCCATAAAGGATTACGTACCATGCGTTACTCGTCACGTCTTTCCAAAACCCTAAAAAAAGAACACCTACATTTGTTTTCGTGTTTCCATACTTTGCTTTACCTAAGTCAAGACGCAGCTGACCTTACGTGTTTATAGGACCAATCAGACGGCGTCAAAAGGGCACCATCGTGGTGCTCCTCATGTGTCTTATCATCGCTGAATCAATCATAAATAAAAAAAGGCCTAGTGTCTTGTGCTTTTGACGTGGCTTGATTGGTCGCATTAGAGTGCGACCAATCAAGCCACGTCACTATTTTGCGATATTTTGGCTTGCATAGCCAAAGTATCGCGTTCATTTTCCTTACGCCGCCAACTTCGTATTGGTCGAGAAGCGGACACGTGCGCCGAGCTGGATTCGACGTTTACGAGGAAAAGCGTTTTTTCTGATGCCGAGTTTGTGGGGAAGCATGTTTCTGGATTTGCGTTTGCGAAACATACGGCCTACACAAAGCTCGAACGAACTGCAAGGTTCCTTGACCACTGAACATTATGTGTAGCCACTGGGTACGGTATAATCACGGTGTTTTATAACGCGATCGATGTTTTAACAGATGTTTCCAATGTCTGCGAAGCAGACGACACGGAGGACGGTCGCGTTGCCAGCGTCTGCGGCGCTCGCGGAGTGATACGCGACCGGCACATCCGGACGCCTCGGACCAGACAAAACGAGCAGCTACGGCTTGCGAAGGGCCGACGTTTTCGTTGGCTTTTACGTTCTACCGAGGGCATTCAGAGAAACAGATGACGGGCCGACGGCGCACGCAGGGCGTGTCGCCGCACTATAGACTTTTAGAGCGCAGCTCTTAGGCGCCCGTTTCCGGCTTGAGCGGCGTCGGCGTCGGCGTAACCGCGCGGTGCATTATGGGATATGTCCCATAATGCACCGCGCGAGCCCCCCCCCCCCGGGGTCACGTGACCCCCCCCCCAGGTCACGTGACCCCCCTCCCCCGAGGTGCATTATGGGAAATGTCCCATAATGCACCGCGCGAGCCCCCCCCCCCCCCGAGGTCACGTGACTTCGGGGGGGGGGGGGGAGAGGGGGTCCCGTGACTCCCCCCGGGATCACGTGACCCCCCCCCCCGAGGAGATTGCAGAATTAGGGGAGGAGGAGGAGGAGGAGGGGGGTATACCCTCCGCTGAGTACGCTTCCCTCCTCCTCCTCAAGAGCTGCGCTCCAATTCGACGTTACAGGGAGTTGTAAACGGCTTTCACTTTTTTTTCATGGCAAACGCCACCAGCCGGCGCTCCAGTCTTTGACGTCCAAGGGAACTTCCGGTTCATGAAACGAATTAAAAAAGTCCACCTTAACACCCCTGTTTGAAATGTCGATGAAGCGTTTAGCCACCAATTCTCCAGGTGAGCGCCAAAAGAACGAAGGAGCGCGAGATCTGTTAAAATGGTTTCGAATATTCTTGTGAAGCAACTTGCCTCCTCCAAGACGATAAATTGTAACAGCCGGAGGCCCTCGTTAAATCTCCAACTTTGTGGTCCGTGTAGCATTTATTCTTTCCAGCACTGGTGACATAAGGAAGCTCGATAGACTTGCAAAGACGGGGCAACCGGAAGTCGCTTATACAGCAAGCGACAATTCATGTTTGTAAACAGCAAAATGGTCTGTATCTTCTCTGCTTCGCACACCACAGCACGCCGCCTCACAGAGCCACGCCCTCCGCGCTTCCGGGTCTCCTGCAGAAGCGACGGTCGCCTCGCGCAGTGCGAACTTGGATTTAACATGGCCGCCCTGGGAACACCATGGTGATACTCTGCTCCGCAAGCGGAACATATACAGTAAAGCCCGGTTCACACAGTTGCGATTGACTGCGTTTGACTGCGTTGCGGCAGCGAGACACCAGGACATCCCTGCTGCTTATATCGCGTGCCAAGAAGAATCCTTGAATTGGATTCCACGCTTCATACGAAGCACAGATGTACCGGTGACTCGCTTTCGGTTCTCGCCGCAACGCAGTCAAACGCACTCAAACGCAAGTGTCTGAACCGGCCTTTACTCTAGGTCCCATTATCTCGAAGCGACGGCTGCGGCTGGACTTAACGTTCTTTAAAAAATGAAAGCCGTTTACAACTCCCTGTAACGCCGAATTGGAGCGCAGCTCTTGAGGAGGAGGAGGGAAGGGTACTCAGGGGAGGGTATACCCCTCCTCCTCCTCCTCCTCCCCTCATTCTTCAATGTCCTCCGGGGGGGGGGGGGGGGTCACGTGACCCCAGGTGGGGTCGCGCGGTGCATTATGGGAAATTTCCCATAATCCCATAATACACCGCGCCAGCCCCCTCCTCCAGGGTCACGTGCCCCCCCCCCCCAGGGTCACGTGACCCCCCCCAAGGTCACGTGACCCCGGGGGGGCTCGCGCGGTGCATTATGGGACATTTCCCATAATGCACCGCGCGGTTACGCCAACGCCGACGCCGACGCCGACGCCGACGGCGACGCCGACGCCGACGCCGACGCCGCTCAAGCCGGACACGGGCGCCTAAGAGCTGCGCTCTAAAATACAAAAACGAGTCAGAGGTCAATTCTAGAGTATTTTTATGCCGTGAATCTGAATATCACGGTCTTTTTCCTCGAAGCTGTAACTAAACACGAGAATACACGAAAAATCTCCGACCAGTCGTTACTCAGATCTTTCGGCCGCCAAGCGTTTGCTCGTGTGGGCAGCGCGTGCAATTGCAAGCTTGCCAAGTATAATCCCCGCACTCACACCAGGGGCCCTAATCATGACACTTGGCGAAAAGGTCGGCGAGAAATCTGGCGGCTGTGATTGGCCGACGCCGCACTTTACCTTGGTGCCGGCCAATCAAAGCAGTCAGATTTCTCGCCGTCTTTCTTGCCAAATGTCCAGATTAGGGCCCCAGTAGTGACGTCTTTGTTTTTCTTCTTTTTTTTTTTTTTTTAAATAGCGAGAGTGCGCGTGCTCGATAGGCGCTAAAGAAGCGTGAAAGCGGAGATTCCGGAAACTCCTTTAATGACGCAACGCTCCGGGAAGGAGGGGCTTCGGCGGTACCTTGAAAGGGCTGAAAGTGCGCAGGCGGGCGGGTAGTCGCTAATCATGTCATATAACACCTGAGACTGCGGTACAGAAAAAGAAAAAAAAAAAAGCTTTTAGTCGAAGGAACAGAGGCGTTCTCTTCCGTGTCTGTTACTTCGAATAATTTTTTTTTTTTTTCGTTTCTGCGTTACAGTTTTAGGAGCTAAACGACATGGTTTAAAAATAATTTTCTGCAGCCTCCGTGCACCAAATTGAAAAAATAATCATCATATTCGTAATCCTGGAGGCCAAATGAAAACGATTTAAGTGTTTTTTTACTCAAATACTGAGCCGCTTCAGCTTCCCTTTCAGCTGAAACAAAGTATAGGTGCCAAGTCAATCATTATTGCACTCATTCTACATGCATTCAAAAGTTTGCCTATCTTATTCCTTTGTCCCCGCCCTTTATCGCAACGTCAACACAAAAAATTTGTTATTGTTAATTAATAATAAAAAGTGACGCAAAAGTAACGTGCCTAAAAGTAACGTAATCGTAGCCCGGTAATGCGCTCCTTTATTTCGCGAATAACAAGTAAGGCATTTCGTTACCTTTTTTTTTTTTGTAACGCCTACACATTGGTTATGACGCAGTTGCTTCTCTACCACTATACCTCTTGTCTACGGGTAAAACAGCGCGAACAAGGGCACAGGACAGAGAAGATGTACACAGACGGAGCGCTGACTGTCAACTGTTTATTGCTAAAGAAACGTCCAACGGCGTGGTCACACCAAACAAAAATTACATCACGACAAAGGACCGTCACATGATCGTCACAAGTTAAAGCCCCTCAAAAATGCCAACTCACAATCATAAAGATCTATCGAAGGCGCGCTGACACAGTCGTCTTTGAACCTGGAAATGTAAAAGGCCGCAGTTATCTCCCGAGCTCGTTGGTGACTGTGTCTTCCTAGGACCGTGGTATCTTCCAAAACCGGAGAGCAACCACATTTGTCGCAGTGAACCGCCAGATTCCCTGAAGGAGATGCACTAATCGAACACGCGTGTTCACGTAATCTATCATTTATGCAGCGACTTGTCTGGCCGATGTAAACTTTTTTACAAGTTAGGGGGATACTGTAGACCACTCCCCCCCCCCCCCCCCCCTCCCGGCAAGGGACAAACTTGTTTTTATGCTTATCACATGCGGCCCTGACAACCGATCACCTCTCCACCCTCGCACTTAAACGTCCCAGCTTGGCCGCGGTGCTGAGAAAACGACAGCGCGTTGCGCTACTTTCTTTAACCTATGCGCCACCTTATGGATATAGGGCACCACCACCCGGTTTCTGCGTAGACTTCCTACCCATTACTACCTCCGGATTTCTCACCGTCCTGAGGCACTCGGCCACACCTACCAGGAGATTGCCAGGGTAGCCGCCCTCCAAAAGTTTGTTAGCCTGGCTACGAAAACTCGTCGTCATTTGGTGAGGACATGACGTGACGAGCGACCATCGAAAAATTTTAAATAGTTTTTAACTATTAAAAATAATTAAAAGGGGGATCATATCCAGTAGTCTTTGGGGGTCACTCGTGAAGGTCATGTCCTCACCAAATGACGACGAGTTTTCGTAGCCAGGCTAACAAACTTTTGGAGGGCGCCTATCCTGGCAATCTCCTGGTAGGTGTGGCCGACTGCCTCTTGAGGAGGGTGAGAAATCCGGAGGTAGTTATGGGTCGGAAGTCTACGCAGAAACCGGTGGTGGTGCCCTATATCCATAAGGTGGCGCATAGCTTAAAGAAAGTAGCGCAACGCCACATTGTTCCTGTCGTTTTCTCAGCACCGCGGCCAAGCTGGGACGTTCATGTGCGAGGGTGGAGAGGGGATCGGTTTCCAGGGCCGCATGTGATAAGAAGCATAAAAACAAGTTTGTCCCTTGCGTGGGGAGAGTGGTCTACAGTATCCCCCTGACTTGTAAAAAAGTTTACATCGAACAGATCGGTCGCTGCATAAATGAGAGATTACGTGAACGCGCGTGTTCAACTAGGGCATCTCCGTCAGCGAATCTGGCGGTTCACTGCGACTGATGTTCTTGCTCTCTGGTTTTGGAAGACACCACTGTCCTGGGAGGACACAGTCACCAACGAACTAGGGAGATAACTGAGGCCTTTCACATTTCCAAGTTCAAAGAAAACTGTGTTAGCGCGCCTTCGATAGATCTTTATTATTGTGAGTTGGCATTTTTTAGGGGCTTTAACTTGTGACGATCATGTGACGGTCATGTGTCGTGATGTTTTTTTGTTTTTGTTTTTTTGTTTGGTGTGACCACGCCGTTGGGTGTTTTTTTTTTTTTTTTTTTTTTTTTTTTAATAAACAGTTGACAGTCAGCGCTCCGTCTGTGTACTTACATCTTTTCTGTCCTGCGTCCTTGTTCGCGCTGTTTTACCCATAAACAGGCTTCTCCAACAAGCCCAAATTTCAACAGTGTTACACTATACCTCTACACTTACGACTGCATACGCATAGAGGAGGCCACGTGATTCATCTAGCCGTCGCAGGAAACGCACAAAGACGACGAGCGCCGTGACGATGCACTTTTGTGGTTGCTTGATTGGCTCGATGGCATCGAGGCGTCGGCCAACCTAAAAGGGAGTATAGAGCCATTAAATAGGCCTATTTACTGACTCTAAAGGCTGGTTCACATAGCTCCATTTTCTTACGTTACCTTACTTTACGAAATCTTAACGTCTGCTGCTTACGCTTCAGTCACCGGGACATGTGTGCTTTATGTTAAGCGTAGTTCGAGCCTGGCACGTGACATTCAATACACGAATGTTTTCTCCGTGACTTCTAAACGTAACGTAAGCGAACGCAAGAGCGACGGTGCCAATGTGAACTATCTCTGAGCTCACCATGCGAATGTGCGCTAAAGGTATAAGCTTTTTCGTAACCACGGACGCAAGAAACAAACACTACCGTAATAAGGAGCTACAGTGGGCAGTAGCATCGGTACTTGCATAGTTTCCTCTATACTCCCGAAGCCTGGCAGTTCGACGGCGGAGCCATAGAATGCCCGGTCGCAGATTTGGAGCGTGGGGGTCTGGTAGCACAGAGCATCAAAGAGTCATTTCTCGGGGAACCTGGACGTCAGACCATGACTTTTGCCGCGGCGAGGACCCGAAACACACTTGTTCGCTCGGCGGAAGTGTGTTTCGGCGTCTCGCCGCAGCGGGGCGCCAGTCCCGTGGCTCTCCTCTCATCCGTTGTCTGCCGCTCCAGCTTTTCCATTTCGGCAGCCGCTTCTCGTGGCGATCTGCCAGGCTTTGTCAGTATATAGGAGGCTTTTTGTTTTGTTTTTATTGCTTGGTAAAGACATTTCAGCACAACCAATTGCTATATTCACAATTTACAATGCATATTTATTTTACTTACAAATTTTCAATGTTCAGTCTTATTCGTAGTTCTTAACACATTGTCAATTCGCTATGTCGCACTTTGAAAATGCGGCCAGTTTCAGTCTTTCACGTCCTCAATTCGAAAACTCTTTCTTTTAGAAGAGGGTCTTTAGCAAACTCGTCCACTCGAACTCCGGTTGTAAATCAGCGAAGGCTCTTCGTGTTTGTTTCTATATGTTTCTATATATTTCTATGTAATATTTCTGACATTCATCGTATCGAACCTCATAACAAGCAAAATCTGTTTTACCTCAGATCAATACTTCGTCGCTCTATTTGAAGGGAGCCAGACAAGGATCGGTATCACGCTCGCTTTATGATTTGGCATTCAAAGTTGCGAACCGTCCTCATCCCCTTTTGTAGCGTCTAATATGGCTGTTCAAGAGTACGCTTAACGTCTTGACTGTCAGTGTCCATTTTTCATTGAATGCCGACTGCGATCTGCTGAGCTGCTTCCTGATGGTCCTTCTCCCAAAACGTTTTGTGTTTCACCTCAAGCCGACTCTCGTTGTTTTGGGAGCATGGGGCGGTTTTCGCGCTGTTCTTACTTCCGCCGCCTTAGTTTTCGTAGTAACTGTAGCATGCAACGATTTTTTCTCCTTGGTTCCCGGCATGGCATCCCATGTCACATCTTCCTCACAGGCGTCCATGATATGTTCATTTAACTCTTCGTGTGCGATGGACGCGCCTGCGACTCTAGCGTACATTTTCTCACATTCGTCACCACTATGTCCAAATCGGAAACACATCGGCCATTTCGAAATTCGACATTCCCGTCTTATGTGTCCTGTGCGTTTACAGCGTAAACAGAGCGGTACACGACCTGGGAGGCCGATCAGCGCTGTTCCGCCAAATATCTCGATATATCAATATATTTGATATATCGCTATATATCAAATATCAAATATCGTTCCCAGTTTGTGCAATATAAACAAGAGGCTTCAGAAACTGTCAGAGTCACCTCCGGCGTTCCGCAAGGTTCTGTCCTTGCGCCAGTTATCTTCCTACTTTTCATTAATAATATTACAACTAACATTGATGCTAAAATTAGATTATTTGCAGATGATTGTATCATATACCGGGAAATCAACATATCGGATGATCACCTTGTACTAAATAGCTCTCTTCAATTAATCAATAAATGGTGCGCTGATTGGCAGATGTCTCTCAACGTGAGCAAAACTGTTTGCATGTCTGTAACAAGAAAGAAATCTATTTCTGAATTTCAGTACGGCTTTGATGATGTAACGATTTCACGGATGACTCAGTGTAAATATTTAGGCTTATTTATTACTTCAAATTTAAGGTGGGACCTACACGTGAATCATGTAACGTCAGAGGCATTAAAAAAGCTTATGTACATAAAAACAACACTCAAGCTAGCCGCTACACCCACTAAACTCTTGGCATACACTAGTCTTGTTAGACCAACACTGGAATATGCTAATATCGTTTGGTTTCCTTACACGAAGAATAATATAGCTAAGCTTGAGGAACGAAGGGCATCTGGAACGAAGGGCATCTGCCAGAGGAACGAAGGGCATCTGGAAAACTAAACAAGACGGCAAGAGCTACGCAGTAACACTGGATGAGTAACTCCCTGCGCATGTACGATCAAAATAAATTGAAGGCCACGTATTATAGTCTGATTTTCAATAAGCAAGTAGTACTTTATTCTTTTTGCTCTGTGTGAATATTCTTGTTCTCCGTTCGAAAGATCACTCATACGCTTAATCTTTTTAATATACAAGTGGCCGATAAAGGCTACCCGGCAAAGAAAATAATAAAAAGAGACGCCTTTTATAGCCCAGGTACCTTATTTTTTACGTTTTTAATGTTTTTTAACCGCTCGTAAAGATGCAAGACGGGGCCATTTTCATATAGTGACAAGACTGGCAATATCAGCAATATATAAGCATCACCGGAATGCTGGCGAGCCTTCAACACACTCCATATTACTTTCTATTGCTATTTTGCTTAAAATCATAGTGTTTTTACAGCGGAGCTATTAAAGGCTAGGTTCCCCAGGATCGTGTCCGGTACCAAAAAAATGTCGACACAACACTCTGGTTGCCGCCGTCACTCATGGATGGCATTATCTGTCCAGAGTGTTGTGTTTTTCGGTTGTCTGCTTGCCGCCGTCGCTCATAGATCGCGGCAACCTTTCCAGCCTTTCCACTCTGGCTTGCCGACTTGCGGACGGCCATTACTTCATTCCCACCGTCATAGTACAGCTTCGCTGGTCTTCCTTCTTCACCAGAGTGGAAAGGCTGAAAGTTTGTTTTTTTTTCCTTTTTTTTTTTACACATTTGTTGTGGAACAGAGGTTTGGGTCTGAAATATAGCGAAGTTAAACATTGTTCACTGATGAAGAACAATGCACTAACTAAATCAATTGCACTTTTACGATGTTAATAAAGGCGCCTACTCTTCGCTACGACCTAAATAACAAAAGTGTTCTATGTTATTTTCCTGCGAAAAACCAAAATGGGCGCGCGTTTTCCCATACGAATGCACAGGAGCACCGCAAAACTAGAC
Source organism: Ixodes persulcatus (assembly GCA_013358835.2). Lineage (NCBI taxonomy): Eukaryota > Metazoa > Arthropoda > Arachnida > Ixodida > Ixodidae > Ixodes > Ixodes persulcatus. The sequence continues at coordinate 421,196 of JABSTQ010009302.1, read as the reverse complement.
TGGTTGCTCTCTACTTCAATTTTCCTCCCGGAAATCGCATAGACACTAGCACCATGAACCTCTAGCGTGCATTATAATAACCCTATGGCACCGCTAGGGTGCCCTAATGCATTCTCACTCAAAGCGGAATGACGTGTCTAGCGGCGTAGCCAAAGCTACGCACGTAAGACCTGTCGTGCAGGCGCGTTCGTGCAATGCAAACGCTGTACTAGTGCCACTGAATTATCTCCGCTTCGGAGTAACGACACTTGCCCATATTGTGGCTTAAAATCATGGTTGCCAGTTATCTGAAGTTTTGCTGAAATCACAGGAAACGTTCTTCCGTCCTCCACAAATGTTTAAACAGTTCGCGACAGAGCAAAGCAGTATTACACGAGCTTCCTAACACCGCATCTAATGCTGAGGAAGTCTCACTTTTGAAGCATGACGATCGTAAATTGGGTCTGCTCTGCACAATCACGAAAATGGCGGCGCCCACAACAATGTCGGGAAACAGAGTGCCGATACTCTAAGCGCAGCTCATTTAGAGGTTCTACCCTGTCCGAACTGTCTCGCGCTTGTAGCTTCCGCAGCGTATTGTGCGCGAGGCGTTCTGAAATGTGATTCGGAATAAACGTCATCTGTGTGTAGATTTAAGTGTTCTGCTTCTTTTTCTCGCGTATATGAAATCAGCTTTGGTTTCATATACGCGTATATAGCTCATTTGTAGCCACGAAAATGTGAAGAGTCTCGTTGCTACTTCTTGGCTACGATCGGCTAGGTTCTTTCATTTATAAATTAAGATCAAGAAGGACACCACCGGCTTCGCGTCAGGCAGACAGGCTACACGTACGGGAGACTAGGATCGAGAGTGTTATTATTTTCTGTGCCGAAAAAACCCTGACTTTTTTTTTGAAAATAGAAGATCGCGCTTCGACGGGGGGACAAAGGACTTCAGTCCCAGTCAGTGATTTGTGAACTCCACTTTAAACAACAATTCATCCTGCGGAATTTTACCCACGTTATCAACGGAGAAGTCATCCAACTCGCAAGAGGTTGTTCCTGTCTAACCAAAGATGCCGTCCCCTCCATCCTGCAGACGCTTCTGCATACCTTTATTTATTTATTTTTACGTTTTATATTTATTCCAATCTTTAAACTTACGCAGGTATAACGTGAAGTTTCTGTGCAAGATCACTCTGGATATTAGCACCTGTGCGACAGCATCAGTCATATCGCCGTAGCGATGCTCGGATACCAGGATGTGTTCGAGGATCGATAAGTCTTTTAGCATGCAATTTTCGCATACTCTTGGCTTTGTTTCAACGTTGGAGTGTCTGAGAATCAATGCGAAATGTATGCGTCCCATGCTGGGCCTTGGGGCAGTTGTTTCAGCCCCAGGTAACCGCATAATCACAGAACCTTTTAGCGAGGAAGCTCCTGCGATCTTTAACCTTTTGTACTAATCAGCACTTTTACGAATTGGCAGTTCTGAATATTTTTGATATAACGTGCTTTCTTTGCAACAGCTTCAATTTGATCGCAGTGTTTTTTTTTGTTTGTTTTTTTCAATTGACAAGCCGGCGTTTGCTCAAATGACGTATATGAAATGACCTGCTATAGACGCTTTCAGCGCGCGCCAAATTGAGCCGCCATAGCCGACCTTCTCTTGTCTTACCGAGATGCCGAGCCACTGAAGCGGGCGTTGACGAGTCTCCACAAGGGCCTATGATGGCTAGAAGGACGCGGCAGAATCTAAAATGGCAATGACCTGACCTACTGTGGTAATGATGCAGTGGAGCGAACGGAATAAGAAGAAACAAAAACTGAAGGTCGGTTATGGCGGCGCCCATGCACAGCTGCCTGAAAGCGTCTATATTCGCAACTTTCAGCGATGATGGTACCGCGGTGTGAGAATCGCGTTTCCTAGCTCCTGGATGGTTGGCTTCATAATAAACGGGCTTGCCTACACCTTCCTGGCGTGAAAAAATAATGTAAGGGTCTAATACTGCTCGTATATAGCAAAACTAGAATTACTTACGCGTCGCAGACCCAGTCTCGTACCGCTGTTCTACGACGATCATCCAGATGACAGCCATTTCGATAGGCACCAGTGCGCCCCCTTTAGGTCGTGAAAGTTGCGAATAACAATTCATCAACACATACTATTAAACTTAGATGCTCAGAGGTGTGTTCGTCTTTGTAATTAACAAGTTACAGACAATTATTTTTTACGAGTGTAATATTTATTTTCTGTAGCTGGGCCCGTTTTGTGCTCATTAATATCAGTGTGCTATGATGTTATTATCATGTGTGTATGGTTCTAAATATCCTCTTTGCAATGCTTACAAAGGCCAAAATGACGTCAGCCGACCCCAACTCACGCATTGGACACGAGAACTGCGTCACTCGGACATATGCGCTCGTCAACAATCAATTTGTCGACGAATATTTGAATTCGCGTTCGGGGCCGATGAGTGCCCTGACGGAACTTATCATCACCTGCGAATGCCAAGTTTTATGGTGTGGTTAAAAAGCACGGTGTAAGCTTGGGGTCATCGCACCGGTGCCCTATACTTCGTTTCACCTTATGTGCGAGCGAAGGCAAAACTGGAAGCGCGAGCATGGAAGCTCCGTGCGTTCAGGCTTTGCTCGAGCGCGCGAGCTGGGGAGAAATACAAAAAGCGCTGGTCTCGCGCTTCTAGCTTTGGCTTCGCTCGCAGGTAAAGTGAAACGAAGTATAGCATGTCACGACCGCGTGATTTCACAGTTCGCTTTTGACTTGAGGATTACAGCTAAGGAAGAAGTTAAAAAAATCATTTCATGGCCCCTTTAACACGGATATGTGTGCTACACCAGATAAAAATATTGACTTTTTGCATGCCGGTAAACTTCCGGGTGACCACTTGGCCTTTCGGCAAGAACACCTCATATCCGGCGTCCGTCTCTTTTGATGGCGTTAACAATCCTCTGGAGACCACCATTCTGTCCTTCTTGGTTTAACCCCGTCGATTGTTCATCGCCCTAACAAGGGTGAGACCGTCGTCGACGTCGCTCCTCGCCAGTCGGTGAGACAATTATCTTGAATGAATGATTGGGTCTTGAAGTATGATGCTAAGCATACATTCGCCTACTAAGGGGGCAGTCGAGCAGCGGTCATGCCCAAGGCAATCGTCCTGTCGTGGCCGGCGTAATCAGATTTTGTTCTATAGGAGCAAACTCCGAAAGTACAAGGACGGTACGTACGTCCCACGAAGCGGCCGCAATGTCGGCGGCGCGGAAAACCACTTGCCTTGTCCGTGCACCTACGAAACTTAGCAGCTCTCGATCGTCGCCCGACAGTCCCCGGGCTGCAAATCGTCTCACTTCACAGAAAAAAACAGGCACCGTTCCTCCAGAGGCCCGTGCAGTACCGCCATGACAAAGCGTCTTTTACCCACTTTTACCACTTTTCAATGAACGAATAGGACAGCCTCCCTGAAAGGCCTTCTCCTGCAAGGCAACCCAGTGGAGGTGGAAACGAAGGTGATACGGACCATCTTCCCGCACGCTCGCGACAGCCCAGCACCCGATCTTCCGGAGCGAACAATAACAAACCTTGACCCAGGGCTTGACGCTCCCTTCACCTTAGAGGAGCTTACCGCGGCACTATTGAAAAGTAAGGCCCGCTCAGCCCCGGGACACGACAAAGTCAGTTGGCAAGATCTTCGAAATCTACCTCTTTCAGCACAACAAAAGCTACTTGACATCATCAATGACACCTGGGAACAAGGCTCTGTGCCTGATACACTCAAGCTTTCGCTCATATATCCGATACCTAAAGGCAACAAGGACCCCACCAAGCCCGAGAACCTACGCCCCATATCACTTACGCCAACGATATGCAAGCTTATCGAACGAATGATACTCGCCCGGATGCAACACTACCTCGAATACGTCCAACCGGGCCTTCACCCGGCGCAGGCAGGTTTTCGTCCCAACATGGGTACGCACGACTGCCTCTGGCTCCTGCGGCGAGTGATCAACAGGAACTCCCGGAAACTCATGCCTGACTATGTCCTGGCCATTGACATGCGAAAGGCCTTTGACAACGTTCGGCAGGAGGTCATCCTTCATGAACTGGCTCAGAGATATCCCAGCCAACGAGCCTACAACTGGATTCGTTCCTTTCTTCACAGTAGACCCATATGCCTTCATGGAACCACACCGGGGTGGACGCCATGCACATTCCACCTTGACAGAGGCGTGCCCCAGGGCTCCATACTCGGTCCAATGCTTTTCAATCTCGCCATGGCAAGGGTAGCGGATGCCCTGGAACGGGACACCACGGCACGATTTACTATTTATGCAGATGACATTACAATATGGACTGAAGCTAGCGACCACCTATATGAACAACAAATGCAAACTGAACTACAAGCAGCAGTCCTAAGCCTAGAGACAACCCTAGATGCACTGGGGCTGCAACTATCACCCGAGAAGACCGAACTCATCAGCATAGACGGAAAGCGCGTCACCAACCCGAGGAAGCAAATCACCCTGGTGCTCGGCTCGGCACCAATCACCTCAACGAACGGACATATTCGCATCCTTGGTGCCCAAATCGCTAGCTGTAATAGCACACGCAAGTGGATTCAAACGTTACGTAAGAGCTGGACACCCCTCCTTCACGCCGTCCACCGCATGTCCAACAAGTATGGCGGGGCGCGACAAAGCTCAGCCGCGACCCTTGCGCGTGCGATTGCAGTAGGCAGAGTTCTCTATGGGGCGCCGGTATACGAACTCTCTCCGAAAGACTTACGCGACATAGAACAATTACACAGAGCCACCCTTCGTACAGTAACGGGGCTGCCCAAGCACACTAGGATGACCCTCCTCCAGCAGCTGGCACCAATACCTCCGATCCAGACCATCATTACCGAGGCCCGTATCCGAATGCATTCCCGCTTGGACAACTCCTACCAAGGAAAGCTGACAACCCTATGGGATCAAAGGCGACGTTGCGATACAATGCCGGACGTCAGTGGGATCAGTTCACCCTGGGAAACTCCCCCGCATGGAAGCTTCACCAACCGCCCTATGCTCAGATTGGCCGCAGAGGCTAGGCGTAGCCGAAGCTGCCGGTACGCCAGCAGTGCAGACAACGTCATCAACGTGTATACGGACGCAACGGCAAGAAACGACAGAGTCAGCATAGCCTGGATCTGCGACACCGACCCTCGCATACAAGGACAGCACTCATGTGCTCTCCCACAGGGCACCGTACTCCATGCGGAACTCCTCGCCCTTTGGGGAGCACTGGAGGACGTACAGCACACAGCCTTCACTGACAGAGACGCGACCCTCCGACACCAATATCGCCTCTTAACAGACTCCTTCGCAGCGGTGCAGGAACTATCCTCCTCCACCACGGAAGACGCCACAGCGAATCAAATTAGAAAAAAACTGCAGATGCTTCAAGAATTTGGAATCAAGGTAAACATACTCTGGACTCCAGGACATACAACGAATGACGGGGGTAATGCTGCGGCGCATGCAGCAGCCGTACAGGCACGCGGGACGGACCACACTTATGCCACCCCGCACCCCGACAATCCCACACTCCTGACACCCTATCGCCTGGACCCGAACGAAAAGCCCTTGAACAGGCATATAGCCTACATGCACTTTATTCATACCTCCATCAAGACCGCAGACGCCTGTCATCAAAGGACTTTCAAGGCAGCAAGAAGTTTTCATAAACAAAGTCATCGCGAACGCGGCCTACACACCGCACATAATCAGTGAGTGGCAGCCGCCACCTGTATCAGCCGCACCACCAAGATGTAGCCACTGTCTCCAACAGTGTCGCGCAGATCTGAGGCATCTCCTAAAGTACTGTCCTGCTTTCGCACGGGGCCGAGACCGCATCGACGACCTACAAGTGACTTCTCTTGCAGCCCTTAGTGCTATTATACAAACAAATGATGATGCCCAAAAGGCGGTCGCAGATCATGGAAAAATCAGTGGCTTATACCGAGCGGTGTAGCGCGAGTAGACTGCCCTAGTACCTTGCCCGACATGTTAAAATGACGAAACTCCCTCCATTACCCCTCCCCCCCCCCCTTTTTTTCCCCCACTGCGGCCTTGAGCCATCCTTGTCATTAAAGGACTTCAATCAATCAATCAATCAATCAATCAATGAACGAATGGAGATATCAACAAGAAAAACGTTGCCACCCGGCGTCGCTAGCGGCACGGTTACCATGGCAACCTCCCAGGCCCAAAATGGAGATCACTATCGGCGCTTCTGACGTCGTGCATCTAGATAATTTTGCGTCGTGTCGCTACTCTGGCAGCTACGCTGCCATATATAGTGGCTCTAGGCGCACCCAATGAGCTCGATGGCGATCCAGCCCACAAGAGCCTCCGTTCGCTCGAGATCCCGTTCTACGCTCCTGGGGTGGGCCCATGGCTCCCTCGCCTGGTTAGACTCCGGTGAGACCCGAAGTATTGGCAAACGTCTCGGACGATGAACATTACCCTGGATCCCTAAAGGTGCGCTTTGCTTTATTTCCGTCAGATTCTTGATCGATCCCTTCCTAGAGCAAGTGCCTATGATTGCTAATAATAACCACATTCAGCCGTTAGTTGGATCAACGGAGAATTGGTCATACTTAATGCTACGTCTAGTAAACAAAAATTCATACGCCCCCATTATTCAGAAGAGAGCGGTACGTGGAGGCAAACACATCGTTTCACAGAACCAAAATATTGGAGCCTCCACGTTTCTTCATTTTCTAGTAGTGCGACTTCGTGTCAATTATCTCAGATGCCACACCTCTTTCCAATGCACAAAGGCATGCAATTCTTTATTTTGGTTATGGAACAAGACCACGCAGGTAGAATTAAAAGAAACATTTCCAGTATGGTCCATTCAAATCCGAATATTCGCCGACGGATTAATACCAAGCGCAGCCCGAGTGACGCAGTGCTCGTATTCCCTTAGTCAGTCGGGTGGAGCATTCCGAGTGCGTCACAAGGGAAAGGCAGGAAATGGACCTCTTGGCGAATATGTGCTGCCACCTAGACACGCGAATCGGTTCGAGACTAGGTGACTGGAAAACAACGCGCGCCCAAGGCCTCTCCCACCCGTTCCACACCCAAAACGTCAGCTACATCCTGTTCACCCATTGAGGCGATGTGACCTAGATACGGCTCCCCCAAGCTCACCTTGTCCCCATCGTGCGTAATCTTCCGCCCCGAGGTCGACACAACGAAACCGCTCAAAGGCGAGAAATGCAAGATGGCGGATTGTTTGGAACTAGATACTCTCGAACCCAGGCGCATGAAATACTCCGCGCATGCGCACCGCGTATTTCTACAAAAGGTCCATTTTGCAGAAAAGAGAAGAAAACAAAAGCTGTCTGCTCTCATTTTTTTTATATTTTCAAAGCGAAAATTACCTTTTCGGCTCGTTCCCTCGCGCGTTTTTGTTCGCTGACAAAACTAAAACTCAATATTGTTTCATGGTGCAGTTAAAAAACTTGAAACTGAGGGACACAATAATAATGAACACACTGATTGTGTAAACCTTTTCTTCTTCTGTGTCCTAAGGCTTGTTCACGCTCGCTTGCTTGTAGTGTTAATATCTTATAGGATAAAGAGCTTTGTTCCTACTGTACTTACCGTCTTAAATACAGACCGTAGATGTTGAGCCCTACGCTTGGCTCACACTGTGTCTCGCCATCGATCGCAGGTAAAGCAACCCAGGTACCACGCAAGAAGACAATCGTGTAGATGAAAACAACGCTAAAACGTAGAGCAATCAAGCCCGACACAAGATACCATGTCTAAATCAAAAAAGAAGAAGACGCAGCCGGGAGAAAGCAAAGGTGCCGTCAAAAAAAGCTCTAAGAGCAAGCCAAAAAATAGGGCGTCGTCTGAGCGCCCCTCCAAAGAAGTACCAAAAAAGAGGAATGCACCCCAGGAGCAACCACAACTCGGTGCACGTCTTCCAGATACGCCTGCTATCGATTCTACCAAAATGGAAATAAGGAAAGGGGAAAGGAAAAAAAAGGCAGCAAAGAGAAAAAGAAGAGTTCAGAACTTAAGCAGGCACCACAGCTGGCGTCACTTTCACAGGTTGCACCCAAAGCACATGGTTTACCGTCAGGTGCTCCTACTGCAGGAGCGATAACTGCACACTCTGTAAAAAGTGGAAGTAAGGAAAAAAAGGGCAAGAAGAAAAGGGGCAGCAAGGACAGAACAGAAGAAGTTCCCCCACTGGAATTTAATGTTGGGACAAACAAGAAAACGAAAAAGAAAAGCAGTAGAGAAAAGATAGTCAAAAATAAAATGGAAGAGCAGGCGAGAAACGTCCCTTTTCCAGAAGCGCTTCCTCTGAAAGCTCCACCCCTAGGTGACCTGGTTGTCAAGCCGAAAGCAGACACCACAAAGAGAAAAGGCAGCACAGAAAAGAAAAGCAAGAAGAAGAAAGATGTGTACATTCCACTTCTTCCTGATCTCCAACTTTTCTCCAGTTCTCCTTGGGCTTCTTCTGGAGAAGCACCAACAGCTGAAAAAGAGTTGATAGTACCAAACAAAAAAAAGAAGAGCAAAGAAAAGAAAATGAAAATGTCCAAAACAAACCGAATGGAAGCATTGCCTGGAGATGGTGTCCCGCCTCAGGAGCTGTTCCCTGGAGCTCTTCTTGCAGAGCATCCTACAGCAGGAACAGAGATGGCGCAGGAACACTACGCCCCAAGAAGCAAAAAGAAAAAAAGAGACAGTAAAGAAAAAAAAGATGGATCCTCATTACCGGGTTCCCCTCTGGCCCGCCTGGGCAAATACATTCACCTCAAATCAGACCCTGCTCTTGATGGAGACCCTGCCGCTCAGGCGTTAGTATCAGCAGAAGAAAGTAAAAAGTTCAAGCACAAAGAAAAAAAAAGGACGACAGAAGGTGCAGATCTCAAACTTCTTTCCCCAAAGGAAGCCATTTTACAACCGGCTATCATAGATCAGGGACTTCCAGCCGCAACCTTGCCTGTGCAAATGCCACCAGGCGACCTCGGAGCCGAAGCGGTCAAGGCTGGGATGGAGAGAAGGACTAAAAAACAAAAAATGAAGAAGAAGGCGAAATTGATTGATTTTATTCCCCTTAAGTCAATTCTTTCAGTGGACAAAGAAATCAACCAGAAGGAACAAAAGAGAAGTAAGAAAAAGAAGGAGGACAGTACTCCAGGAGAAAAGACACCACCGGAAGGACGCCTAGAGGAATTGTCGTCAATCTCGGATACTTCACCAGGAGAAGAAAACGAGTCGAGACGAACGGAAAATGTTTCCACCGAGCCAGAGGTCTTAGATAAAAGAGCAGCCGAAAAGGATCGAAGGTTGAAGAAAAGTAAAGCTGCCCCTCTTGAGCACACTCGACTCGTTCCAACCAGCTCCATCTGCTCCGTCTGCGGGTCTCACTCTACTCAAGTGCATTCGCCAGGAACGACGGTCTACACAACGCCGCATTTTACACCGACCGCAGATACAGGCGCGCTAAATTACATTATAAATGCCATCACAAAATACTGCGCAAGGATATCAGAAACCGGCGATCTTAGTGCCAGGGATTTAGATTTCACGATATTGGGACCGTCCCCGCTGGGGCCTGCCGGATCAACGGTGCGCGTTATTCGAGGGGACAGCAGCCTTGCGCAAATGACCAGAAAATCAGTCTCGCGACCACCTGGACGTGATATTCACGCAACGCGATCTACAATACCGATAGTTTCTCGTGAAAGGAAAAGTGCATCGGGCAGAAGAAAGAAAGCAATACAAAGACGCTTTATTGATATGATGCCAGGAACACAGTCGACGATCAACATTCCGCGTCGAAAAGGCAGTGTGGTGTTAAACGTCAGCTACCCCGAGGAACCTAGTGTGCCAGACATGACTCCGGCGGAAAGCGATGTGTCGTTCCACTGTGATGATGACACAATTGTGGCAGGTCATCCGCTTTACAACAACTATTCTAGTAGTTACTACCGCACAGAGCCGTCAGAGTTTATTTGCGACTGCGGTGAGAGCATCTTTCCTGATGAAAGCACTTTCACCGACTATCCACCGGACAGGTACCAGCTTCCACCGGAAGTTCCTCGCGAGGAGTTCAGCTTGCCTCTTCAATCGCACGCGGTGCCTTCTTTAACAACCAAAATTCCGCCCAGACTGCAGAATGTTATGGGAAGCACGCCGTCTGTTTCAGAAACCGAGAGACGAGGGCAACCCGACGCTCTCGTGACTGTGCCTCCGGTCAAAAAACATAGCAAACTCCGAAAGCAGGAGGGAGGATCAGAGCCTGCAGAGCAGCAAAAGCTGCCACTCAAGCAACAGTCACAGCACCTACCATCCGCATTAGGGCTGCAAGTAAAAAGAGCGTTGCAACAAGAGCAGCAAGAGCTGCTGGCACAGATTCTGCAGACACAGCCACTTCCACAAGTGCAACCACAGCAGTATGGTCAACAAGCAATGACTACGCCCCAAGAACAACCTCAGTGGCACCAAGTAATATTGCAACCAAGCCTTCTACCACAAGAGAATCTGCTGCAGCACCCAGGGCTACAGTCGCAAACTCTGACGCAATATTTGTCCAACGCGCCCCCACTGTTTGAGTCAACACGACAGCTAGGATCTCACTTTTCCTTTCCTGCAATGTCTACGGTGCAACAACAAACTTCACGATTTCAACAACCCCAACAGCAAGTCCTGCCTCTGGACCAGCAACAACTGCATCTAGGCCATAAAGAACAGCTACAGCAGCTGTTGCAACTGCTAACGCAAACACCTCAACAAAATCCTGAATATGCGGAACCGCAAGTAAGGTATCAACGTCAGACGCCATTTGACCAGCAGTGTCTGCTAGCACTCCAGCAAGAATTAAAGCAAGAATTAAAGCAAGAGCTGCAGAAACAAGTGGCGTTGCTGCTTTCTCAGCAAGTACAGCAGGCTCAGGTACCACAGCAGCAAAGCTGGCCTCAAAAACGGTCCAAAATCCTGCTCATTCACCAGCAGTTGCAGCCCGGTGAATATTTAGAGTCGATCGCTCTCAATGGGCAACCAATTCACAACCTGATCGACGCGCCACCTGGTGTGATGCAACAATTGCCACCACTCATGCCGCAAAATCTACAGCCTGGCAGCCTACAGCTGGCACCGAAAATGCAGCCACCTCCGGCGCACATGCAGCAATTTCAACCTCTTCTTGTTCCTATGCAATATCCCCAAATTCCATTGCAGCATCCCTGAAGCATGAATACTTTTTAACTCGCGAGCCTTTCAGAAGATGAGATATCAGGTATACCTGGGTACCCCAGGAGCTAATCATCCAGCGGTGAATTATTTGAGTTTATCTGGTGCCTAAATCAATTATAAAAATCCACTTATATCCAAGAAAAGTTATAAATGGTACGGCAGAAGCTGCAGGCTATAAATTATCCGCTCCTCGCATCTTGTGTCTTAGTCCGTGAGCCCGCAGCAGAACCGTTCAATGATCTGCAACCTACCGGTCGGAGGCGTTCTTCTGACAAATCCAGTTATCCCCTGCATCAAGAAATGTAAGTGAATATGTTTAACTGCTACAAGACACGAATATTTTTATTTTTATTACTGCAGAAAATAAAAACAACAGGAAAAGTATGGCCCCTTCTTCGATATGGGCTTGTCTTTCGTGTGGGGTATGCGATTTAACGTATAAAGACTAAACATTTTTTTTTAATTTAAATTTGCTTTTTGGTTTGTGCACAAATGAAACCACTGTACTGTCAAATATTTTCTCTGGTATATTGAAACATTCGCCTTTAAAGAAGATAGACATGTACTCATTACCAATCGTTCTACGTGCGTAAACATTGTTAGCCGGACGGGCTGCCAGGTGTATAGAGACCAAGTATCGATTGACACTAAAACTCAAGGTATTCATTCAAACAACCCACGCATAAGCCTCTGTAGAAAAGCAGCTTCTCGACTTTGAAGCTGGTTTGAAGTATTATTTTTAAGTGTGATTTTATTGTGATTAATGTCACGTTGTGAGGGGTAACAGCCAATCTACGCAAATACCGAGCGTTTCGTACGCCATCTACAGCATTCAAAAACCTACACGTGGCGCAACAGAACGTTTGCCTCACTACAACTAAATATGAAACCCCTTTCGAAAGCCACGGGAACTTGACAGAACAGCCCACGACAAAACAGCGTGGTCACAACTGCGCGCGTCAAAACAGCAAAGCGACAAAACAGCGCTGCGTCAATACAGGTAGCAACAAAAGAGCACATGCCCACACTCTTTGAAAAAAGGGGACCAAAAGGAGGTAACAGACCGCCTTTACCACCCTCCTCCCGGCCAGGGGGGAAGCGCTCCGCTTGTTACCTCCTCAGGCGCCGCAGATATGAAGAATGCGGTGCTACCAGGTGAAGTTCGCCGCGAAGGAGCAACCAAGGAGTCAAGTATTACCTCCCAGAGGGTGCACCTGTTTGGGCACTGCCAAAGCCTGGGCGCTGCGATTGGCTGTGGGAAGGCGCAAACGAGTTCGCTAATTGGTCTCCTCGTATGACACGTCATTCATCGCGCATGCGTGGGAAAGCGCCTGCCCGGCCGGCCGGGAGCGTCGGCAGGGAAGGCGCCGACGCTGCCGGCATAACGGTCTTCTCGAACGTTCGACGGAGGCGTCCCAGCGCAGGAACGTTCTTTATTGTTCTGTTCGGCTCAGTCTCTTCTTACGAGGTCACCGAGAGCGCTGCATTGACTTCAGTCGAAGATCCGTGTGCACCGTATGCAGGTAAGGAAATGTTCTGCGCGGGTGGCAGTTGGCGTTGGTTATGACCGCCCGGGAAGAAGACCCCCGTCTTCCTTAGACAAAGGGTTGGCGGACATGTTGGCACGTCTGAAGGCGTCGAGCGTTCGATAAAATTAGTGTGTGGCGCGAACGCAAACACGGTTTAGACCATCGAAGTTCATAAAGAGCAAGAACAGGAATGACTGCCGCTTGCACTAGCGCATATTTAGAAGGTTGACATACGCTAACCAGTGGCGTATACCCAGAAGCTTTTCCCGGTGCATGTGTGTGCGGGTGGAGGAAGGGGGAGAGCGGCGGTTCGGCGAGCCGGGCGGCCGAGCGACAAGACGCCTTTTGAATCGGGGGCCGCCTACGTTTAAGGCGTGAGGGGTATGAGGTTTTCTCTTTTTTTGGGCCGTTGGTGTGTCGCGTTCGGACGTTAAATTGAGCACTGGATCAAATATCTAAAAATCTCGAAAGATTTTTTTTTTTTTTTTCGCAGAGCAGTAGTCGATCAGGCGTTCATTGGCGGCACCGGCCAACCGGGGCGATTAATTCTGAACGTCATTGATATTTGTAAAAGTCAGTGTTAAACACTAATTTTTAATATCAACGATTTTTTTTTTATTTATTTAACGATGTTTAATAAATAGTTTGGTAAAATGTCACGTTACCTTGAAATACCGAATATAAATGTCTGAGCTAATTATTTGTGCGCTTCGTAAACATTAATAGTAGTATATTACGGAATAAGGTCATGAAGTCGTTACAGGCAGCGAGGCTAGCAGTTATATTGTCTTGGCAGTTTCTCTGCCTGTGACCAGGGATTTCTAAAACTCTGATTATTTAGTAGGCGAGTTAGATATAACTCAAGTTTGCATTATATGAAGTTGATTGAATATATTTCTTTCGTCCTGCGGCAACGTTGTAGGGTGATTTCGTCGAGGGTACTGGATGGCTGCTACCTTTGACTCATCTCGTGACAGTTCTTGACACTGCTTACTGCAGGTAAGCGAAGTCCGATATTTTATTTTGATTTTCTTGTTCCCATTTGTGCACTTAAAATGGGGCTCTTGATTTTTATGTTGATTTTGTGTGTCTGCTGTTCCTTCATTTCCGAGAGAAAATTGAGGGTATACTTCGAGTAAATAAATTAAGACACACAAGGTTGAGTGTGTCTTTTTCGGTGTTATTTTTTTGTGTTTTCGTGCTTGTGGGCTGTTCTTCTCGTGTCTAAATAAAACATAGATTCAATTTTAAATTTTATTCTGGCAAATTACTTCGTCAAAAAAATTTACATATTTGCTAAAGTTCGACATTCGGCAGTTAGAAATTATTCGTGCGCTTCGCAAACATTAATAGTTGTATATTACGGAATAAGGTCATTAAGTTGTTGCTGGCAGAGAGACTAGCAATTATAATGTTGTCCTGGCTTTTTTTTTTTGCGTGTGATCAGACTTTTTTAAAGACTAATCATTCAGTAGGCGAGTTAGATGTGGCTCAAGTTTGCATTACTTGAAGTTGATTGAATATATTTCTTTCGTCCTGCGGCAACGTTGCAGGTTGATTTCGTCGAGAGTACTGGATGCATGCTACCTTGGACGCATCTCGTGACAATTCTTAACACTGTTTACTGCAGGTAAGCGTAGTGCGATATTTTATTTTGATTTTCTTGTTCCCATTTGTGCACTTGAAATGGGGCTCTTGATCTTTATGTTTACTTTGTGTGTCTGCGGTTTGTTGATTCCCGAGAGAAAATTGAGTGTATACGTCGAGTAAATAAATTAGATTAAGACACACAAGGCGCTTGAGTGTGTCTTTTTCGGTGTTATTTGTTTGTGTTTTCGTGCTTGTGTGCTGTTCTTCTCATGTCTAAATAAAACATAAACTCAATTTTAAATTTTATTCTGGCAAATTACTTCGGCAAAAAAAATTACATATTTGCCGAAGTTCGACATTCGGCAGGTAGAAATTATTCGTGCGCTTCGCTAACATTAATAGTTGTATATTACGGAATAAGGTCATTAAGTTGTTGCCGGCAGAGGGACTAGCAATTATAGTGTTGTCTTGGCTTTTTTTTTTTTTTTTGCGTGTGATCAGGCATTTGTTAAAGCTGATCATGCAATAGGCGAGTCAGATGGCTGAGTTTGCATTATTTGAAGTTGATTGAATATATTTCTTTCCTACTGCGTCAACGTTGTAGGGTGATTTCGTCGAGGGTACTGGATGACTGCTACCTTGGACGCAACTGCAGGTAAGCGTAGTCAGATTTATTATTTTGATGTTCTTGTTCGCATCCGGGCACTTGAAATGAGGTTCTTGATTTTTATCTTTTCTTTGTGTGTGTGGTGTTCGTTCATTTTCCAGAGAAAATTGAGAGTATACTTCGAGTAAATAAATTAGAGTAAGACACACAAGGCGCTTGAGTGTGTCTTTTTCGGTGTGTTCTTTTTCCGTGTTTTCGTCCTTGTGTGCTGTTCTTCTCATGTCTAAATAAAACATAAATTCAATTTTAATTTGGCAGAGCATTTCGGCAAAAAATGTTTGCATATTTGCCAAAGTTCGGCAGTTAGGTTTGGCGGTCATAGGGATCTGCTGTGGTTCTGAGTAGCTAATGTGGTGTAGCGCTCTGTGGTGTATGTTCTTCCTCTGCCCTTGTCTTAGAGCGCAATCATGTTTTTTTTGTGTTTTTTTTTTCACGTACAATACCAACTCGCCCAACAATCAGCACTTGTATATACTAACCTGCTACAGTAGTTGTACCCCTTTGACTAAGATTTGTTATAAGAACTTGAGATTGGGCGAGTTGGTTATTCATGTTTTTCGACGTAGCGCACTCGAGAAACCGTCACTCAAGCATTCACACACCCAAAGAACACACCGTGAGTGTGTTCTTTGGGTATGTGAATGCTTGAGTGACATTTTCTTGAGTGCGCTACGTCGACAAATAAAAATAAGATTTGTTAGTCACCTAAGTAAATCGGAGTGACAAATTTAAACATGACCGGTGAATACAAAGTGCTTACTAATCTACGATTACCACCCGCCATGTGATAATTTTAGTCAGTGGTAATTAGTCAACAGTTAAACTGGTCACGTCTGGTAAGTATGGTCGATGCTTTATAATGCTGGAATCAGAGGCCCATCAAATGCTCCAAATGCGTCTTAGAAAAATCTAATATTTCTTCACAGTTTCTTCAAATTCGGGATGATATGTTTCAACTTCATATCACATGATTTCCACATTTTTTTGGTTCCAGGCAGGCAGTGAAATCTACCCGGTGGCTGTCAGCTCAAGCCTAATTAATCCTGAGGCGCCCTGCAGCTATGTGGCAGTGGAGGGAGACCTCGAAGCCGCGTAGCCTGCTGAGGCAGTCCTGGTTGCATTCTGCCTCTAGATCATCTTTAGCGACGACTAGAGCCCCGAAAGTGTTGTTCCAGATGCCTTTATCGCGCTTAGTGGTTTCATCTTAGAACTTTCATAAGATGTCTAGTCATGCCATTGATCTTTATGCAATTTGTTTGTGACAACCACAATAAAACATTGTCATGTACTTTCAGAACTAGGCCGTCTTCATCTATTATAAGGCCCACCTTTGAAGCACGTACTATCACACCCACAAAGGGCCATAGTACCTTTCTTTAGAGGGTAAAAGTGATTCCATCAAGTGTGCATTTAACCTGTAATAAGGTGGTGAACTGGGCCAGTTGGTTGCTGTTATACATGATGGGGAAAACAGCTCGGAAAGCGCGGACTACGAAGAACAAACACGACAGGACAGCACTTTTCTGTCGTGTTTGTTCTTCGTAGTCCGCGATTTCTGAGCTGTTTTCCTCATCGTGTGTATTTAACCCCAAAGTGGATCATAGTTCCCTCCAAAAGGAGGTAAAAGCAGCGCCCTCAATTACGTCGTCTTACCTCTCAAAAGGATTGAAATTCCCTCCTAAAGGAGGTAAAGGCTGACCCTGAAAGGATGCACTTTTAACACCAAAACGAACTAAGGTTACCTCCAAAAGGAGGCAATGTTGCACCCTAACCTAGGGGGTAAGTTTGCACCCTCGTTGCAGGGGGTAACGATACCTCCAAAAGGGATTGCCCTGTGTGCAAGTCGGTTACCCCCTTAAGGAGGGTACTACAGTACCCTTTTTTTTTAAGAGTGCATACAACACAGCCTCAAAACGGCACATCCACAAAACATCCCGCACGTAACGTAAGACGAAAATAATCCCTGGAGAAGGGGAACAAGAGGGACAAAGGACAAAAACAAATCTCCAAACACAGCTAGGTGATTGTCCAGCTCGCTTGCACCTTTGCATTTAATTGCATTATAATTAAAACGTAACGTATGTTTTCTTTTGAATTCTGAGTTGCGTGTTAAGAGAGCGTTTATATTTTTAACATGTGCAATTATATTTCATCTAGCCACCGCTGTTCAGCGCAAATATTGTGCAACCTTGTGAATATCCGAATTTTTAGTCGGGAGGCGCGATGACACGTAGTTCGTAATAAATTTGGTCAGTGCATTATTGCTCTAAGGGAAATATATCATATATGCCATTATTTTTTTATAAAATTACCGATTTGTGATTTGCGAAAAATCCATCACATGAGGCAACAATGAAGCGTTAAATGGTATTTTTTTTATTTATTGTTCACAGTTTTTCTTTTTGTTCAGTTTACATGGCGTAGGAAAAGCGGCAGCCCAAGAGGGTGTCAAAGGGGGGCTGCGTATCATATTTTGATAGTACATTTAGTAGCTTTTCAGCGATTTATGCGTGACGCAGTCCATACTCTCTATGAGTTGGGTAAGGCTTCGTCCTGTTTTCAGAGCCTCGATGAGCCGGCATAGGTATGGATATGTAGGAACCCGGAAGAAGACTGAAGGTTCCAGCGCCACGCCGCCACGCTGTTATTAATCCTATAAAGGTTTCTTTTGCGTCTCTTTGTCGTTTTGAAACATGTTTAGGCAAACGTTATTTTGTGGACGTTTCGCTGTGCTTTTTTGGTGCGAGCTATTTTGACAAACGCAGTTTGTTTCTGCACTATTTTCACGCCGTGCTGGTTTGGCTCGTGCTGTTTCGACGGTGCTATTTTGTCGTGTTCTGTTATGTCGTGTACTGTATTGTAACGGTGCCGAAAGCCACGTGTTGATTGAGAGGTCTGTTCCCCTGCGCAACCCTGTACCCTGCGCAATGGTGGAACAACCGACACCGGTGAACGTGCAAGTGGCGCGGTGTCGGAATACTACCCAATTGACCCCGTAAGTGATGACGTCACAACAAGGCGTCTGGGTCCAAACAAACCGTTGCTAGGGACGTTGCTATGGACTAATGCATGGAGACTCCACATGAGGCTAGATTTTTGCTTACAAGTAAGTAAATAATTTTTTGTAAGCAACCTAACTTCTTGATATCGAATTATGAAGATGTTCTTGTCGTCTCAGTGTCATATTGCAACGATGAAAGCCATTTCTGAAGTATTACACTCCGCTTTGCTTTGGTAGCAGACGACACGATAGATTCGCTGGCCTCTGTTGCAGCGGGCGTCTTCATTGAATTACGTCGGTAAACGATCGAGCGACTAAAACAAGTGCATCGCCATGGCCGCAGGGGCCTCCGCAGTGTGCGTGTTTTGTTTGTAAAAAACCCAGCTTAGTTCAGAGGGGTGAAAATGCCGTAAAATCAAACACGTCATGCAGATCAGTTACGACGACGACCTGAAGTGCATTACCGGCGTAGTGCAGGCCAGCATGAGAAACAAATCGTACGTCGTCGAGATAAGTTGTTTGTTATTATTATTGTGGTTGTCAGGTTATTAAAGAATTGCATGTCTGTCGCAATTTCGCAGTATTTTGCTTTTTTTTTTTTTCCCCCCTTGGTATACATCAAATTCCGTGGATGTGCTCTTTTGGTGAAGATCTCCATCGAACCCGCGATGCGAGTACAACCTGTAATGAACTCACCTTATGTTTTTTATCCAGTTCTTTCGCGCTTTGGGGTCTTGCGGAAATCTGAAGAAGCTGCAAGGGTCTTTCACCGCGCGATGGTTACAACCAGGTATACGAAGCACCCTCGCATAGCGCGAGTCCGCGAACAAAATTTGGGATCTCTACCGATCGCCTGAAGTGCTTTTCTCACTGGTGCAATGCGATCTTTTAGCAGACGATCGACGTCCGGACTTTCGATAAACCATATTTTGCATCGCACCCCACTATGAATTCTTATAAGTGTCTGAAACTCATTATATTTCAAACAAACGCGATGTAAGAATATCGTCTTTATTCACACGATTCAAACGACGGCCCCGGTTTGGCCGGTCGGCGTGCGGCAGACGGCATACTTCTTGCATTCGTCGTCTGCTGCAGGCATCTTGAGGACCGGAAGTTGCAGTCGTACATATTTCAGAAACGAGCGATTACCGGCACACTTCTGTCGAAACATATATGACATTCAAGCTTTCTACATCTGTGATTTTTAGAAGTTTAAATCCTACTCCTGATTTTTGAACGGTCGGGTTTTCGTAGCGAAACCGAGCCACATGTATCCGTCCATAACAACGACCCTAGCAACGGTTTGTTTGGACCCATGACGTCACACTTACGGAGTCAATTAATATTTTGCTACAGAGTCACGTATTTTTTTAATAAAGCCAAAAAACGCAACTGCGCGAAACAGAAACCGAAACGGAGAAGTGGAGAGGATAGCGTGAGTGGCGGCGGAAGTCACGTGGCTACACCCGACCGTGCGGGTTTTTTGTTGTTTTTTTCTCCTCTCTCCGCACGTAGCAGACGAAATGCGTTCGTCCGCCGTGGGATTCCTTTGCAGTTATGTTTGTTCCGCTCGCTGTTCTGTACTTCAAGATGAAATGTTTTGTACATTTAAGTGTTGGTAATTAGTAGTGAGTGCCCGAGTGCCGTGGTGAATTCCCGTGATCAGCTCCGAAAAGGATACTCCCAAGCTGTTGCGTGAAGAGTTGCCTCACATGTCCTGCATCTGAAGGTGGCATTGTGTGGCAGAGTGCACAAGTTTCCGAAAGATCAATGGGTCGGGATCAATGGCTGGCTGCAATTCCTGTACAACCATCACGCGAAGCTCGGAAAGCGGACGCTATCCGATTCATATGCTCCTTGCATTTTGTGGAAAGTGATATTACATTGATTTCGCAGGTGTCAAAAATGGAATTCATACCATTTAGTTCAGCGACGTATCGTCCACAACATCTTTTTTTCTGTGATAATTGTAAAAAAAAAAAAAAGAAATGTAAACATCGCGGAATGATTGACAAGAAAAACAAATAAATAAAAGGTACACCCACACCAGGAATCGAACCCGTACCCTCTGCGTGTGAAGCGGACGTCTTTCCACTGAGCTACTGAAGGAACTCTATCGTGCGTAGTTATGCAGCGGGTAGACTGTGTGTCGGAAGTTTGCTGCCGATTTCTCTTAATATGCATGCACTTCCGGCTTGAAGTCGGACAGCACCACGCATAGGGCACATTCGCACCTCGTAAAGTAACCGTACGCGTGCGTATTCAAGTCGAAGTACACACTTCGTGCTTGGCGTTTGAGCGAGCGATGTCTTCAGCCAGGAGAAGGGACGACAGCTCGGCGACGTCTTCGTGCAATCGGCTTGCTGGTCGGGCGTGTCGTACGGGATGAATATCAGTTCTTTTGATCGGTCTGAAATTTCTCTTTCGAGGAAAGACAGAATTCGCCAGTACTGTGAACGACTGTTCTGAAGTAGAGGTCCAACGCCCGTCGTCCGCTGCCATCCGCTAGTGCTAGTCCCACGATACGCGAAACGACGCCATGTTGAGAATTATGCAGTGAACGCACAGAAAGCTTCCGGTTGTCTGTGCTACCTTTTTTTTTTTTTTCAATCAACGTATTTGCAGCTTTTTTGAAGCCACAAAAAATGGGTTTCATATTTTTTTCTATTTTTAATATTGACTGTGTGCCTTCAATGACCCACGACTTTGATTAAATTTGGTGGTCGCATCGATACCTTAGAAAACGGCCCGTGACCTCGGAAAAGAAAGTGAGCGAGACTCGAACCGACCAGTTCTTGATCGGCGGTTTTGGGGCGGAAAGAAACCGAATTTCGAGCCGCAAATTCTGTTCTGGGTAGTTGGGCTCTCATATGTCACGTACAACTAAAAACCTTGGCGAGCATAAATACCCTGTCAGTGTCCCTTTAATATAAAGATCCAGTGCAATTGCACGCGCACTCGATGACATCAAGTGCGCGTGCAATTGTACTGGATCTTTATACAACCGCTTTGCAACCGCTTTGCGAATGCGGATCCGCTTCCAGTGTGAATGAGCCCTTAGAGCGGATCCCTGACGTTTAATGATCTATGAAACACGCGTTCGTTTTTCACCCCACGCAATAGAAGTCCAGAAAAAAATTAAAGGAAAACGAGCATCGTTCACCCCCTCAACTTCGCAGCCAGAACAAGCGGCCACGTGATCTCGAGCCGATTATATGCCGCCATTGTTGATCATAGCCACGCGCTGGGATTGGCAAAGCACAGGACACGCGCTGAGTTCCAGACATTGTTATGGCTCGGCTATCGTCGTCATTGCAGCGATTGGACACGGGCAACTACCCGAATGCTTCTCGAGCTAGTAATTATCACGAGCCCAAATCGAGTGCCCACGCAATGCTCGGGTCGAGTCTATGAACAGCATTCAAATATCGTCATTGGGGTGTACTGTGGTCCCCACGTTACGTCATCAAATTTTGCAAAGGAGAGATTGCATGAAAATTATCGCTTTTGTCCTTGAAATTACAGCGCAACAAAGGAGTTTCTTGGCCAGTGGCGTTGCGTGTGAGTATCCTTGAGTCCCACTAGTGCCAGTAAGATATAATGAAAAACATTCCAATTGAATATCGTTGCACCGCTCCTTTAAGGCCAGTTCAGACACTTGCGTTTGAGTGCGTTTGAGTGCGGTGCGTCGAGAACCGAAAGCCAGTCACCGGCACATCCGTGCTTCATATGAAGCGTGGAATCCAATTCATGGAATCATCTTGGCACGCGATATAAGCAGCAGGGGTGTCCTGGTGTCTCGCAGCCGCAACGCAGTCAAACGCAGTCAATCTCAACTGTCGGAACCATGTTTTAGAGTGATAAACTGGCAGCTGAAGGTGACCCCCAACCGGCCGCCGCCATGTTGCACATTTTGACCTCTAGAAACGTGACCCTATAGTTTTAAGTCTAGATTTTAACAAAGTACCGCGCACAGATCATTGTTTATTGATCTTTAATAAGAGGACCGACGAGGATAAATTATGCTTTGTTTGTTTTAGGTCCAAAATGTGCTTTTACGATAAAACCTCGGGCAGCTTCGCAATGCCTCCGCTAGATGCCGTCAGCAGTGGTGCTGTATTTTGGGTTTTTATCGGAGCTAGACACTGATCTCTGCGGCTAATAGTGTTGAAAAATAGTTTAAAATGCTTTGTACAGCGATCGACGTGCAAATCTCGGCTCAGTTCTGCGTAAAAGCCTCAGGAGTTTGTACGGTCACGTGTCTAGTGGTCAGAATTATACAACATGGCGGCAGCCAGGAGGAGGAGGAGGGGGGGGGGGCTGTATTGTTTGCCTGGTGAACGGGTTACCAGTTTATCGATTTGGTACGGTCACCTGTCTAGTGTTCAAAATTATACAACGTGGCGGCAGCCAGAAGGAGGGGGGCGGTAACTTTCGCCAGGTGAACGGGTTACCAGTTTATCGCTCTAAGATTCTCCACCTCGTTGGGTCGAACCAACGTTGAGTCGAATGCAAAACGCTCGTGGTTGTTCCCGCGATTGTGCAGGGATTCCACGATTTCCATCATGAGACAGACCATCGAAAGGAGTCTAACATGTTAGAAAAAGCACAGAATACGAAATTGTGATTTACTGGAAAGTGGTACGTTAGAGTGAAAAAGCAATTCCCCATCAATTGAAAACCTCGAGCCCCACCCAAGTAAGCTTATTGAATTTTATTACAATGGGGGGTGTAATCTAAACAAAATTGTTGTTTTTGGTTGTCTGGAACGTCTTTATTACAGCAGAAGGGTACGATTCAGCCGGCTACGGGTCTTGCTGAGAAAAGATAGAGAGAGTGTTACAAGGAGACAAAGGGTAAAAAAAAAATTACATGGAAATAGACAACTTTTTTTTCAGTTCAAATGGCTTTCTGACGTTTCAGTAAATAGCTTTTACTCACCAACCCGCGGACGCGCAAGCCCTGTTTCCAAACTTTTGTGCACGAGATAAGTCTCGAAAGTTAAAGACTTTTACCTTTGACCCGAATGACTGCATGCGCACAGAGAACTAAACGCGTTACAACGCATTAGTGTCTCCCGAGTCAACAGCTCGTAGACTAGCATGGGTCACTGCACGTTAGTTTGGACACAATCGCCTCACGACCGAGCGTGGGCCGACACATGTTCCACAAGAATTCCGGGTCAGCGGTCGCAGCTAGGGCTCGTCTTCAATCGTAACCTCTACGCTGGAAAAGTTTAAGACTCCCAGTAAAAGTGACTGCCAGTCCAACATGAAGGAGAGGCAGGAGTGATCGACAAAAAATAATCTAGGTGCTTAGCGCTACGAAGAAGCACCGTGCAACATCAGCGTATACTCAACGTAAAACCTTTCATTGACCTGAAATGCGTTCTTAAAAAAAAGGATCGTTTTGAAGAGTGACCGCTGCAGCGGTATGGTGATAAGCATCCAAGGGTTTCAGATTAAAAAAAATGAAGATTGGCAAATTTGTTTGTCTTCTTTATTGTTCTTTTATGTTTAGTACGCTCAAACCGAGACATTCCGAATATATCCCAGATCTGTATTTAATTGTATTTGTATTTTAAATAACAAAATATCAGTATTTATATTTAATTAAAAATAAAATTTTAAACGTGCAATTGAATGCAAAACATAAAATACTCCAGGTGTTCTAAATGCGTCTTTTTAAATGCTTGTATTTGAAATACTACCATTCCTGGTGGTAGCATATCATTCCATGGGCCCATCCCTGGCTAGTGTTGTTTTATCGATTTCGCGGGTGCAATCGTCCGGAGTTCAAATTAATGCTCCTCAAATGCGCTTACTGTACCCCAAGCAATCAAAATAGCAGAAGCCATTGGTTAAGGAGAGCTCTGCATGGTGTGTGAAACGCCATGTGTAGATTTTCAACGCTAACCTTTTGGCATACAGCAAAATCTCAGAAGGCTACCCCCAAAAACGCTATAGGCCATATGCAAAATCCTTGCCAGCTATCATCATCATTCCATTAGGAGCCGCCATATTGGGGGGTTTATCACATCTTCCAGTTGTGGACGAGGCGCATCTGCATTTAACTCGGTTTTCATGATATTAGGGCAGTTTATTTGTACACTCAACGGGTTGCTGGTTTGTTTTGGTTCAGAGAAGAAAAGAAAGACGGCCGCAAACTTCTGGAAAAGGAACTGTCAGCAACGAGGTCGCAAGCCTCGTCACTCAAGCAGTGAACTGGGCCATCCAGGTCAATGAACGGTATTTCTCGAAGACGTCCTGTGAAGGGTTCGTACTGGACTTGCAGCAGGTGATCAAATTTTACTTCTACGACTTCCACTTTGCCGGGACTATTGTTTCTCGGGCGAAACCGTCGGTACGGGAACCCCCCAATATGGAGTAAATCTGATAATTGATCATGAATACACTAGATGGCGCTTCTTTTTGCATATGGTCTATTAGATGTCCCGCAAGCGATTCAAGTCTGGAAACAATGTTCCGACGAGAGCCAGCTTGCAGGCTACATGAACTCTCATAGTGCCACTGAATAAGTTATGCTTCAGAGTAGCTTTAACCGAAATCACAGGAAACGTTTTTTCGCCCTTCAGAAATGTATAAACAGTTCGCGACAGAGCAAAGCAATATTACATGAGCTTCCTAACACCGAATCTAATGCTGAGAAAGTCGCACTTTTGAATCATGACGATCGACAGTTTCGTTTGCTCTGCCTACGACACAAAATGGCGCCGCCCACAACAATGTCGGGGAATAGAGTGCAGATACTCTTATGCACAGCTCATTTATTGCTTCTAAGCTTTCATATTCTGGGAGAGAATTACCACTACGAAGCTCTATTACTATTATAGCCACACCTGAAGTTTTTGCTCAATTTAATCCACTATCAAATTAATAAATTGACCGCTTTACCTGCCTTATACTTGGCTTGAAGTAAATGAAAAAGAATGGTACCGAATTATTTTTTTTTATCTTGACAGTAATTAAAGGGATGCTGACGAGGTTCTTGAAAAAACAGTTAGAGGTGAATTCTAAAGTATTTTTGTCTTGTAAAGAATACCACAAGCATTTTACCAAAACGTATCAATAGACGCGAGAAAAAAAGAAACCTACCGCTGGGTTTGCCGTTATACCCAGAGGTTTCAACATCCCTGCGCGTGCCACTTGTGAAGGAATATTAATTGGGGCTGTATGGATATTTATACAACGTGTAGTTTGTCAGCCATTTCAAAGTTGCGACGAGTCACTCGCTGTAGATGGCCAATTTAGCCAGTGCTGTACAACCGCTAGGGGTCTTTAACGTGCACCACTCAGCTGTGGTACACGACCACACGCCGCTACGATGCTCATCCAGATCGAAACGGGCAGGCATGGGGATTGAGCCCAGGATCCCTGGGTTCTGCAGCGCGAGCTTTCTCTCCACGTTCTCCAAGCTAAGGTGTGCGCTAAGGCCCCTTCATATTTCAAAAGTATCGCAAGGTGCGTCGATACGAGACACGTGCAACGTGCAGCTTTTGGGAAGAGCATGGCGGCACAGCGCAGCACTGAGCTAGATTTCAGACGCCATGTCCTTCCCAGGAAGAAAGACGAAGACTCACGGCGGAGTGGCCGCATTTCGCATGAGCTCCGCAGTCTTTCAACTATTTGTGAGGAAAATCGGATTCCAGCCAGACTTCAACGCTACCAGCCGACTCAGCTCATTGTAGTGTATGCGTGGAAACTTTTCTGTGACCAACTTCGCAAGATTACTCCCAACGTTGGGCTCGTCCGCCGCCGACGGGGGCCGCATCGCGGACTCCCCTAGCCTAAACTCAAACGACGAAGAGGATATCGCGATGAACCACGATTCCAACGAAGGTGAATACTCAGAACTCTCCTCAGAACATGACTCAACTTGGATCGATGTCGTCACCAAGGCACAGAGGCGACGCCAGCGCAAGCTCAACGATGAGGTAGGCCCAACCGCCGAGCCCAAACCTCCAACTCCCCTGCCAGTACGCAAAGCCGCCCCCAGGCCCAATCCACTTCCCCGCGACGATTTTAAATTAGTTCTGCGCCCACAAGACGGCCTCAAGCTTGCAAATCTGGACATAGCCAAGGTTTCCCTGGCTCTGTTGAATTCGATCAACTTCACGTGGCGCCAAGCCAATCTTAGGGTTCGCTTGGATGCCACGCAAAATACGGCCACAATCAGCACACCCTCTTCAGATGCAGCCAAGGCCCTAGGAAACTTGAAACAACTCAAGATCGGCAACACCATCCATATGGTCACCCTGTATGGCCTGGCGCCCGATGACTCATCCAAGGGACTCGTTCGGGGAGTGCCGCTGCGCTTCTCCGACGCCGAAATCCTCGCGAACTCCGACCAAAGCCAGTTCGAAATCTACACCTGCCGCAGACTGGGCCAATTCAAGATGGTAATACTCACCTTTGCGGGGCTCAAGGTACCCTTCTTCGTGACATTATTCGGCGGGGAGTACCCTGTCTCGCTGTATAAAAAGACAATTCCCGCGTGCACCGTATGCCACGAAGCCGGACATCGATCCACGGCGTGTCCACAATCAAAAGTCAATGTGTGCCACCAGTGCGGCCTCAAAGACCCTCACGAGGGCCACACCTGCGAACCTCTGTGCACCCTCTGCGACGGACCTCACCTCACGGCGGCTCGGGGCTGTCCCAAGCGGTTTTCTGAGCCCTACGTTCTCCGACGGAGAGCGCTCGCGAGGCAGGCGAGAGAGCGAGCCGTACGGAGGGACCCGACACCGCAACGCGGGCGACCCAGAGACCGTTCCAGGACCCCGATTCGAAGGCGGCGTAGCAGCTCGGGCCCAAGGTCCCAGTCTACCTCCCGGAGCAGGGAACCCCGGCCAGGCGCGAGCAACAACAAGCAAGTCAGCTGGGCACAAATTGTGTCTCCCGATGCTCCCAGTACTCCTAAACCCCCAGCACCAGTCCAACCCACACCCTCACCCGTACCCGTACCGTGTCCGGAATGCACACAACTCAAAGCACAAATAGCAGTACTTCATGCTAGACTAGAAACAATAGAAAAAGCCCAGATGAGGAACACTACAGACAAACGCAAGAAACCAAACCGCCCAGAGAGGAAGCAAACACAAATGGACGTGGTTCCACCACCACCATCCCCAAATAACGACGCACAAAAAACAACACCCCAGGCTCCCGCGACGAGCGAGGTCCATACGCCAGATGCCTCACAAGTCGCTCAACCCCAGTGGTTTCAGGCAACCGTAACATCCATAGTGGAGCCGCTTACAACACGCCTGGATGCACAATACAATGCCCTACGACAAGATATACAGACATTACACCAAGATGTGCAGCCCCTAAAGCAAGATATGCGCGACCTAAAGCAAGATGTACAGTCCCTTAAGCAAGAAATAGAGCGCCACACCATCCGCATCGAACGCCTTGAAACAGTAAACCCACGCAGTAGCCGCAGACCCACCCCATACGAACGAGAATCCCTGGTGGAAAGCAAGGACCCCACCAAGCAATATGACGACTCGCCCACACAATAACACGAACGGTACGGCGGCTCTCCAGTGGAACTGCCGAGGTATAAAAGACAAGCAGGGAGCACTCCAGCAATACGTCTCCTCCCTAGACCCTCAGCCAGAAATAGTTGCCTTACAAGAAACAAATAGAAGCCCTCATCTGCCAGGATACATCACCTATGCTGACCCAACAGAAAAATCCACAGCCATTCTCATAAAAGGTTGCATTGCGGCAATGCAACATCTCACGACGCAGAAGGACTGCGAGCACACGCTCGTAGAAATTATCTCGAAGTCAACGAAGAAGAAATCTAATCTGTTCATACTCAATATGTATTGCCGGCCATCGCGCAAGCAACCAGGAATACGAGAAGTTATTCGGGAAGCCTTATTAATAGCAAAGGACTCACCCCTTCTAATCGTGGGGGACTTTAACGCCCCACACCGACTATGGGGATACACTCACAACTCCAAAAAAGGAAAAGCAATAGTCGAATCCATCGAACAGGACCATCTAACCCTGCTCAATGACCCCCAAACGCCTACCCGAACGGGCACCAGCGTATCCAGAGACACGAGCCCCGACCTTACTTTATTGGCAGGAACTCTGGACATTACCTGGACTAATACACAGGATAACCTAGGATCGGACCATGACATAATCCATATTTTAATTAAGGACAAAAGCTACAAGGCCCACATCGGTTCAGCCCGCATAACCAACTGGGATAATTTCCGCAAGGACAGAAACTCGCAAGACCTCGATCAAAATCTCTCCTACGAAGAACTGATCCAAGAGGCCTTAAAAGATTCCGAAACGCACACTCAGACTATTGCCACCTCATACAGAACGCCGTATGTAGATCCTAAACTCCTTCATCTTTGGGAAGCACGACACAGCCTCACAAGAAGATGGAAACGGCAAAGACACAACAGAAAGCTCAAGAAGCGCATAGCTCTCATAAACCAACAGGCTGCTGAATACGCCGCTGCGCTATGCAAGGAGAATTGGCTACAAGAATGCGACGGCCTACAAGGCACCCTGACCACAAAGAAAACATGGCATCTGCTTCGGCACTTAATGGACCCCCTGAAAAGCAGAGGAGAGTCTCACAGAAGCATGACGCGCACACTCAATGCCTACGCGGGTAGCAGCGAAGAACTCCTGAAGGACCTGGCAAAGAAGTACCTCCCGACGGGGGGAGTCTATTCCTCCCCTTCGTATGACGGAACGCCCAATCAAGAACTAGACAAAGATATCCAACTGTACGAGCTACGAGAGGCAATAGCGGATAGTAAGCGGAATAGTGCCCCGGGTCCAGACAAAATCACAAATAAGCTCCTTTTCAACTTAGACGACCGCACCATGGATACCCTGCTCAGCCACTTTAACAGCTTCTGGAGGACAGGCAAAATCCCGGACCAATGGAAGATGGCGGAGGTACACTTCATCCCAAAGCCCGGCAAATCGCCACATATTGAAAACCTAAGACCAATCTCTCTTACATCCTGTATCGGCAAAATCATGGACAGAATCATACTGAAGAGACTTCAGAACCACCTCGATGCAACGCAACAAATGCCGGACACGATGTTTGGATTCAGGAAACACCTCGGTACCCAGGACGTGCTCATTCAACTCAAGGAGGACATCCTTGTCCCAGCCACACGTAACTCACCGAGAGCCATCCTCGCTCTAGACTTGAAGGGAGCGTTCGACAACGTGGCACACGAGGCGATCCTCCGGAACTTAGTCAACACAGGCTGTGGGGAAAGGACATATAACTACATAGGTGACTTTCTCTCTAACCGCACAGCCATACTTAAGATCGGGGACATCACCTCCAAAGCACCCATCAACTTGGGATGCAAAGGGACTCCCCAAGGTTCGGTCCTCTCCCCCCTGTTATTCAACATCACGCTCCTGGGCTTCCCTGAGCAGTTGGGACGAATACCGAACTTAAGCCATGTCCTGTACGCGGACGATGTGACCCTTTGGACGGGCACCGACTCCCTCGGAGGCTTGCAGGACACGCTCCAGCTCGCCGCCGAGACGGTGAATCAATACGCAAAAAGCTGCGGATTGTCCTGCTCGCCACAGAAGTCCGAGCTTCTCGTGGTGAGGAGACGGCGAACCAAGAAGGACGACGACAACATCCACGTCACTCTCGAAGGGCACGACATCAAACCAAGCAAGTCCCTCAGGATCTTGGGCTTGCTAATTCAAGCGGACGGCAAGAACGACGCAATGGTGCACCAGCTCAGTAAGACCTCTGAGCAAGTCATGCATATGATACGCAGAGTCACGAACCGACACAGAGGCATGAGAGAGAGCGATACGGTCAGGTTAATTCAAGCCTTCGTCCTCTCGCGCATAACTTACGCTGCTCCCTACGTCACCCTGAGTAAAGCGGAACAAGACAAGCTCGACGTGCTCATACGCAAGACGCTGAAACAGGCAATCGGATTACCCGTGAACGCATCTACGGACAAGCTACTTCGTATGGGGCTACATAACACCGTGGGGGAACTCATTGAGGGCCACTTGTCAAGTCAAAGGACACGACTCGCTCACACTCAAACCGGCCGCAACGTGCTGATTAAACTCAAGCAGGTTCCACGGGACCAGACCCTGCCGCTGGCACTCCCGGAATCGTGGCGCCAACACATATTTGTTTACCCAATCCCTCGAAACATGCACCCGAACCACCATCAGGGCCGCAGAGCAGCAAGAGCAAGAGCACTAAATAAGACATACTCCCGAATACCCACGACGACGTATACCGACGCAGCCAACTACAACGGCAAACGAGCCTTGGTGGCCGTGGTGACAGACGGGCACAAGTACCTGACCAGCGCCCCCTTCCCACGGGGAACGGCTAAAAAAAACAAGAGCTTGCCATCGCCCTCGCCCTCACACAAACCAAAACTTCCACAATAATCACGGATTCGCAAGAGGCATGCCGTAGCTTCCAGTCGGGCTGGGTGGCACCTGTCACGCTACGTATCCTAGAAAACAAGGCACCAGACAGGCAGGTCGACATTGTGTGGACCCCAGCCCACTCCTCCATGAGAGGCAACGAACACGCCCATCTCACGGCCCGAGACCTCGCCCACCAGGCCACGGAGGAGACACTGGAACCCACACCCCTCACGACCTACCAAGAAATTACACAACATTACAGGCTCAACAGAAGAACATTACCCGCACCACACCCTTTGCTCACGAGAAGTCAGGAAACCACACTCAGATTACTACAGACTAACACATTTCCCCATCCAGTTAGGATGCACCTGCTATTCCCCACACAATTCGACGCCCAATGTCAATTCTGCAACCAACCCGGCACCCTGAGACACATCATATGGGAGTGCGACAACAACCCAGACATGTCACCCCCTTTTCCTTCCCCTACCCCCGAGCAGTGGGAGACACTGCTGTCCAGCTCCCTCCCTCAAGATCAGCTCTTGCTGGTGGAGAGGGCCGATCGAGCCAGGACGGCACATGGGTACCTGAATTGAGGATCAACCCCACAGCGTAAAACGCTTAATAAATATGTTTTGTCCTCCTCCTCCTTCCCAGGAGTGGCGCGAGGCACCTGTCTCGAGCATTTCCAAAACAATGAATGACGCCATATTTTCCCAGCATAATGGGGCTTTAGTGTGCGCTAGACCACTCGGCCACCGATACCCCGCTTGTAAAGGAACGCTTGCGAATATTTTGACTGCACGGGTAGGGCTTGCGGAAAGAGCGGAAATGTTGAGATTTCTCTGTGATATATCATAATTACTTCTTACCTCTTAACGCGACTTTAGGAGGGGCTATTTCGAAAGCGCTGTTGTGGCTACTTGGCGCATCAATTTGAAAATTAACTTCGATATTCATAATCCTGGAGGCCAAATAAACATGATTTAGGTGTTTCTTTTCCTCAAATACAAAACCGCTTCAGTTTCCCGGTAATACCAAAGAAAGTGAAAACTTTCTTTGGTATTGCTAACACGCACAAGAAATTGCCATGACGGGCTACAGGTGTCACCACTGCAGACAGTCAATGAATGATTATTTGTTGAGCAATGAGAAACGTGTCGGAATTATCACCGTCTGTTCAAAAGGAGGCCCTTTAAACGTTTTTGCTAAGATGAGAGGACGAGTGATAACAATGTCTGAACAGTAGCCCTCAAGTCGTATCTAGGCGATTTCTTCATGGTCCCCGATTTGCCTGAAAATTTTCCAAACATTCTAACAAACACCGCTGAAATGCTATCAGAAATATTAGGTGAAATTATTTTTTTCACGAAGTTATTGAATTTAAGAATTTCGTTTCTCACCGTGTTTCTCAAACTGAGAGTGTCTACCGGCAACAACAAAAAAGTGACGCCAACAGAAGGCAGGGGTTCACTCTTTGGACTGTAGACTTTGTTCCCAACTGATTCTAAACAGTTTCAGGGTGTCAAATGAATGTTTTGGAAACTCGCTCCAGTACCCGCACACCAGCGAACAAATGCTTGGCATAGTCCCTTTTTTTAGACTGTTTGCTCGAATGGCAGGCCTGCCTGCCATTGACGTCACGGCACTAAAAACTTCGGGTATATTTGAATGTTTTTTTCAATAATTTCATTTGCCGATTTCACAATAACTATAATGAATTTCTCGATACTAAAAAGCATACCGGAAAAGGGAAAGGCAGGGGATTGATGAAATATAGTTAGATAGGAAGCTAAAAAAATGAAAGACGTTTACAACTCCCTGTAGTGCCGAATTAGAGCGCAGCTCTTGAGGAGGAGGAGGGGAGGGTATGCCCCTCCTTCTCATCTATACCCTCTCCTGCTCCTGTGCTCCTCCCCTCTTTTTCTCCTCCTCCTCCTCCTCTTTCGAGGTATTTCGCGATATACCGTGCTACACAATCTGAGAAAAAAAATATATATATATACATAGACCCGCGCGTTGCATCATGGGACGTTTCCCATAATTCAACGCACGGCACCCTCGTGACGTCACGTGTGACGTCATTATGGGATACGTCCCATAATAGAGAGTTTTAGCTAGTCGTTTTTCAAGCACACGGTTCCGAAATCACGAACGGTACAGCTGGTCCGTTTTGTGAAACCGTACGTGAAATTTGAGATACTTTAGCGAATCGTGAAAGTTGCGCGACCGTGTAAACGATGATGATGATAGTGCTTAACGGTGGCGCCATCTTCCAGTGAACATGTGAAACATTCTGCAGCGTGTAAATCCGTGGCGGGCACCGTGGTGGCGGCTCGTGTTTCAGGCGTACGACTGACGTAAACAAGACGGCCGATGTAACATTTGCCGGTCGGAATTTCAAGAACTGCGAAGCTAGATGGAGTAAAAAGTATCTAAACGACCGTAAAGGTATGTGGTGCGTCTCCGTCATCCTGAACTTGAACGATCGTTCACGTTGTGTGCCCTCAAACCAAATCATTTCGTCTGCTCGCGGTCGCCACGGCAGCTAGTCTGCCCGCAGATCGCAAAAATTTACTAGCATGCATAGTTTACAGCATTTACGATCGCTTATCCATTGTGAGCAGTCCTCGAAATGATTTGGTTCAACCTCTCAAAACGAAGCAGACTAACAGGACGACATATCTCCTGCCGCTGTCCTAAGCCTAACGCTCGGCTGGTTCGGCGAAGGCAGTCGCCGAACCGACCGCCATCTTTTTTCTACCCGAGTCGTGAACGGTGCTGGCTGCGTTGCGGTGACGACTCCAGCAGCCGGAATGGGAGAAAGAACGAGAAGAGCCTCCCGACGTCCCAAACGACTAGTGCGCGCATGCGCAGTGGCGTCGCCGATGCGTTGGAGGGCGAACCGTTCGTGTGAAAACGACCTGCTAAAACTCCCTAATGCAACGCGCGGGACCATCGTGACGTCACTCGTGACGTCACGTGTGACGTCATTATGGGAAACGTCCCATAATGCAACGCGCGGGTCACGAGCGAGACCCGCACGTTGCATCAAGGGACGTTTCCCATGATGCAACGTGCGGGTCTATGTATATGCTGGAGTGATAACAATGTCTGAAAAGTAGCCCTCGAGTCGTATCTAGGCGATTTCTTAATGGTCCCCGATTTGCCTGAAAATTTTCTAAACATTCTAACAAACACCGCTGAAATGCTATCAGAAATATTAGGTGAAATTATTTTTTTCACGAAGTTATTGAATTTACAATTTCGTTTCTCACCGTGTTTTCAAACTGAGAGTGTCTACCGGCAACAACAAAAAGTGACGCCAGCAGAAGGCAGGGGTTCACTCTTTGGACTGTAGACTTCGTTCCAAACTGATTCTAAACAGTTTCAGGGTGTCAAATGAATGCTTTGGAAACTCGCTCCAGTACCCGCGCACCAGCGATGCGAACAAATGCTTGGCATGTCGCGCAAAAAACCTCTAGACTGCTTGGCTAGACTGCTAGACTGCCCATAATCGTGTTCACAGATGCGTCTGTGTACGGCCTTGGTCCCGTCCTCCAACAGCGCAATGGGAAAGAGGTGCATATACAGTCAATTTTGTCTCCCGCACACCAACAGCTGCAGAGCGAAAATGCTCCGTGAGTGAAAGGAAAGCCCTCGCGGGCCTGTGGGCGTGCGAACAATAGCGCAACTACCTGTGGGGCCGACGTTTCCCTCTTAAAACTAACCATCAAAGTTTAGTGACTCTATTAGCAACGCGTGGTACAGGCCATCACAAGATGGTCGACATGTCTTCTCCGCTACAACTTTCAAGTCGAATTTCAACGCGTAACTGAAACTCAAGTGGCTGACGCACTATCTCGCTTTCCACAGCCGGAAGATGAAGGCGGCACCGAATTTGATAAAGAAATAATGTATGTTATTGCGTTGCACAACGAATGCGTAACTAAAGTCCAGCTACAAGAAGCCTCAGCTAACTACACAGTCTTGACCGAGGTTATGTCGTACGCTACATCAGTGTGATCTCCGAGACGCACCTTGTCCTTTGATGTCACACCATTCTACGACGTGAGGGATGACCTTGCCGTGGACGACGGCATCCTCCTGCGCTACGACCGCTTCCTCCTACCACAAGAACATCAAGTTCCTCTCATCGCAAAGCCGCATGAGGGGAAATCCCGGGATACGTAAAGACGCGCAAAAGCCCCCAGCAGCTACACTGGTGGCCGAGAATGAACAAGCTCGTGGAACAGGTCATCCATGCCTGTTACATCTGCAAACCGGCTGACAAAGGTTCCAGGACGTACACTACACCACTCCAACCGGTGCCCTTCACGGATCGGCCATGGTCGAAGGTTGGAATTGACATTGTAGGGCCATTTGAGCGTTCGGATCAATCATGACGCTACGCTATTGGGCAGGAGATCCAACTATAGGGGGCGCTTTATCGAGCTTATTGTCCCCACAGCCCGGTGCTTACTAATGCCCGCGTCCCACTAGAGCGACAGACAGAGACAAAAGACAGCGACAAGCCTCAAACCCATGCAGCGTGCTCGCGATGGTACCTTTGGCAGGCGTTTAGTCGTTCGGTGCTCGTGAAGTAAGCACGAGCGATTGCAAGCCTGCCAAAGATACCCTCGCGTGCATGATGCTCGTGTTTGAGCATAGCCTTCCTTATTTTACAAAGCCTCTCAAATCGCGAAAGACCCTGGTTTGAGGCTTGTCGTTTTCTTTTGTTTCTATATAACGAAATATAACGTTATATATAAATATAACGAAGCCAGTTCAAATATTTCCCTATTTCCCCTACGTAGTCTTTGTGACAAGCAAGGTTTCGAGTTGAGAACTGGTCGGGGCGATCTCTTCCGCTAATGGATACCACACATGATCCGTTTCAAATCCTGGAGCTGCTACTCTTATGTATAACATGCGAGTTCATCCAGATGTGAATAGTAAAATGAGCGACAATCAAGATCTAGAACCCCCTCCACTCCACCCCCCCCCCTCCCCCCAAACTGGCGAACGCCCAAATCATTAAACTTCTTCAAACGAATTCTATGCTTGTGTCCGCATTGTGAAAGTGCAACGACCACGAAGAGGGAACCCGTTTCTTCTTCTTCAATACTTGTGAAAATGTGAAATATAGGTTCGAAGTAGTTCGTTGTTATGAGCGCTAAACATGTAAGTCTTCACACAATAAAGTAATCAAAAGAGTAACGGTTACTTCTTCAAGTAATTTCCAATTACTTTTGCTGTCGAGTAATCAAGTAATCTAATCGAATACTTTTTAGCCAAGAGTAATAGTAATTGTAATCGATTACGTTTTTTTAGCAACGTGTACAAGACTGGATACATGACAGCACGCCGGTACGATGCTCATCCAGATTGAAACGGGCAGAGGCGGTGGATTGAATCCACGATCAGTGAGCTTTACAGCGTGAGCTTTCGCTACACGTGCTACCGATTCACGAGCAACGAGACATCGCGGTCGAATTCGAGCTCGAGAGAAAAACAACAACAGCAACAGCAAGAAAATCTCCGGTTTGAGGCATTTAGTACTAGTGTCGCCATCTCGTTTATCAAGTTGGAAATAAAATTAACAGGGTGATTTTATTTACACAAATACGCAGAAAAAACGACGACGAAGTGCTTTGAGCAAGGAACACGAAATTTTGTTCTCTCGGTAATTTTTACGTTTAAAACCTATGTGCGCGTATCCTGACTTTGAAGTTTTGTTCCGGCAAGTGGAATTGGTCTTTTTTATCACCACTAAACGTCTCTGCATGTAAAGAGCCATGTCTTCACCTCAGAAAGAAGGGAACATCGGTGACCATTCATCCTCTGACATCACTCCTGGGCAACGCCCGCCGGTAAACCTCATGGAAGACAGCCCTCCTGCCACTCCAAACGCCTCATATGAAAATTCTAACATAGAACATTCCGATATGGAGCAGGACAACGACTCTGGAGGACAATGGTGCATCTCTGGAAATCGGAAACGTGTTCGAAGTGATGACTCACTCTCAGACTCCGGCACAGCACGTGTGTCAAACACTGTCTCTAACAGTCTCACCGTCGTATATGCCCCGACCGATTCAGAAAGGAAACTAACTTCTCTTAGCAGTCTCAAGGTCACACAGGCTCTAGAGAAGTTAAGTCCGGAATGCATTCTTCAAGTCCGCTACAATCAACGACTCAACCTTATTGCAGTTGACGTCCGAAACGGACATGCAGCACAAGTGCTGATGAACAATACATTACTATGCGGTATCCAAGTTCGACCATACTCTCCGTTGTCAGGCAAAACAAGCATCGTAGTTATTCATGACGTTGATGCGGAAGTCACCGATGAAGA
This sequence comes from Ixodes persulcatus, assembly GCA_013358835.2. NCBI lineage: Eukaryota > Metazoa > Arthropoda > Arachnida > Ixodida > Ixodidae > Ixodes > Ixodes persulcatus. The sequence continues at coordinate 384,340 of JABSTQ010009302.1, read as the reverse complement.
ACTGGCACAACACCTACGATCAGAAGCCAAGATTGCCAACGCGCGACGACTTGGAAAATCTCGAGTCGTCAAAGTTGTCTTCAGCGGCAGCCACCTCCCGAGCCATGTCTTACTAGGACATGTGCGACACTCTGTTGTCCCATTCAAAGAGAAGCCCATACAATGCCACAACTGCGGCGGTTTCGGCCACAAAAAGATCGCCTGCAAACGCGCCCAAGCTTGCAATCGATGTGCCGAGAACCACGTTCCGACAGCTGAGGGATGCATGTCCAGCTCAGTGAAATGCATAAATTGCAGCGGCAATCATGAGGCTACATCGCACATATGCCCAAAGTGGAAGGAAGCACAGTCTGTAGCTACATATTCAAAAATGAATACAGTAGGGTTTCGTGAAGCAAGGTCCGCCATCTTCTGTCAAAAAACAACCAGGGACAACAGCCGAGGGCAGCAGAAGAAAACCAGAGCCAAAGCCAGAAGAAACTGTCAAGGACACTTATGCTTCAGCGCTCAAAAGGACTGGCCAAAATGTTAAAGAAAAGATTAACACAAATCCCACAATCAGTCAGATCCTGACGCAAGGTTCGCCAGAAAAATCTATGCATCAACCATCACCCGACGCGGGACCTTCGAAACGCCCCTGTGCCAAGAAAGACCAGGTTGCAAAAGAAGACGCAGCTAGCAACCAAGAGACACTAGAAGATGAAGCTCCTGGATGGATATCAATCATAAAGGCAGGTGCTAGCATAGCACTTGCCGTTTTGGCGAAAATTGAAGCTTCCTGGGCGGGTGCCCTTTCATCCATTATCCAGACAATGCTTCCCCTTCTAGGAGGCTGTTAGTGGGATCACTCAACACAAATGCGCATCGTTACCAACGAAAAGAAGCCTCTAAGTGTAGAACTTCAACCGAATCCCAACACTGCGGCACAGCACGGCACAGGCGTAGTCCATTGTTTCCCTCGCTGCTTCAATGGAATGTAAACGGACTGCGCACTCGACTTGCTGGACTGCGGCAATCGCTCACAGATAAGAAAATTGATGTCCTGGCCCTTCAGGAAACGAATGTCTTGCCCGGAGAGATACGCTTATCACCTTACGTGTTATATCATAGCGAGGCTATAAACTCCAATGGAAGATCACGAGTCTCCATACTTGTGCGAGATAAAGTACATCACTCTGAGCTTGACCTTTCGGACCTCTGTTCACCATCTGAAGAGTATGTTGGAGTGATAATCAGACTGGGAAAGAATGAAACAACGATTGTATCAGCATACGTCACGCCACAAGGTCCCTGGGACACAAAACCACTTGAAGAAATAACTAAAAGAAGCCGAGGTAACTTAATTATTTGTGGAGACTTCAACGCTCACAATGAAATATGGGGTGGCACTCGCACAGATGCAAGAGGACGTCAGATAGAGACAACGGCAGCAGCGTTCAATCTCCGAGCTCTCAACGACGGATCGGCTACATTCTGCCGACGGCACACAAAGGCGAGCACCCTGGACATAACGCTGGTCTCTCCAGAGATCGACGCTCTCTGGACTGTGGAACCGGACACGGGCGGAAGTGACCATTTTCCAATCAACGTGATACACCCCAGAGCGGCTTCGAAGACCTTTAAGGAGTGCAAGGTGGTTAACTGGGACCTTTTTCGTCAATACTTTACTTCCGCCGCAGATAGTAAAAGCTATACAGACATCACTACTTGCATTGCGGAGTGTTTGCAACGCGCAACCCGCACGGTTAAGATCCCAGCGACACGTCCTACACCTGACCTTGAGTGGCTTAATCTCCGAGCCGCTCGACGACAAGCCCAACGAAGGGCACTGCATACGGACGCCTTATGGGATTGGGCACGATACAACCGCATAGATGCTTGCTTCCGTCGCCACACAAAAAAGCTGCAAAAGTGGCAGTGGAGGAGTGACTGTGCATCGCTGAGTGGCCCTGGGGGAGGAAGACGGGCGTGGGGGCTCGTTCGAGCTCTTAAAGGGGCCAAAATACCGCGACATCCCATTACAACACTTGCAATCAAGACTGGTCAAACCATGGTCGAAGTGGCGGAGCAGCTGGCGGACGAGTTTGCTCGGTCCTCTACTACACAGCCTGTACACCAGCAGACATTGAATGCGCCACAATCAACCAGGGTTCCTCCAGACAGCGAGAGCACATTGGCCAGCTACACCGACTTCACTCTGGCAGAGCTTACGCACGCACTCAATTACGCTAGAAGGAAGAGCGCTCCAGGTCCTGACAGTATAACGTATCAGTCTCTCCGAAATATAGACCCAGGTTACCACCCTGACATTCTTGAGCAGCTCAACGCCATCTGGAAAGATGGGACACTCCCAAATACATGGAAAGAGTCAATAATCATCCCAATACCTAAACAAGGAAAACCATTGGACGAAATCTCATCCTACAGGCCTGTCTCGTTAACAAGCTGCCTGGGAAAACTCCTAGAACGCATGGTTCTCCGGCGCCTCACGTGGCTTCTAGATCGAGCGAATGCTTTCCCACCTTCGTTGGCGGGCTTTCGAGCAAGGAGGTGCACAGCCGATGCGATAGGAGACCTCGTGTCGACCCTAGAAGAAGCCAAATCCAATGGCCAAATGGTACACTGTGTCTTTTTAGACATTAGTCGTGCGTTCGATACCCTGCCTCATTCTATCATCATCCAGCGACTCAAGTACTTTGGTATTTGTGGCCGAATCCTCACATTCATTGAGGCGTTCCTTACTGGACGGAGCTTCACTGTCAAGATCCCTGGTGCAACTAGCACTCCACGTCCAATTACCAAAGGTGTTCCCCAAGGCAGCGTACTCAGCCCCTTGCTCTTCAACCTGGTGATGGCATCGCTTCCTCACTGCCTTCCGACCAACAACGAAACCATCCATGTCGGCATGGCAATATACGCCGACGACGTTGCTATGTGGTGCGTGGGTCCCTCCGAAAGTGCCGTAGCTATCCGAAACCGACTTCAAGTAGCCCTCGATGCTACGGCTCTGATGATTTCGAAAATCGGCCTTTCACTATCAGTGGAAAAAACTGCATCGCTTCTTTACCGACCAGTAGGACGAGCACCCGAGCACGCACTGCGGCTAATGATTGCTGGAACTCCTGTTAAGAGAGTTAGTAGCCATCTCTATCTTGGGGTGGAGGTGGATGACCGCGTGACCTGGAGACCTGAGGTTCGGAGGACCTTGGAGCGATGTCGTGAGCTACTACGAGTCATACGACATCTTGGAGGCCCTTCGTGGGGAGCGCCACAACAGACACTCCTACAACTCTACAAAGGTCTTATAATGTCCAGGCTTTTGTACTCCCTGCCACTCCTCAGCATCGGAAGGGCCCAGATTCGGGACATTGACACATTTCACAGGAAGGCGCTGCGTTGCTGCCTCGGACTTCCACCATCTTCAGCAAACACCCCGACCCTTGTTGCGGCGGAAGAATGGCCTCTATCGTTAAGACTGGAAGAGAGAGCAATGCGTCACATTGCTCGCATTAACAGTGTTCCCGTGGTGGACAATATTAATTCCCACCTGTTGGCCCGTACAAATTCTCACCTCGGACAGCTGGCATCCAATTTTCAGCACGAGATTGGAGCACCCGGGGAATATTTATATCCTCCTCCCCCACATTCAAAGAGAGCGCCCCTGTTGATACAGGAAACACTACCAATTTTCAAACGTAAGGCGAATGTCCCCACGTTAGTCGCCCGATCGATCACGTTCGAACGCCTGGAGGAAGCTTACGGTGATTGGATACACGTATACACGGACGCCTCTGTCAGCGCGGTCAAGAAAACAGCAACTGTTGCAATTACTATTCCAGAAATAGACTTCGAAGTGTCTGGCAGGCTTAACTTCGAGACGTCATCGACTACTGCAGAGCTTGTTGCTATCTGGGCAGCGCTCGAGTCCATCAAAAACATCACCCCGCCAACCAAAGCTGTGGTACTCACGGACTCTAGAGGCGCACTACAACAACTTCGACGTCTCGAGAGGGCAACCCCTCTTTTAAATAGAGTAGCATTAACAGCTGCAACGGTGGAAGACCTTGGCTGGAGTTTGGCTCTGCAGTGGATTCCATCCCATGTTGGAATTCCCGGCAACGAGAGAGCAGACGAGCTTGCTGCGCGGGCCCATAACGACGGTGACCCTACATTCCTTTTAGATCGCTTTAATGAGGCACACAGACTTATACGGGATACCATCCGCAAAAAGCACCCCCACACAGGGGTAGCAACAGGAAGACCACCTCCAAGCATCCCACGCAAACTCCCACGTTCAGAGGCATCACTCCTTCACAGACTTCGAACCGGCTGCCCGCATACCGCAAAGCGTCTCCATATGTACCGCCGCAAGACAGACCCCGGATGCCCAACTTGTGGTGATCCTGAAGACACAACACATGCACTACTTTTGTGTCCAACCCATGAGGATCTCCGAAAAGTGCTGCTGCGATCCTATGCTGCAGTTGGACTTCCCCATTCCACTGCCCAAGAGCTCTTGAACCCCAGTGGAACGCGGGGAATTGTTGAAAAGGCCTTTCGTGCTCTCCTCCAATATCTCCGGGACAGTGAGCTCTCCGATCGACTCTGATGTTCGCAGACACAAAACAAAAACTTACACGACGGATCTAGGAAAAGTATTCGACGTTTAAATTCACGCATGCGAGTGAATAGGTAGCACGGCAAGTTAGCAACATCCTTATCTGTTGCGGTGCCGAGATGGGAACCTCCGCGGTACATTGACGGACTTTGCCATCTCAGATCGGCACTGCGATAACAGGGGATGCTATCTTCCTGCTCGCTGGGGACTCATTTCTCACAAGCCCAATTCTAAACAAGCCTGTTGGCTTTTGGACTACAGTGCATCGGATGTTCGAACTTGTACATAACCATTTCTTCTTCCTCTTTCCTTTATTTACCCTTCTCCCCAAAAGCCAGGTAGCGACTTGCCCCTGACTGGAGGCCCACATATCTCCTGGCTCCCCCCTTTCTCTTCACCCCAAAATAAACAAACAACAACAACAACACAAATACGCGAATACAAAAACATTATTTTGCTTTCTCGTCATGGTCTTAAAATTAAGATTATAGGCACTCCTAGAACGTACGGCCAAGCGTTTTGTCACGTTTGTCTTCTAAATAATTGTATTTTCAAAAATGCCTCAAAACGCACTAAAAACAGTCAAAACGGTCATATTTCTGGATTTTATTAAAAATCTCCAGTTCTCTAAAAGAAAAAAATCTAAGGGCCGCACAACCTTCATTACGTTATCATAAGTAACCCCCAAAAGAATGAATACTATCGTGCATTCCTGAAACTCAGGTTTGTGTAGCGAAATTTGCCCATTGAGTGACGAGCGATTGAATCCCCCTTAAGAAAGGCCAAACGCTCATTGTGCCGTTTTCCTGCGGATTAATCTTTGTTTCTTTGTTGTAAATAGCCGCAGTATCGCTTTTATAACAGCAATTTCTTCACGGCAACTGGACCCTCTACGCCTTGCAAACGCTGCTTGGTGCTCCCGAAAATTCAATTAAAAAGAAATCTCTCACTGTATATTTGGGTGACTAATTCAAAAAAACTTTTTCTGAAACTGAACCTCACAGGCATGCCGGTTTAGTGGCTCTAGTAAACAATATTTCTTTGAGTTTAGAAACCTCACCTGAAGTGAAAAAAGTAATAGCTTACTAGTAACTCATTACTCAAAAAGTGTTTGAATTACAGAATGGTTACAGCTCAAGAAATGTAATGGAGGCGTTACAAAATGTCTACAAAATGTAATGGACTACAAGTAACTTGTAACGCGTTGCGAACAAGTCTGCCCGCAATCCGCACTGCGAGTTCTACAAAAAGGCCCTAATAGGGCCTTCTTGTAGGTCCTGAACTGCGGAATGGGGGCCTAGCGAACGTGTGCTTAATCTGCACTCAATGTTATGGCACGAGCTCCAACTGGTTCCCGCTAGCATCGCATATAGCTTTTGTGAATGGCCTAAAGATTCCTAATGGTGATTCTGCTCACTATTTTCAGTTGCGAAGTCTCTCGTGCTGCAAAATAATTGTAGACGGAAACTGCGGTGTTCGACGTCAAAACTGATCATTTCAAGCAGAATCGAATTATGTAAATCAGACATAACAAGTTAGCGTTTTCTACCGGTTACAATGTTCAGCAATTGTATCTCCTGTTTACACTGAGTCAATTGAAGCTTGAACACCCATTCAGTTTAAAAGTCTTTAGAGGCTTATTATTATTTTATATCGCAATTATCGTGAAGACAGTGTGCATATACCTTCATCTGGTCTACGGTTCGTTGACATTTGAAAAGAAAATACGGTCTAAAGTGTTTTGCCATTCTAACGTGAACGCGCAGACGGCCATGGGAACGTGAAGACACACTGTGCTTTGGATGATCCGGACCGCTTGTCAGTTCTCCCGTGTACATGTTGTAAAAATACAAATAAATATTACAAAAACAAGTGTGCGGGAGTTAATAATAATCATAATCTTTATTTCCAGACATGCATGTGTGTGAGTGGATGCTGCAAGAGAACACAAAAGAAAATTTGGCTCAGGCAGATTAGACTGCTTACGAGTGGGAATGTGAAAGCATGGTAGTCCCATTGGTGAAATGTTTTCGATTTATGTTTTAGACATGCATTAAAGTTCTTTCTGCCGATTCGGTGTGTGACGCGCGGGAGGCAGCACGACCATTTTATACACTCATGATGTGGTGCTTCCTCATCCCCATTGGCTGCGCCGTCACGTGCCCAATGACTCACGCACAAGGCAACACCTTTAGTCAGACAAATGGCTGCGACGTGACGTGTGCAATGACGCACGCACTAGGTACACCTTTAGTAACGTTGAACCGTGGGGCCGCCGTGGCTTTGGGGAAGCATGCCCGTCGCGCACCCCGGAGGCCCGGGTTCGATTCCCACCCTGACCGAAATGTATCAAAGATTCTTTCCAGAGCCATTAATATATTTTGTTTACATGAACGTCCCTGGGAAATTTAACCTCAATCCGAACATTTTTACGTATTTTGCTCTTTGCGCCGTCGGCTATTTTTGGTGCCATCACTCAGTCACGCCGCCGACGACGCCGGACTTTGGCGTAATGGGGCAAATAATCTTTTCGCATTAAAAAGCTTTCTGACGAGGCCATCAGCCCTTTTTTTAAAGTAGTCAACGATGTGCAGAATTAGTGTGATCATAAAAAAGCCATTATACATAAAACACATTCAAATTTAAATTAGCTAAGCATCGTAATCACAATAATTCATATCACCGTCATCAAAAGTTTCAAATAGAAATCATTCACATTGACATTATTGAGTTACCATTCATTAAAGGGCCCCTGACACGCCAAAAAAAAATATTTTTTTTTTCACGCTAAACGTTGCAATGGCATATCAGGACATTACAAAAAAAATTGTTTCACTATAGAGTTGCGTAGTTTTTGTATAAAAAATAGAAATACGAGGCCCAATTCAAAGTTCCCGCCGTGCACTGTGACGTAACAGTGTACCGCAAGGTGTCGGGGCGGTCAGAAAGGAGGCATCGAGCTACGTCACTAAAAGTGGGTTAACCGGAAGTCGCGTGAGTTTCACTCCTCGTGCTCTCCGCGACCGTGCCTAAGACTTTTTTTTCTTTTTATTATTCTGCTCTTCGTACGAGCGATCGTCGAAAACGAAGTTTCAGTTCCACTAGCTCTTTATCCCTGCACCGTGGGTTAGTTTGCGTGCTGTAAAATTTGAGGACGAAGAGTCAGTGGATCGACGTGATGGAGGTCAATGACGAAAGCGTTGCGAGTACAAGCCAGTGTACGAGTGCATGCCGTCAGTCCGATAATACAGGGCTATACTGGGCACAAAACAAGCTATCAAGTTTTGAAGAAAAAAAAAATTAGAACGCTCGCAGAAATTAGGATTGCTAGCATACGACACGCCCGATCGCATTGCTGAAGGTTGAGACACCGAGGTCGTTGAATCATCGGATACTCTCCAGGCTGTAGATGCCTGCCGTCTAAAGAATACGAACTGGTGAGTGTACCAAGTACAAGTAAACGTCGAGCACAAAGTACGTATTTTGTCTAGAGCATGAGTAGAACTTGTTTACTGGGTGCTCATGCGGCCGATGTATGTCTCTCAGAAATGCATGCAGTGTGATCTCTTCTTCACTTGCTGAAATACCGGGACAGTCCCTCACACAGCACCTTCTAGGCATTGTAGTTGATCACGTCAATTCACTGACTCCGCTTCTTCTACCTTTACAGCAACATTAAGCGATGAAAAGCAAATAAAAGAAACCTTGTCTGCTTGGATCGCTCGTGGAGGTGCGGAGAATAACAAAAATATTAAAAAAATATTACACGCGCTCGCGGTAAGCACGAGGAGGGATACAACTCACGTGACTTCCGGCGATGCCTCCCTTCTGACCGCCCCGACACCTTGCGGTACACTGTTACGTCACAGTGCACGGCGGGAACTTTGAATTGGGCCTCGTATTTCTATTTTTTATAAAAAAACTACGCAACTCTATAGTGAAACAATTTTTTTGTAATGTCCTGATATGCCATTGCAACGTTTAGCATGAAAAAAAAATATTTTTTGGCGTGTCAGAGGCCCTTTAACATACAATGTCAGCGCTAATGTAAAATTCTCCATTTCTGTTGCATTCAAGCAGAAAATATATATAAAGATACACGAAAGACATGGTATATTTTTTTCAACATCAAATTATCAATAAGATATATTATTAATGAAAAACTATATCAAAAGCAATATAAAAAAACACTTTGAAATCTGCTACCCACTCGCGGAACTTAAGATTAGGTCACCGGGGCTAAAAAATACGCTTTCATTTTTTTCTTGAACATGCGGATTCTTCGACTTTGGTGTACTATTTCAACAATATTGGGGTTGTTATTTATAAGGTCAGATAATTGGTAATCAAGTTTATTCAAACTATCATCAAAATGATGAGCTTTATAGAGAGCCTCTCTGAACACCCGTCTTGAAAAAAATAATTCTGCTATTGTTTGTTTTAACATAAATCAAAATTCAGTCAAGGACTACAGGGTACACAAGCACAAACACGCATAGTAAAAGCTCCTGGCCACGGTGCATGGTTGGCGCTCGATTGATTTAACCGGTGACAACAAACGCACTAAACGACGTCGAGCTGCGTGACGTAGTGTTTTTTGGCTCTGCTTGATTGGTCTCATTGACCTGTTAGTCGGCTGCGCTCTGAATTAAAGCGAAAAGGAATTTAAATGCTTATGTTGTGCAAAAGCTCTGTCGTTCACGAAATGCTGACAAGGTATGTCTTATATATGTTCTTTATCAATTGATAACATTCTTCACTGATTGATTGAATATGTTTTTAATTATTGAGTAGGTAAAACGATAGCTACTGACTCGTAAGCCTCTAAAGAAATCGCTTTGCCAACCCTGCAGCACTATCAAAGAACAAAATTTGCCCAACTTGGCACTCTCGCTCGGTTAGATTAGGCTCCACTTCTCGGCCAGCTGGGCACTGCTATACTCTGTTTCACCTTGTGTTGTACCGCAGGGAAGGCTACAAGCGCGAGCTCCTTGCTCTAGGGCACATCTCGGTGGCACAAGCTCTCGTGCACCAAGGGCAGCAGCCAACGCTATGAGCTCGCGCTTCTAGCCTTCGCTGCGGTACAACATAAGGTGAAACGGAGTATAGCATCACTGGCACGTTTGCTGGCAGATGTGTCAGCGAGAGCACGCGCTGAGTGCTGAACGTGCCCGGGCGAGCAGCAGAAAGGAGGAATTTAAGAGCAGAGGAGGAACATCAGTGGCACGAGCCAGTTTTCTGGTCACAGGAATGAGTGCCGCCATCTAGTGGTTGAACTAATGGCTTGTTCAAGATGGCCGCCGCGGGACCGCCGCCTTAATCTCACAATTTCCCCGCGACAAATAAGCTTCTGAATCGAGTATACCTGGGCCAAACTAGGACCACTACGTCTCTGCAAAGTCATGAACATTCCAGCTCAATACCGTTTCATGACCTCTTTAAGGGTGGTACGCCAGTTGTGAAAATCCGGAACTAAACTGGAATGGACACGAGAAGCTGCCCATGAAATTATGCTGACGTAGACATTCCAGGGGGATGGGGGAGCTTTTGCTCGGGCTGCACAAAAACTCCCCGCCTTAGAGTGGGATCTCTTTGCAATTGGTGGTAATTTACTAGCGTGTCTGGCAACTTCACAGATTTTGATCAGCGAGATAACGATGGGGGCATCGGGATCCCTTAACTTGTGTTCAAACAGCACACAGGCAGTGAGGAAGAGCGGAGAGGAGAGGAAGGGAGAGGAGAGGAGAGAGGAGAGGAGAGAGGAGAGGAGAGGAGAGGAGAGGAGAGAGGAGAGGAGAGGAGAGGAGAGGAGAAGAGAAGAGAAGACAGAGCGCTGCAACAGGGTCGATAAAGGGACGGTTGGAAAGGTCCAAAGGACAGCTGGTTGCACAAGACATAATCTGTAGTAAAGTGGAGAGTTGAGCTAGCTGGTAAGATGACATCATATTAAAAAAGTGCACAGGCACTTTACCACAGATTATTTATTGAGCAACGAGCTCTTCTTTGGACCTTTCCAACCTTCCCTTCATCGACCCCGTTGCAACGCTTTGTGTTTTTTTTGTTTTTTTTTTTTCCTCTTCCTCACTTTTTATGCGCTATTTTAAAATGATATCATCTTACCAACTAGCTGTACTCTCTACTTTACTAACTTATTTTGGCTTGCGCTTTAGGGCATGTCGTCGAAAGCACCCAAAGCAGTCTTCGATATTCATCAATGCCGTCCTCAAGTCGCTCCTCATGCAACTAGCTTTTGATTCCAGATTTTTTGTGTTGCATCCACCCATTCTATAAACATATTTCTCTTAGCAGGAAGCAGTTCGTCGTCTTCTCCATATAACAGCGCTGCTCCCATAATCACGTGCCAATGTTTCATGTACGCCCCCATTGTTCTACTCTTGTCAGCGCGCACTAAGCCCTGTTGTCGAGTGTGCGACCACTAAATGCATCTGATAACACTGCAGAAAAAAGATTTAAGGACGCTTTTTTCTACAAAACAAAATCCGTTTTTTTTTTCTATTTTGACTTAGGAGGTTTTATGTATTCATAATCTCTATTAATGAATGCACATCCTTCGGGCACCTCAGTAGTAAGTCCCAGCGCGATACGTTGAGAAACTGATTTTCGCGGACCATCAAAAGTGGGACCGAATAATAATTAGGGTTGTGTGGATATTTAGACAGCGTGTAGTTAGTCAGCCATTTCAAAGTTGCGACGAGTAACTCGCTGTAGATGAGAAATTTATCCAGTGCAGTAAAACCCCTGCCCTGTGGGGTCTTTAACGTGCACCACGCACTAGTGATACAGGACCACACGCCGGTACGATGCTCATCCAGATCGAAACGGGCAGGGGTAGGTGGGTATTGAACCCAGGATCCCTGGGTTCTGCAGCGCGAGCTTTCGCTTCACGTGCTCCGAGCTGGTGTGCGCTAGCCCACTCGACCACCGATCCCCCCTTCTTGGCGGCAAAGCGAATAGACCGATGTCACCAAGCATTCGGTGCATGAGTGAAGCCCCCGTAACTTTAGTTCACAGAAGGCAAGCGGCAGTGCCCGAGACGATTGGTACGGTCTCGTGCAGTGTGCGCGCAGAGCTCCAGCTAGGTTCTCACACGTGCAGAGAGACTAAACTTCCCTCGATGCATTGCGGCAGTGGTGGCGTCGCTAAACCGGCTATTGTAGGGTGCCTACATGTCTGTCTGTCTCAGGGTGAAGACATCCATTGTTGCACTGAATGTTCAGCGCGTGACGCTCTCGCGCACACGTTGCGTGACCTGGGCGCTAAAATGGCGTCTATGCATTAGCCAAAGCTACGCGCTCGAGCTGATTGACACCGGTTTGCGCGTACTTCAACATGCATAAAAAACGATTGGGCGTAAAAATGGCTGAGATGTCACCACTCAAGCAAAAGCGCGCGTGTGTATGAAGGCACTCTAGGCTATTGGCGACGTGCGCGATCGAAAGCGTCACTGAAGTCGGTCTTCCGCGATTAGCCGAATGCTGACTATGACGTCAGCAAAGGATTTCTCATTGACGGAAATAAGAGGAATGCAAGAACTTCAACTTCGACGGTGTTGGTAGTGTTGCTTTAAGAGCGCAATGATTTCAAGCTTCCACCATGCTCCTTACAAACACCATCGAACTTGTTATTCGCAAGGTAATGACGTCACGAAAGGTAACCATACGAGGGCGCCACTAAAACATCTCGTCGCTAATACCATAGAGAAATATAGTACTACGTAAATAGTGGCCACTAAAGCCGTCTCGCGGCCCAGGAGTTAGGGACTCTACTGGCCGTTAGTAGGCGCAAAAGTGTCACTTATTTCAGACCCGTTTATACTGAGAGAGTTTGGCCTTCTTAAGGAGATTTTGACAGCCTGGCAACCACAGCAGCGTAGTCTGACAACCAGGGGATGACTACTTCCGTCCGCCATATTGTGGCTCTGACTCATAGGAACTCTACGGGATTTCTCAGGAATGAACAAGACAAAGAAGTAACGCCATATTGTGTTACCGCGAAATCCGCTTGTTCTAGCGGCCAACAAGCTCCGCCCATTGGCCAAACTCTCTCAGTATAAACGGCTCTGACTTACTTTGGACATTTGTCAGATATATAATATTAATAAATAACTTCATTGTATAGAGTAAACTTTTAAAATTATTACGAACTTTGAAAACTTTCAAAAACGACTTCAACGGCTGTGGCTACTATGGCTGCGGCACGACGGTTGACTTCGGAGTCGTGGACTCGACGGAGGGCGGATACTGTCTCTTGCTGCTCTTGCCTCGTTGTGTGGGTTGAGTTGGTTCCGCGGCTTGTTGTCTCGTGTGGGTTTCTAGTCATTCTTCCGTTGCGGTCAAGGTATACGGTTGTAAGAAGTATTGTGATTGTAGTTTTTTTGTTGACGGACATTTGCATTCGGTCACTGAATTTAGAAGCGACTGGGCCAGTCATATGTGCAAGCGCCTTTCAGCACATGGTCATATGTGCAAGCGCCTTTCATGGAACTAGGACGTTAACTTTTTTAAATGCCCTCCATCTTATCGCATTTGTCGCTGTAAGTCCCGCTGTAATACAGTACTTTTTTCTAGTGTACAACTGTTGACGCGTTATTCATACATTTTGCATGTGTATTGTTATTTTTTGTAATGTATGAATAACATACATCACTCCTTGTCTTCAGAGTGGATGTTTGTTTTGCTTGTCATAGTTACAAAAATAAATACTTTTGTGTGTCAATCCTGGCGTCGTCCCATGTCGTCCCTTCAAGAGGGTTAGCACAAATGTGAAAATAACCTTTTCGGTGTGTGGTCAGTTTGAATTATATGTAGCGCTAGATGACTTTTCTTCTGCAGTAGAATTAACGTATGCTTATAAAACAATTATATTTTAAACAAAAACCATGCTAGTTACAATAACACTGACTCGTTAAACTACAGGGCGCATGCTGCTGCCCGATACAAATATACAACCAGAATTCGCCTTGAATCCATTCATTCATCTGGCCAGCGGTTACTGCGTGTATCCATCCATTAAACACTCAACTAGGGACTATACTGGCCGCTGGGTGCGCTCGCTGACGCTGAATTGGGCCGCTGGGGCCTATGGTAGTGTCCGCTCTTTACGTAGTACTATATTTCTCTATGGCTATAGACGTTTGCAAGCATGGCGTCCCGGCTGGTGCCCCATCCGTGCAAGCACGTGCAGCATGCACGTGAAGATAGCCTTGGCAGGCCTGGAATTCCCCGTGCTTGCTCACACGAGGAAGAGCATGGCGGCCGCCAGATGCCCTGTTTGCAATCGTCTATACTCTGTTTCACCTTATGATGTACCGCTGGAACGGCTACAAGCGCGAGCTCCTTGCTCAAGGGCACATCTCGGCGGCACAAGCTCTCGTGCGTTAAGAGCAGCTCTCAACGCTATGAGCTCGCGCTTCTAGCCTTGTCTGCGGTACAACATAAGGTGAAACGGAGTATAGTGAGATCGGTCTATTCAGCGGCACATATGGCACGCCCAATGCGCTCGATAGCAATCCTGCCCACAAAAGCGGCCGTTCGCTCGAGCTCCCATTCCACGCTCGTGGGGTGGTCAAATGGCTCCCTCGCCTGGTTAGACTCCCGTAGGAGCCGGAATATTGGCAAACGTCGCGGACGACTAACATTACCCTGGATTCCTACAGGTAAGCTTTGCTCTCTTTCCATCAGAATCTTGATCAATCCATTCCTTGAGCAAGTGTCAATAATTACTGACAATAAAAAGAACCTTCATCTGTTAGTATGATCTACGCAGGATTGGTGATACTTAATGCCACGTCTATGAAACAAAAATTAATAGGCACCCCTAATTCAGAAGTGAACGGTGGAGGTAAATGCATCGTGGTATCACAAATCCAAAATACTAAAGCCTTCAACTTACGGGCTATTTGCCATTCTCCTGGAGTGCGCCTTCGCGTTAAATATTTTGGATGCACCCCCCCCCCCTTCCTTTTTCGATCGCAAGAGCAGTCATAAAGCCTCGTATTATATATTTTGGCTCTGAAATATACCCGCGCAGAAATAGTTGAAACACCCATTTCCGGTATGGAGTATTCAAATCCGAATATTTGCCGACGGATTATTACCGAGCGAAGTTAGAGTGACGCTGTGCTCGTATCCATTTAGTGAGCTGATTTCGGCTGACATGTTGGAGCACTGTAAATGCATCACTGTGGAAAAGCAGAAAACTTTGCAGAAAAGTGAAGGAAAAAAAAAACAATCCGCTCTTATTCGCATAGTAGTTGCGAAGTACAAATTACGTTTCTGACTCTGTAACTTCATGTTCTAGTGCTTTTTTGTTCGTTGACAGAGCTCAAACTCAATTTTGTTCCATGGTGCAGTGAAAAAAACTTGACACTAAGAGACACAAAAAATAAGACACCAATTGCGTGTAGCTTTTCTTGTTCTGTGCCCTAAGGCTTTTTCAGGCTCGCTTGACTGTAGTGCTATCTTGTTATGAAGCAAAGAGCTTTGTTCCTTCTGCACCTACCGTATTTTATCAGACCGTAGATGTTGAGCCATCCGCCTGGTCTACACCGTGTCTCGCTGTCGATCGCAGGTAAAGCAAGCCAGGTTCTAAATATCAAGCTAGAAGACGAACTCGTCGCTGACGACGACGCTAAAAAGAAAACAAAATTGAGACCGACCGAAGATCCCAAGTACAGGTCAAAGAAGGAGAAAAAGCAGCCGGGAGGAGGCGAACTTCAAGAAGAGTGCTAAGAGCAAGCCAAAAAATAGGCCGTCGTCTGAGCGCCCCGCGAAAGTACCAAAAAGCAGGGATGCTACCCATGAGCAACCACAAGTCGGTGCCCTTCCTCTAGATTCGCCGGCTGAAAACTCTACCAAAATGGGAAGTAAAGAAAGGGGAAGAAGAAAAAAAGGCAGCAAGAAAAAAAAGAAGAGGGCAGAACCTGAGCAGGCCCCACAGCTGGAGCCTCTTCCGCAGGTTTCACATGAAGAGGAGGTTCCTCCGGCGAGTGCTTTTGGTCAAGAAACGATAACGGCACACTCCATGAAGAAAGGAAGTAAGAAAAGAAAGGGAAAGAAGAAATGGGGCAGCAAGAAGAAGCCTTTTCCACAGATTGCACCCAGCAAGGAACTTCCCCCGGCGGGGTTCGATTTTGGGATGAAGAAAAAAACAAAAAAGAAAAAAAGTAAAGAGAGAGTCAAGAAGAAAATGAAAAGACATTCGGGGGATGTCCCTTTTCCTGAAGCACTTCCTGTAGGAGCTCCACCCCCAGGCGACCCTCTCGCCGAGCCGGAAGCAGACACCGCAAGGAGAAAAGGTAGCACGAAAACGAAAGATGTGGGCATTCCACTTCCTCCTGAGCCACAATCTTTTTACAGTTCTCCTTTGGCTCCCTCTGGAAAAGCACCAACGGCTGAAACAGAGTTGACTATACCAAAAAGGAAAACTAAGAGCAAAAAAAAGAAATCGAAAATGTCAAAAACGAACAGAATGGAAGCATTGCCTGGAGATGGTGTCCCGCCTCAGGAGCTGTTCCCTGGAGCTCCTCTTGCAGAGCATCCTACAGCGGGAACAGAGATGGCGCAGGAACACTACGCCCGAAGAAGCAAAAAGAAAAAAAGAGGCAGTAAAGAGAAGAAAGATGGATCCTCATCAGCGAGTTCCCCTCTGGCCCGCCTGGGCAAATTCTTTCGCCTCACATCGGACCCTGCCCTTGATAGAGACATGGCCACTCAGGCGTTAGGATCTGCAGAAGAAAGTAAAAAGGTCAAGCGCAAAAGAAAAAAAAGTACGAAGGGAGGTGCAGATCTTGAACCTCTTTCCCCAGAGGAAGCCATTTTACAACAGGCTATCATAGATCAAGGACTTCCAGCCGCAACCTTGCCTGTGCAGGTGCCACCGGACGACATCGGAGCCGACGTGGTCGAGGTTGGGGTGGAAAAAAAAACTAAAAAGAAGAAGAAACAAAACAAAAATAAAGAATTAGCCGAGTCGATTCCCGCTAAAGAAATTGCTTTAGTAGACGAAGAAAGCCAACAGAAGGAAAAAAAGAAACGGAAGAAAAAGAAGGGCGACAGTACTCCAGGAGAAGGGACACCATCAGAAGCTAGTTCAGATGAATTGTCGTCATCCTCGGAAACCTTTTGCGGGGAAGAAAAAAAGTCGAAACCGAAGAAAACGATTGCTTCCATCGAGCCCGAGGTTTTAGAATGCCAGAGCAGCCGAAAAGAATCGAAAATCAAGGAAGAGTAAAGCTGCTCCTCTCGAGCACGCTCGACTCGTTCCAACTAGCTCCATCTGCTCCGCCTGCGGGCTTCGTTCTACTTCGACGCCTTCGACAGGGACGACGGTCTACATAACGCCGTGTTCTACACCGACCACTGATCAGACAACCCCGGCTCCAGAAGCGCTGAATTTCATTCTAAATGCCATCACAAAATACTGCGAGAGGGCATCGAAAACCTGCAATCTCAGTGCCACAGATTTAAATTTCACGATAGTGGGACCTTCCCCGCTGGGGCCTCCCGGATCGACGGTGCGCGTTATTCGAGGGGACAACAGTTTGGCGCAGATGACCGAAAACTCGGTGTCAGGGCAGCCTGCGCGTGATATTCACGCAACGCGATCTACGATATCGATTCCTTCTCGCGAAGGGAGAGGTACTTCGGGTAGAAAAAAGAGGGCGATACAAAGGCGTTTTATCGATATGATGCCAGGAACACAGTCGACGATAAACATTCCACCCCGAAAAGGCAGTGTGGTGATAAACGTCAGCTACCCCGAGCAACCTATTGTGCCAGACATGACTCCGGTGGAAAGCGGTGTGTCTTTCCTTCCACCCAGCAGGTCGTACTCCTGCTCTCGTGCCCCGGCATGCCCTAACTCCACGTACTGTGATGATGAGACAATCCTGTCAGGACATCCGCCTTACAACAACTCTTCTAGGAGTTACTGCCACACCGAGTCATCTGAGTATAGTTGTGACTGCGGGCAGAGTTTTTCTGTCGATGAGAGCGCTTTCTCGGAGTATCCACCGGACAGGTACCACCTTCCATCGGAAGTTCTTCGCGAGGAGTTCAGCTTGCTTCCTCAATGTCAAGTGGTGCCGAAAAATGCCTCACAAGCCAAGAAAAAAAGAAAGCAAATAAAGCTGGGAAGACCAATATCGCGGCACATACACGAGCTACACAAAGTTCTTCAACAGCCCCAACTTACTCTGCAGCCTCCAGAGCAACAACAGCGGCCACCCACGCAACAGCCACAGCAGCTTCCATCTCCATTGTGGCTACAAGTAAAAGGAGCGTTGCCACAAGAGCAGCAAAAGCTGCCGGGACAAATTCTGCAGACACAGCCGTTTCCACAGGTACAACCACAGCAGTACGGTCAAGAAAGAATGACTGTGCCGAAAGGAGAACCTCAGTGGCAACAGATAATATTGCAATCAAGCCTTCATCCACAGGAAACACTACTGCAGCAACCAGGGCCACAGTCGCAAACTTTGCCGCAGTATTTGTCCAATGCCGCCCCACTGTTTCTGACAGCAAGGCAGCAAGGGCCTCACTTTCAGTTTCCTGCAATGTCCCAACAACAGGTCCTGCCTCTGAACCAGCAACAACTTCATCTAGGCTATACAGAACAGCTGCAGCAGCAGCTGCAACTGCCAACGCAAATACCTGAAAAGCTCCCGAATACGCACTACCGCAAGTAAGGTATCAACGTCAGCCACCCTTTGATCAGCAAAATATGCTAGAACACCAACAAGAATTACGGCAAGAGCTGCAAAAACAAGTGGCGTTGCTGCCTTATCAGCAACAGCAGCAGGGTCAGATACCACAGCAGCAAGGCTGGCCTCAAAAACGGTCAAAAATTCTGCTCATTCACCAGCAGTTGCAGCCCGATGAATACTTAGAGTCGATCGCTGTTGATGGGCAACCAATTTACAACCAGATCGACCCGACGCCTGGTGCGATGCAACAATTGCCGCAACATCTACAGCCTGGCAGCCCACAGCTGGCACCGAAAATGCAGTCACCTCCGGCGCACATACAGCAATTTCAACCTCTCCTCGTTCCTATGCAATATCCCCCCATTCCATTGCAACGTCCCTGAAGCAAGAATACGTTTTCATTCTGGATGCTTTCAGAAGATTATAAATCAGGCATACCCGGGTACCCCAGGAGCTAATCATCCAGCGGTCAATTATTTGAGTTCATCTGGTGTCTAAATCAGTTCTAAAAATCCAACCATATCCAAGAAGTTTAAATATAGTACGTCGGAAGCTGCAAGCTATAAATACTCTCCCCGTCGCACCCTATGTCTTCGTCCGTGAGCCTGCAGCACCAGCGTTCAATGATCTTCAATCTACCGGTAGGATGCATTCTTGTGACGCGTCTAGTTCTCTCTTGCATCAAGACATGTAAGTGAATATGTTTAATGACCATAAGACACATATATTTTTATTCTTATTAATGCTAAAATGTAAAACAGAACACAAACAGCAGGGCTGCTTTCTCGATAGGAGCGTATCTTTGGTATGCGGTAAGCTTATCAACGTATAAAACCTACTTTTTTCTATGTCATCGTATTGGAACACTCCTTTTGACGAAAACCCGGCGGCGTCTTTCGTTTGTCAGCGCCGAGGAGAGAAGAAGAAAGAGGGGGAGAGGGCGTGCGACGCTCTCCTTGGTCCGAAGTGCTGACGTCAGTTCGCGTCAACCTCTCCCTCTCTCCCCGGCGCCCACAAACTGACAGGTACGGTCGAATTTTCGCCAAAACGAGCCCTTTCGTTTTCGTCAAACCACGCGCACAGCTGATGTGGAGCCAGAGAGGAGAAGGCGCCGTGCTGCACCTCCTAGAGAACGAAGCCGTAGTGCGGAATGAGATGGCGTCATCAGAGAAGGCCAAATCTAGACACAGATGGAAAACGAGTGCTGCGTCAGCACCTGGCTTCGAGTTAAGTTTGAGCCGAACGTTGTCGTAATCGTCGTGTCCAACCTGTGCCCAGCGTTGGCCTTCTCTGATGACGCCCCCATTCAGCGCTACGACTTCGTTATCCAGGAGGCGTTGCGTGCGGCGCGGGGAATGCGGTCGTGCTGCAGTTGCAGCTCTGCCGTCGCCGGTTGTTCTTCGCTCTGGGTTTCCACAGTAGCGGTGCGTAAGCTGCGATGTGTGTGTGTGTAGTCAAAAACGATGGATGCGGTTCCTTCCACGAGTGGTATGTATGTAATTCTTTCCAGGAGTGTTATGGATGACCGCATCCAAGTGCGTCGACGTACTCTGACAGGCAGAGTACGGAAAAGGGGTGAAAGAAAGTTGATTCTTAGGGAATCCGCTAGCATGACCCTTGGGACACGCCAAACATGTCCCCCTTTGGGAAACGCTAACACTGACCCAGTATCGAGGCCAAAAAGAGGCAGCACGAAATAGAGGAAGCAAAAGAGAAAGTCAAAAGAGAAAAGTGAAGGGGTCAGCGTTGGCATTTCCCAAATGGTGACGTGTGTGGCGCTTGCACGGGTCATGCTAACACATTCCCTAAGAATCCATCGATGGTTCTTTCTTTTATTTTAATTTGCTTCTCGGTTTGTACACGAATACAACTTCTCCGCTGTAACGTATTTGCTTTGATATATTGAAAAATTCGCTTCTAGAAAAGGGTGACCCGCTTTACGTGCGTAAACAACGTTAGCCGGACGGCCTGCCGGGTGTATACAGACCAAGTATCAATTAACACTAAAATTCAAAGGTATTCGTTCAAAAAGCCCATACAGGCGCTTCTCTACAGAAAAACAGTTTCTTGACTTTTAAGCGGATTTTAAGTATTACGTCGAAGTGTGATTTTTTTTATTAATATTACGCTGTGACAGGTAACGCTCAATATCTACACGCATTGGAACAAGAATTTTGGTCTACTAAAACTAAATAATATATTAAACCCCTTCAAAAGTCACACCAACTCGACAGAACAGCACATGTCTGAGCAGCACACGACAAAACAGCAGGGTCAAAACAGCCCGCGTCAAAAGAGCACGCGACAAAACAGCACTGCGTCAATACCGCGCATGCGACAAAAGAGCACATGCCCAAAACAACACAGCATCAAAACGCCACAACGACAAAACATCCCGCACGTAATGTATGTTCTGCATTTTGAGCTTGTGTTAAGGGGGTGTCAAGAGAGCGTTCATATTGTCAGGGATGAAGGCGAAGAAACGATCAATAATGAAGTGAAAATAAAGGTTTAATCGGCGAACTTGTGCCAGGAACAAACGATGAACGAGTGTCGAGAAAGCTGCAGCGAGCGTCGAAGGCGTCTGCGGCGAGCGTCGTAATGGCAGCTGGACTGGAGCGAGAGCGACGAGAGAAAATGAATCAGCAAGGCCGCGGTCGGCTCCTTATCTGCTACGCCCGGTATCTCGAATATTCGACCCATTCGGAGAGCAAATCGTCTGCTTCTTGCGCAGGAGTTGCGTTGACGTCAGAACTACGCCGAGCTCTGATTGGCTATGATTGAAAGAATAGTGGGTAGACCTGAATGATAGATGCCTTGAGGCCTACCTACTATTTTTTTTTTCAATCAGCCAATAAGAGCTCGGCGTTCTGACACCATCGCAACCCCTGTGCAAGAAGCAGACGAACTTGCGCTCTGCAGACTTCGTTCTAAGCTCAAGTCCAGACGCAGATGACGCTACGAGCTATTGGGACTAGGGTGCCTCAATGTCCTTCTGTTTAGGGTGATGCCACCCTTTGTAGTACCCGATGCCGACAGCACGCGCCCACGGGTAAAATACAAAGAAATCGACGAAAACAAAATGTCGCCATAGCACAGTCAGCGCCACAAGCGCGTGCAAGGACACGCTCTTTCACGCGCTTCTGAACAAAAAATAAAAATAAAAGTGTGGGACAAAATGGCCAGATGTCTCCACCCTAAGCAAAGCGCACATGAAGGCACCCTAATTGGGACCAATCAAGCAGCATTAAAAACGAAAGCCACTAGACATTTTCTATTTATGATTGGCTCAGCGATAAGTACACGTACGCAAACATGACAAACAACACGATGGTGTTTCTTTTAATGCTATCTGATTGGTCCCATCAGCTCGTAGCATTGGCTGCGTCTGGACTTAAGCTGAAACCAAGTACAGATTGTTCGGGAGTGAGCTAGGGCGAGACTGACTCAGCAAGGTCATATCGGCCTTCTTATCTTTTACAGTCGGGGTAAAGGCCCGTTCACACTCTTGCGACCGAGTACGACCGAGAGAGACGAGATCTGTTAAAACTTCTTAAAATTTCTTAGGACGAGGGAACACACTGGCATTCTGGCGCCATCTATGCGGTGACCCTGGAACTGCATTTCACAAGAGCGAAGGTTTTGCGGGATTTCCGATGTCAAATGTGCGTAATACCTACGAGAAAGGCTCGTTTATAACGTTTACAAAGGTTTTTCGATTCAAGAAAGAAAAGTTAATGCGCGGGAGAAATATAAAATACGCCGGACCGCCAAGTTTACACTGCTACCCAATAGATGGCGCCAGTGTGTCCTCTGGTTGTAAGAGGTTTTAAGGGACCAAGGTTTAAGAGGTCGCCAGAGTGTGAACGGGCCTTAAGAGTAAACTTGAATCTTTTAGGAGCACGGAGAAGAGTTCCTTTTCGGTCATGCATGCGGCAATATTTATGACGTGTGCAATTATATTTCATCTAGCCTCCGCGGTTCAGGTGAAAATAATTTGTAACCTCGTGAATGTAATATTTTTTTTAGTGGAAGATCCGATGATACCTAATTAATGATAGTTTTGGTCAGTGCATTATTACTCAAAGTCAGGGGTCTCTAAACTCTTTGACTAAGGGACCGGATCGGGGATGTGTCGTTGTCTCGGGGGCCGGGAAATAAATCAATATAAATGAGGAAAAACAAAATGAGTGATCCTAGATAAATGTGTAAATAAAAATTAAAAGTTAGGGTAAAATTTTAGAAACATAAATGGTGGTTGAATATACGCATTTTCTTTTCGAAGTACATTATTTAAGTAATTATGACGCACAATAATTGGAACCGCGAAAACCCTCCAGGCATAAATCAAAAAGCATGTAGAAACTTTTCTATGCAGTATACACAGGGCAGAACACTAGTGAGAATGATAGAACTGATGCTGACTTTATGCAATAGATACGACAAAGAACTCTAAGGACAATATACATGGGAACGTAAAGGAATTTTAACACGCGCAGCTGCACAGATATATTACGGAGTTACACACACAGAGGACTAAGTATGGCGATGTCAATGTCCAATGAATAATATGACGAGAGGACACGCATTACGATAGCAAATTTTTTTTCCTTTCTTTTTTTTTTTCAGGTATCTTTGTAAAGCTTGCGGCGCTGTAGCAGCGCCGCAAAGTTTACCGGTAGCAGCGGGGTTTCTGAAAGCGGGCCGCGGGCGTAGCGCCATTAAAAGGACCGCTGCCAGCCACTGGTCGGTCGGAAGACCTCCGCGGGCAGGATTGGGCCTGCGGGCCGAAGTTGGAAACCCCTGTTCTAAGTGAACTACGTCATTTATGTCATTATTTTTTTTTCATAAAAATACTACTCTGTCACGTTCAAAAACATCCATCACTTAGAAGGTAACACTGATGCGTTAAATGGTACTTTTTATTTAACGTGGAACCTTTTTTTATTTTCTCGTTGAATTCACATAACGTAAGAAAAGCGTCCGCCCCACACGGTGTCAATGGTGGGCTGCGTATCTTATTTTGATAGTACATTTCGTAGCTGTTGTGTACTGAAGTGTAGCGTGAGAGCGCGCGGCGCGCGGGCGAGCATGGGTCAACGCACCTGCGAATGCCTAGGGTGCCTTCCTGTGCGCTTTGCTTGGGGTGATGACATCTGGCCATTTTGTTTCGAACCCTTATTTTTATTTTTTGTTCTGAAGCGCGTGAAAGAGCGTGTCCCTGCACGTGCTCACTGACTGTGCTACGGCGACATTTTGTTTCCTGCGATTTGTTTTGTATTTTCCCTGTGAGCGCGTGCTGTCGGCATCGGGTACTACAAACGATGGCATCACCCTAAACAGAAAGACATTGAGGCACCCTACGAATGCCAACGCGAGACACGGCCACTTCTACGCCGAGCCTTCTCGAACAGGATATGTTTCATATCTGAATTTGTAAGGCGGACGCACGCAAAGCCCACCAAGGTGTCCTGTCTCGCTCGGGACATAACAGTAGCTTTTCAGTGATGCGTGCATAGGGCTCCTAGCATGACGCAGCCCATATATACTCTCTGGCAATCGGATAAGGCTTCGCTACATCTTCAGAGCCTCGATGACCCCGTATAGGTCTAAATACTTATGTTGAAACCGCAGGAAAGACTGAAGACTCCTGTGCCACGCTTCCACGCTGCCATTAACATAAAAATACTTTTTTTTTTTTTTTTGCTGTGCTGTGTTGGTAGGCGCCTTTTTGTCGATGTTCCGTTTTCACGCTGCGCTTTCTTGTCGCGAGCTAATTTTGACGAGCGCTGTTTTGTCGCTGTGTTATCTTCACGCCGTGTTGTATCGACGGTGCTGTTTTGTCGTGTGCGGTTATGTCGTGTGCTGTTTTGTCACTGTCCCGAACGTCACGTGCTGATTGAGAGAAGATATGATCCCCTAGACCTTTCGCTAAATTACCCAAGTATCAAAGAGTATTAGCGCCGAGATGTTTCGGTGGCGCCCTCTTATGGTTTCCCTCCGTGACGTCACGACTGGGATTTGCCCAACGTTACTAGATTACCTCAGTTGTGGAACTCCCGCGGAGGGGGGTACCCCCCCTCACTCACCTCAATCCGCCTAGAGTCGTTCGAAGCGCCATCTATATTTTCGTTTCATAACTGTGCATTCCAAAGTTCACAGCTGAAGCGCCAAATGGCGATCACAACGCCACCATTTGTCCCGCAGCGGTCACTCGAGGAACTGCACGTGACATCTATTTTTGGCTTCAATCGGGTTACAGGGGTGCCACCCGCGTATCCCCAGCGGACGCGCCGCGAAATACCGCCACAGTTAAAATGCACCTAGGTCGGGACGCGCTATCTGAAATTGCCGCTGAGGCGTGGTTGTATAAAAACAATATTAATTGTGCTGCAAAACCTTGAAAACTAAAAATTTTAGAAAACATCACGCGCCCCCATTTTGTACTAATCTCCAATAAAAGCTACTACAAAAAGAGTTTTTTTCGTTGGTTTTTACGTTTCTAGGGACGTTGAAACGAACGTATCCCGATTCAGTTACCAAAGCAGCCGTCCGGCGGCGCGTCGAGCGAATCTTGGCGGGTCGTGGTGAGTGAGGGGGGGTACTGTTCGTGAATGGAGCGTCTATGAACAGTTCCGTAACTGAGTTAATCTAATAACGTTGGATTTGCCTCGCCGTGACGTCACCAGTTGTTATTCTGGCTACTTACCATTGGGTGCGACGACGAGTTCAATGGTGTGTTTAAAAAGCACAGTAGAAGCTAGGAGCCATCGCAATCCGAAACTAACACCGTCAAAGTTGACAATCTGACCGTGCTCATATGCCCATGGTTTGGCCAATCGTGGAAAGGCTGGAAAGCTGACCACAGCGACGCTTTTGGCCGCGCACATCGCTAATACTGAGAACTAGTGCCACTAAATAAGCTACGCTTCAGAGTAACGACACTTGGCCATATTGTGGCTTAAAATCATGGTTGCCAGGACTCTGAAGCTTTATCTGAAATCACAAGAAACGCTTTCCGTCCTCTACAAATGTTTTAACAGTTCGCGACAGAGCAAAGCAATATTACATGAGCCTCCTAACACCGAATCTAATGCTATGGAAGTCGCACTTTTGAATCATGACGCTCGGCAGTTGCGTCTGCTCTGCACAAGCGCCAAAATGGCGCCGCCCACAACAATGTCGGGGAACGGAGTGCCGATACTCTAAGCGCAGCTCATTCAGCGCTCATTTAGTGGCTCTACTGAGAACCTGGGTACACTCGCTGCACGCGCTCGCCTTCCTTATAAAAAAGATTCGAAGTAAATAATCAAAATAAAGCGTTTGTGGAACGCGCGTGCAAAGTGCCATTTGTTTTAGATTTTTGCTTTCGAACAGTTAGAGCTGCAGACGCCATGGGACGCGCAGCGCGTGTGCCTACGTTCCTGGCTTTTTCTTTGATGCTTGGGTAATGCGGCAGAAAAGGCCTATAGGGGGCATTCACTGGACACCATATTTGAGGGCGATGTTTAGGGCGCATGCTCAGAACGAGCTTACATTAATAGCCTGCTAAGACCGGAAATCTTGGTGGTGTGGAATGCACGTTGCAAGAGAACTGTGGAAGCTCGCCGTCAGCACGCGCTCAGCAACCACGCACACAGATATGGCCGCCAGTGAATACTCCCTATTACGCGGGACGTGCAAGTAGCGGGAGTGGATGGCTTCGACATGTGCTCCCGCTGTACGAGGGCTCGTGCGGCCGAGTTCCAGTCGAACGCAAGAGGCTCGCGCTTGTGTTCGCCGTTGTGCAAAGATTCCACGGCTTCCGATAGGAAGCAGACCTTCGAAAGGGAAGTCTATGGACCTTTCCGATGTTTACGAAATCACAGTCCAGCGTGCCATCTTCACAGCCCAGCACACGTGCGTGTTCGTCGCTTCGGAAAGCCTAGCAAAGCACGCGCCATACGCACGAACACTCAAAACGGCACCAGCCACACGCTCTTTTTTTTTTTTTTTTGAAAGGTCTATACATGTTATAAAAAGCGCAGAATACGAAAGTGTGATTTACTGACGTGCCACGTTAGAGTGAAAAAGCAACTCGCTATCAATTGAAAAACTCGAGGCCCACCTCAGTAAGCTTATTGTATTTCATTACAATTCGGGGTATAAACTTAAATAAGAATGTCATTTTTGGTTGTTTGGAGCGCCTTTGTTACAGCAAAATGGTACGATTAAGGCGGCTACGGGGTTTTGCTGAGAAAGGGTAGGGGAAAGGGGTACAAAAAAAGGAAGGGTAAAAAAAATGTTTTCCGAGGAAACGTAAAACAATTTTTTTTTTTTTTTTCAGTTGAAAAAACTTACTGACATAAAATAAATAGCTTTTACCCACCCAACCCGCGAACGCGGAAACCCGACTGTTTCCAAAATTGTTTGCACGAGATTAGTCTCCAAAGTTACAGATCTCTCTACTTTTTATCGGAATGACTGAATGCGCACAGAAACCTTACCGCGTTACGACGCCTTGGTGGCTCCCGAGCCAACAGCTCGTAGACTAGCAAGGCCCCCATGCATCTCAGTGTGGACCACGGTGGAAGAAATACATTTAGGTGATGACTCTCTGTCTCGCGCGGCGACCACATTATGTTCGGCGCACCGATCGCGCTTCACGCGCACGGGGATAGATGGCACCCACGTATAGAGGGGCTTGTGAAGGCTTGGGAAGGAAATTATGTATTCTTTACTCGGTCCCTGTGTACTGTGTAGTGAAATGATGGATTTATGTTGGCACTCTGGCACTGATTGCCTTTTCCCCCGTGCGGTTCCTGTTTTTTTTTTTTTTTTTTTTTTTAACGAGAACATTTTGATGATGACTCAACGTGACAAAAATACTCGTATAAATATAAAACTTCCCGGCATAATCTACTGGGCCTTCAATAATTTAGAGTAAACACCTGGGTCGTTCTCGCATGTTTTGTCAAACATGTTTGGTAACAGTTCCGTAAATTGTTTACACACATTGCGTGGCTTTATATGAGGTCGGGTGATTTTTTCCACCCTGCCCCTGCCTTATTGAAAAAAATTAATTCTAATAATGTTACATAATGGGGCCTAAATAATTCTTTATATGCGCATAAAGGTTTTAGCATTACAAATGATTTATACATACAATGTCAACTTGTACTGTGGAACATACAAACCTTGTGAGCAGAAAAAATTCCTATTTATGATGACATAGTGACTGAAATGATGACACAGTACGATGACATACTGACTGACATGACACAGTGACTGAAAGTCGAACAATAGTAGCGGTTATAAGACATAAATCACTTTTCATCTATACTCTCACAATATGGTGTCTTACAGGTAAAAAAATACCTGACAAATAATTTTCCTTTAAAATGTACATAAAAGCTAAATTCACTGCATACTACCAAAGAACGCCATCTCCTACATCCGGTGTTTCTCGCCCATGCCCTTAAACTAAGACGAGCACTGCTTTGCTGATTTCTTTATTTCTTGAGCTTGTTTGTTCCTACTCATCGTAATATGCTTACAGTGTTGTCACATTCGCATGCAGAAGCAGTAGTGGAGCAACTGGGCAATTGTTTCTTCTTTGTGTTCAGCGCATGGGAACGTTAATGTGCATGTGTCAAGAACACTGTCGATTGTGTCCGAGTAGACAGTCTGGTGGCTTTTATTTTCCACGAAGAACTGTTCCGCTTTCTTCAGTAGTTGGAAAGGGTTCTTGTTGGGGTGTATAAGGCCTCCTCTGTTCTTCACGTTTGTCAGTGCTGCTTCAGTAGAAGTGTTCTTGTCGATGCTGAAAGCGGATCGGCATGCAGGGCAGCGTGTAGCTTTTTTTATTTTCACGCTCAAAACCCCAGTTACATAATATAGCTTGCAGTCCACAGCCTTGGTTTCTTGAGCCTTTTCTGTCCAGACATCTTCGCATTACCAGTCTTCGACAGAAATTAGACTGTCAAGCTTGGTCTTCACTTGGTCAACGAGATGAGGAGACTAGGTAGTAACTTGCGATCGGCCCCCGGGATTGCACGACGCCACTGCTCCAGGCGAGCGTCATTCGATGGAGCTTTAAACAAGGACACTCGCTCTTCGCCGTTCCGGTTCCCCAAATCGCAGTTGGGAACGAAGCACGTCTTTCCCATCCTTATAGCATAACTTCTTCTTCGGGTTAAGGCTCATCTTCGTGCACGATGGTGGCACCTGTGATCAACACAGCACCAAAGCAAAACATGAGGCCAGCCACTGACCGCACACCACCACCACACCGCGGAAAAGGCGAGCAAGCTACGCCCCCGACACCGTGGTCACCGAGGAGAGACCTCATACCCACGGTGCTCACACAAAAGCGCCCTCCGCGGCGGCGCGGAACAGCTATACTTCGTTTCACCTTATGTTGTACCGCAGCGAAAGCTAGAAGCGCGAGCTCATAGCGTTGGCAGCTGCTCTTAAGTCACGAGAGCTTGTGCCGCCGGGATGTGCCCCAGAGCAAGGAGCTCGCGCTTGTAGCCTTT
Organism: Ixodes persulcatus; assembly: GCA_013358835.2. Lineage (NCBI taxonomy): Eukaryota > Metazoa > Arthropoda > Arachnida > Ixodida > Ixodidae > Ixodes > Ixodes persulcatus. Next base: position 355,479 of record JABSTQ010009302.1, on the reverse strand, counting down.
GCTGCGGTACATCATAAGGCGAAACAGAGTATACTGCTTGTTCGAGGCTAGCTCCGAACAGGATCTGGTCGCTCGCTCCCCGCGGGAAGAGCGGCCAGAGTCACCACCTAAATATATTTCTTCCACCGTGGTGTGGACACAACCACCCCACGACCGAGCACTGGCCGCCACATGTTCGACACGAGTTCAGGGTCAGCGATCGCAGCTAGGGCTCTTCAACCGTAACCTCTATACGGAAAAAGTTTAGGACTCGGCTTCCAGAAGAACTGATTGCCAGTCAAACATAGAAGAGGGGCTGGAGCGACCCTCAAAAGAGAATCTTTGCGCTTAGCAAAATAGAGGAGAGAGAGACAAAAAATTATTTATACGCCAAGGTCCGGTGCTCAGCTATAAAGGAGCACCATGCGACAGCAGCGTTTACTCCGCGTAAAACATTTTGGCAACGAGAAATGTGGTTAAAAAAGTAAGTTTGGTTTAGGGAGTGGCCGCCGCAGTGGTATGTGGTGGTTTGGGAACAAAATCTTAGAAGGCTACCGCCGAAATGCTAATAGCTTGATATCCTTCTGTTCTTCCCCTCAGATGTTCCGCAAGCGATTCAAGTCAAGAAACAATGTTCCGAGGACAGCCTGCTTGCGGGCTCGATGTCCTCATATATTTTGGGCGCGATTCGCCTTTATGAAGCTCTACTAGGCGCAGCTGGAGGATGCGCTCAATTTAATCCACTATAAAATTATAAAAATGACCACGCTATCGGCCTCAGACTTGGCTCAAAGTGAATAAAAAAATGATGACGAATTATGTTTATTTTTTCGCCTCGTTGTTCATTAACGAAGTGAACATAAAAATACAAAAAAAAGTGTAAGGGTGCATATAAGTGCAAATATATTTGTCTAAAACGCACGAAAAATTGTCACAACGGGCAACAGTTGTCATACGCAGGGTACTGCAGATTGTTCATTATTAGTTTGTTGAGCAATGAGAAACGCGTCGAAGATTATCACCACCTCTTAGATAGGAGGCTCTTCATACTTTTTCGCAAAAACGAGAGCCCTACTGAAAACAATGTCTGAAAAGTAGTATTACGTATGAATGTTGCCGATACGCGATACCTAATAAGGACAATCGGTAATGCATTGTGAGCCTGTGAATATTTCCGTTAACTGTAAATACATTCTTGCAAGAAAGGTACGTTATCATGAAGCTTCAATCTCACACGTGTGACACCGACTCACTGCCATCGACAAGGCCATAAAATAACGGTCTTTTTAATTATCTTTAAATAAATAAGCTCGAGTAAAATGGCAATCTTTCACCGCAACAAATTCTTCAACTCTGAAAAATTCGCTCGTGCTTCATCACATATGCGTTAAAAACTTAAAACTTTTCTTGAGCCAGTAATTTCGTCCTAAGGCACATGACACACTTGTACCGGTTGAATAACGCTAAACTCTGCCGCTGTTTTTTGTTGTTTTGCTACAACGACGAATTTATATACGTGGCTGCATTTACAAAGGACATTGCTGGAAAAACACCCCTGTCCAGTTTATTGGACGTATTGTAGTGCTAGACGAAAGCTCGTACGATTTTGCCGAAGTAGAGCGCATTTGTGCGTTGACTCGATACGAGAAATGTCCAGTTTACAAACTTCGGAAGAAGCTAGTCTAGATGCTGACACCAAGAGCAGATCTGTCACCATACGTTCAATTTAAGTCGTTCAAAAATCGAAATTGTACCTGCTCGTATTCACCTCAAAAATTGTAGTGAAAACAAAAACAAAAAAAAACGTTCGGAATCTTGCAGAACGTTACTGATTTCCCCCTTCATGTGTTGAATTAAGATAGAGGTAGGTGCATCTTAGATTATATTTTTGCTATTTTTTTCTAGACGTAAATGCTTCAAACGCTAAAAGTATCATTTCTGCTTTCGACAACCAAATCTTGTGAGAACCACAACGCGCAGCGCTTGAATCATGCACAAAACTTTCTTATTTCTTTATGAAACAACGCGTATCGGTACAGCGAACTAGAAATCCTTTCTAGTTCACTGTACATGTCTAGTTCACTAGTTCACTCTAATATTGGCGACGAGCAGAGCCGTGTTTAGAGAGAGTTTGGTCAACGGGAGGTGCAGGCAGAGCCAGGGTGTGTGCCAGACGCAGAAAGAAGGCTTGACATGCCCTCTTGGCCAACCAGAAGCCGAAAAGAATCCCCTAGCGGAGGTAGCGAGAAACAGTTTTAATCATAGGTATATGTTTTAATAAGCGTATAAGAGTTAGATGTAGTAACCCTTGAACATTATGACAAATCGCGCACGAAGAGACAGGGGAAAACGAGGAAGGAACACAAAACACAGACAGTCGCGTTCTGTGTTCCTTCCTCGTCTGTCCTTATCTCTTTGTGCGCGATTTTTCTTCATGATCAAAGTTTACCCACTCGCCCAACTTACTACTTTACTGCAGAAACCCTTCATGCTTGAAGATAGGGTGGACGTGATGTTTCGATTATGATCATGCAAAAATATGTAAGAAATGAAGGTGCCGCTCGAACTCTGTTTGGCTCAAACAGAGTGTGACCGCTCGGACGGCAGATTCCCGGCCCCCGGCGCCTGCCCTACGGATCATCTCGATCGTTCCGGTAGTCGCGCTCTTCCACCATTATTTTGGATAACTGTGATTCAAACATAACGTGCACCATATTTTCAGTCACCGAGAGTTACTCCGACGCACTTATTAAGTTTGTTTCTCGCGACCACCGCCAGGGTATTATTTCCGGCTTCTGGTTAGCCACATTCGAATTTTCGAAGACGCCCTGGAACACGCCCAGCCCACTTTCGGCCAATGGCGCCTGTTGATTTCTCTCCTATACTTCCCAATGAATGGTCAAACTCTCTGTATACACGGCTCTGGCCAGGCCAAATTACTTTGGCCTGGCCAGGTACAGGTAAGGCAACGTTGAGGTAAGGCGGTAATACAGGTAAGGCGCGCGCTCGCTCGCCTTACCTGTATTAAAGCTTTTAAAGAAATCATAACAAAAAGGCGTTTGCGGACGCACGTGCGAATTGCCACTATAGACCTTTCCAATGTTTACAAAATCACAGTCCAGCGTGCGGTCTTCACAGCCCAGCACGTGCGTGTTCGTCGCTTCGGAAAGCGAGCAAAGCACGCGCCATACGCACGAACGCTCAAAATGGCACCGGCCACAAGCTCGTTTTTGGAAAGGTCGATAGGGAGTATTCACTGGCGGCCATAGCTGTGTGCTCGGCTGCGGAGCGCGTGCTGACGGCGAGCTTCCACAGTTCTTTCGCCACGTGCATTCCGCACCACCAAGATTGCCGGTCTTGGCAGCCTATTAATGCGAGCTCGTTCTGAGCATGCGCTCTAAACAGTGACCTCAAATATGGCGGCCAGTGAATATCTTCTATACTTCGTCTCACCCTATAGCATGGACTAAAGTCACTGAATCCTGGGAAAGTAGCGCCAAGCTCCCCGTGTGAACGCCATCTTGGTCTATGAAATGAGCGATTTCTCCTTGACTCCTCAGTTCTTGGTTAGCCGATCTAAATTCGCTGGTGACGAGTAACTTTATGGAGACGTTTTTTGTATACCGAGATTTCGCTAAACACACACCGGCGAAACAAGCATACACCTTCGTACCACCACCAGATGCTGTGTCGGTGCTTGGAGGTACTGGAAAATAATTTAACTGTTTTGAAATACGCAAGAACAATATGATTGTAAGAGATCATTGGAGATGGGCATGATTAATAAGTTGATTGCATACCCAGTGCCAAAGACTCTTATATTGGCGGGAAACGCTTCCAGTGCGATGATGCTCCATGGTGATCTTGGCGCGTCTGGTTTAGAACAACCCTCTGGAAGCTTCGAAGATTTAAATGGACCAAGATGGCGATTTCCATGGCAACGTAGAAAGATTAGCCAATCGCCTTGCGAGGTTTTGGGCATCTGTATGTTAGTATCCGTTTGTGTCCGGCTAGCAGGTAGGGAAGGCAATGGCGCTACTTTCCCAGGATCCAGTGACTTTAGCAAGGACTAACCGCGAAGGCTGTGCTAGCGCGAGCGGCCAGCCTTGACTGCCTTGATAGAGCACTTGCTGCACGAGTGCTCGTGCAGCCGCCGCGGCTTCATTCAAAGCGACTAGCTCGCGCTTTTAGCACGCGCGGCTAACAATAGTCCATACTAAGGTGAGACGAAGTATAGTTGAAGATTTTTGCTTTTAATTAAAAATAAGCTACTGCCAACGCCAGCACGCGCGGCGCGTGTAACAACGTTCCCTGCACGCTTCTTGATGCTTGGGTAATTTAGCAATAGGTGTCTAGTGCCAGTAAGCTCGTGTAAAGCGAAAAGCATTCCAAGCGAATGCCGTTGCACGGCCTCTTTAATCACAAAAGGCTTTAAAGCAATACAAATTAAGCATTATGTACTCGAATACTCCTTTTTTTATCGGGGTAGTTAACGGATTCATTTTTATATGTACTCACCCCTGACCCTTGCTAGGGTTCACAGATATGAGCCGTAGTATAATTTAAACGACTGAATGAATAAATAGAATAGCAGATATACAAAAAAACCTTCATCATGCACCTTTTTTTATTAAATTTTTAGCTTGCTGCTCTTCACTGCATTTCTGCCGTTGGGATTACGCAGTCGGTCCGAGAGCAACTGCGAATTAGTTGACTCGTACTCATTTGATAGCGAATGTCAGTTTCTGTGATTGTCATCGAACATCCCCTTACGACAGCCCACCAGTGACTTTCGGGGTGACTACAGTATTGCATTAATCTTTCCGTGTGGCAAGGATATACGAATACGTCAGTAAATAGCAGTGGGCTCTGCCGATAAGGAGGCACCATCGGCAAATGCATCGAGTCTCGCTCGCGAAGCTCACCGTGAACCACGCGCGACGCAGTTCCATGCAACCGTCGTCCAACCGCGGTCCCGAAAACTGACCGTCAGTCGGCGGGGTCCCGCGTTCTTCAGGCCCGACATCGTCGCGGCTCGCAGGACGGCCCCCCGGCGCTGTACCATCCGGTAAGCCGATTTCGTCTCATCACCCTCAGCCACAGGCGTCGGTACTGCCACTACCATCATCCCACCCCCAGTCATTGCTCAAACCACCTTTTTTCCAAATATGTGCTACCGCCTATCGAAGCATCTCTACACTCTAAAAAAAGCCCGTGGTTCTACTTACCCACGCAACACGCGGAGAACCAATCATCGCAAGTTACGGAGGCAGCTCAGCGACTGACGATGCCGAAACATATGTTTAGACCAAAAAACGCTGCCTGAGTTGTGACACTAAGCAATGCAAGCGTGACGTCTTGCATTGCTTAATGTCACAACTAACACTGCGTTTTCTGGTCTAAACATATGTTTAGGCAGCGTCATTCGCTCAGCTGCCTCCGAAAATTGCGGTAATGGACCTTTTGTAGAAATACGCGGTGCGCATGCGCGGAGTATTTCATGCGCCTGGGTTCGAGAGTATCTAGTTCCAAACAATCCGCCATCTTGCATTTCTCGCCTTTGAGCGGTTTCGTTGTGTCGACCTCGGGGCGGAAGATTACGCACGATGGGGACAAAGGTGAGCTTGGGGGAGCCGTATCTATAGGTCACATCACCTCAGTGGGTGAACAGGATGTAGCTGACGTTTTGGGTGTGGAACGGGTGGGAGAGGCCTTGGGCGCGCGTTGTTTTCCAGTCACCTAGTCTTGAACCGATTCGCGTGTCTAGGTGGCAGCACATATTCGCCAAGAGGTCCATTGGCTCTCCGCGTGTTGTCCAGGAATGTAGAGGCACGGACCTTTTTTAGAGTATATGGGTTCGAGACTGACACAACGCGTTCGCAAGGCTTGCCCGACTCATTTGAACGCGGTGCTTGGAAACCTTCGTCGTATTTACAGGATTTCTAGTTACATATCCTCGAAATGAGCAAATGAAGTTCGCGTTTGAGGCGGACCACTGAGCGTTCATCCCATAAGGTGTTTTCACATGACGTCAATCCGCCATTTTGCTGTTAGATGTCAGAGTGATGAAATTTATAAGCTTTTGTGCCATACCGATATAAGGGTGCGATGCGAATCTTCGGAGTGCTCGCTCTCTGCACGCACTATACTCTGTTTCATACTTAGCGTGCAACGCTGTGAAAGCTACTGGCGCGAGCGTGGGGCTTGATCTCGTTGATCATTTGCACGCGTTCTCGCGCCAACAAAACAATAAATGAAGCCACGCGCTCGCGCCAGTAGCTTTGACAGCGTTGCACGCTATGTATGAAACAGAGTATAGATTGCTCATAACAACAAAATGATGGACGAAATGACGTCGGTGAAAACACCCTAAACTCTTAGAAATTCCAGCGCGTCTACTTACCCGCAAAACACTCGAAGAGCCAATCTCTGCAATCTACGAAATCAGTTCAGCGAATGGCATTCCGCAATGCAAGCATGACGCTTTGCATTGCGTAATGCCACAGCGCAGACTTCGTTTTTAAAGTCTAAACGGATGTTCCGCCTCATCATTTGCTGAGCTGATCTCGTAGATCGCAGAGATTGGCTCTTTGACTGTTTCGCGGGTAAGTAGACGCGCATGCCTGCCAAAATCTTCATATGTAGAATTCGTTTTTGAGTCAATAAATATCAACACATAAATCCTTAAATGATAGCAGCATAGGTGGTATTCACTGGACGCCATATTTCTTAAAACTAGTTCATATTTATAGGCAGCCAAGACCGGCAGTGTTGATGGTGTAAAATACACGTTGCATGTGGCCTGCGAAAACTCGCCGTCAGCTCACGCTCAACAGCCGCGGACTCCGCGCTACAGAAAATAGACTGATCTCACCAAGCGTTCGGCGCATGCGTGACGCCGCCATAACTTTAGTTCACAGGAGGCAAACGGCAGTGCACGAGAGGGCTCGTGCGTCTCGTGCTCTACACGCGCAGAGCCCCAGCGAAGTTCTCGCACGTGCAGAAAGGCTAAAGTTCCCTCGATGCATTGCGGCAGCGGTGGCGTAGTCAAACTGGCTATACTCTGTTTCACCTTATGATGTACCGCAGGAAAGGCTACAAGCGCGAGCTCCCTGCTCAGGGCACATCTCGGCGGCACAAGCTCTCGTGCAGTAAGGGCAGCTGCCAATGCTATGAGCTCGCGCTTCTAGCCTTCGCTGCGGTACAACATAAGGTGAAACGGAGTATAGACCTTTCCAATGTTTACAAAATCACAGTCCAGCGTGCGATCTTCACAGCCCAGCACGTGCGTGTTCGTCGCTTCGGAAAGCGAGCAAAGCACGCGCCATACGCACGAACGCTCAAAATGGCACCGGCCACAAGCTCGTTTTTGGAAAGGTCTACCTTTCCAAAAACGAGCTTGTGGCCGGTGCCATTTTGAGCGTTCGTGCGTATGGCGCGTGCTTTGCTCGCTTTCCGAAGCGACGAACACGCACGTGCTGGGCTGTGAAGATCGCACGCTGGACTGTGATTTTGTAAACATTGGAAAGGTCTATAGGAGGTATTCACTGGCCGCCATATTTGAGGTCATTGTTTAGAGCGCATGCTCAGAACGTGCTCGCATTAATAGGCTGCCAAGACCAGCAAACTTGGTGGTGCGGAATGCACGTGGCGAAAGAACTGTGGAAGCTCGCGTTCAGCACGCGCTCCGCAGCCGAGCACACAGCTATGGCCGCCAGTGAATACTCCCTATAGTGAAATCGGTCTATTGCAAACATATGGCCTCGACTGGTGCCCCATTCGTGCAGGCGCGTGCACCTTGCGCGTGAACATAGCTTTGGCAAGCTTGCAATAGACACATTGCTAAAGTACCCAAGCATCAAGGAGAATGCTCGCAATGTATGTATAGACCTTCTCTGTTTCCTGTCGTTCTCAGTCACGTGGGTTAGTATCTGGTTATGCGGTAGCGGAAAAAATATTAAAACGTTTGAACCCTGGAATATGCGAGAAATATAGGTGAGGCCAAATCAAGAATGTGTGACATCACGCATTTTTCGTAAAAACACCTTCCGCTTCGGGAGAGATCAAAAAGATGTTTTACCGCTACCAGAAGTGACGAGAATCAAGATGGCTGCCACGCTTGTGGAAAAGGTGTATACCCGCGTCACACGCGCGCGCCTTCCCCGTATAAAAGGTTCAAAGTAAATAACCAAAATAAGGCGTTGACGAACACGCGAGCAAGATGCCGTTTGTTTGAGGCTTTTCCTTTAGCGCTGGTACTGCTGCAGACGCCAGCACGTGCAGCGCGTGTTACTACACTCGCAACATGCTCCTTGGTGCTTATACTCTGTTTCATACTTAGTGTGCAACGCTGTCAAAGTTACTGGCGCGAGCGCGTGGCTTCATCTATTGTTTTGTTTGCGCGAGAGCACGCGCAAATGATCAACGAGATCAAGCGCCATGCTCGTGCCAGTAGCTTTTACAGCGTTGCACACTAAGTATGAAACAGAGCATAGGTAATTTAGCAAAAGGCCTATTACACGGTCTTGTCCGCACAAGCAGGCACACGGCGGTGGCCTGTCACTTTGCTTGCAAGCGTCTATTGGCGACGTGAGCGATCGAAAGCGTCGCTGTGATCGGCGCACCACAATTGGCCGAATGCTGACTATGACGTCAGCAAAAGATATCAAATCGACGCAAATAAGAACAATGTAAGAACTTCAATTTTGACGGTGTGGGCAGTGTTACTTTGAGAGCGCTATGATTTCATGCTTTCACCATGCTCATTACAGACACCATTGAACTTGTTCTTCATAAGATAATGACGTCACGAAAGGTACACAAATGAGGGCGCCACTGAAACATCTCGCCGCTAATAGACCATTCCAATATTGACAACTCCTCAGCCCAGCGTACGATCTACCCAGCCCAGCACGCGCATGTTTGTCGCTTCGGAATGCGAGAAAATCCCGCGCCATACTCACGAACACTTAAAATGAAACCGGCTAGGAGCCCTTTTTGGAAACGGTCTATAGACGCTTTACACACGCGCCAGAATACAGCCGCCATTGCTGACCTTCTCTTGTTTTACCGAGATACCGAGCCACTGAAATTGGTGTGGACGAGCCTCCACCAAGGCCAATGCTGGGGAGAAAGACAGAATAAAATCTAAGATGGCAATAACCTGGCCTGCTGTGATAATAATGAAGTGAAGTAAACGTAATAAGGGGAAACATAAACTGAAGGTCAGTTATGGCGGCGCCCATGCACATCTGCTGCAAAGCGTCTATACCCACCAGTAAATACCTCCTGTACATCTTTCTGTTCTATAGAAGATATCTACTATACAGTTTTTTGGTGTATGAGAGAGCGACAAGAATAGAACAATATATTTGAACCTGCAAATGGTAAAAAATAGAGGTGAGACCAAACGATAATGATTGACGGTTGCTATTGTATCCTGAATGTCGTCTATTGGCGTAGCGACGGCAAACAAATGTATTCGTTCATACTGGAAGGGACGTCATTAAAGATGACGGCACCTTTGTGGGAGAGGTGTATACTAACCCCATTGTGTATTATCGTTGGGCTTCTCTTCCTGTTCGGACAACCCGAAAAGGGATATTTCTATGTTAAAAAAATTGAATTGCGAACATCTTTTCTGAGCTCTTTCTATACTTAAACAAACAAAAAAAATAACATGGCAATTTTTTTTTTTTTTGCGTTGATAACATTTTTGGTTGCCTCACGTGGTCGCCACTCAGTGCCTTGTAAAGAATCCCCCTCGTAGACCCTGATTACTAACTCAATACCCGAGAGGAAAAAGAACATTCACTCCATAAACGCTCCCTAATTCGACCAACAATAGCCGCCCTTGAATTTTGGGAGAGATCGAGCCCACGTGGGTCGATGAAGGAAGACTGGAATCCTGGGGTGCTATGTTGCGCTTTTTGGACTCCCAGGAGACTTGGAAGAAGGAAGTGACGTCAACGACTAGAGCAAACGCAGATTGGATGTTGACAGAAGAAAACAAAATCAACATCCAATCTGCATTTGCTGCGTTGTTGACGTCACTTCCTTCTCCCTAGTCTCCTGGGAGTCCAAAAAGCGCAACATAGCCCCCCTGATTATAGGAAGTATACACTGGGGGCCATAACTGTGTGCGCGACTGCTGAGCGCCAGCTGACTGCAAGATTCCACAGTTCGTTCGCCACGTGTATTCCGCACCTTCACTATGGCCACTCTTAACAGCCTATTGAAGGGAGCTCGTTCTGAGCATGCGCTCTAAACATCGCCCAGAATGTGACGTCCAATGAACACCCCCTATACGAAGGCTATGGACAAACTCGCTCTTTACAAACAATCGATTGTTTTCCCACACTATGGTGCCTGGAACGCATCCCCGACTGGTGTGTTTACCGCGTCCAAAAAAGTTGTCCCTCAATTTCCGCCTGATGACGTCATAGAAGTGTCACGCTGTCGCCGGTCGCGATCCTGGCGGTGTCCCAGCAGCGGTGGTGCATGTGGCACACTCCATGCTCTGCTGCAGGTTGTGACTGTTCACGGAAGCTTAAGGCCTGTTCACACATTCAGCGGAGCGCTACAAGTGTAGCGCTACCCTCGCGCTCAGCGCGTGCTGACGCGGAGCGTTCACCAGCTTGGTATCGCAACGTCAAAATGAAAACTAATTATATCCCACGTCGTTTCGTCAAAAGTGGGGGTGGAGGATTAAACACACTAGCGCAAATGAAATGGGTTAGTTCATTAAAAAAAAGAAAACGGTGCGGTGACGGAGCACGGGATAAAATGAGACGAAACACAATCGCTTGTGGTTGACGGCTGCCTCCATCCGTCGTCAAACTTGCATTGCCCTACAAATACTCGCCAAATGAGAGTTATTCTGTTGTTCATTATGAATTGCGCAGCAATACGACTATAGATGTTGAAAATATATCAAAATAAAGTTTAGAAAACCTTAAAACAGAGGAGTCATAACTGAGTGCCGCCTGATATTTGTTCATGTAGCGTGTGCATGCATTTGAGGAAACCAATTTTTATGTCGCATAATGCCTATTTTCTGATTAATACACTGTCACGCCGTTAGCCAACGAAAATCGTGGGACGCAATCATATTGAAGGAACGGCGTCTACAAGTTAATTGTTACAGTAAACTCAATACATCATTTAGCATGATGAACAGTGTCATGAACATTGGCATGATGAACAATTGTCATTGCCAGATGCGTAGTCAAAAGTGTGCCAAAACTAGCCGTTGTTGATCTATGTCGGTATCTTTTAAAAGATTGCTAAATTACTCTCGCTGCGGCCATTTTATTATTTTTTTTTTTTTTCAAACGGTTCCGAAATTTTTGGGGAAAGCTTGTTTTTATTTTTTCCCTTTCAGAATTTCTGGGAAATTTGCATTCCTACCGCAACGGCCTAACGTCAGCGCCGCGTATTGGTGCATAAGCCTAACTGGCTCGACTCATGGTCATTCGTAAGGCAAAGCGAAGCACGTGGAGCCAGTGGCGTCCCGAGGGTCAGCGGCACCCGGAGCAAAAGCCCGCCGCGACCCCCCCCCCCCCCCCCCCTTCGCTCTCGTGGCCCGCCGCGACACCCCCCTGAACCCTGCACCCGGAGCGGTCCGCCGCCCCCCCCCCCCCCCCCCCCTTTGTGACGCCACTGCGTGGAGCCCAACGAAATGAACAGATGCACAGAGCGCTGCTGACGTTTTCCACCAAGATCCACCGATTTTGGTGAAGCGTTTGTGGCGCTGTGGGGAGCGCCCCACGAACTCCACACCACGCCTTCCGAGTAACCGTGAACCAGCACTGCACCAAACTGACACGAGGAAGACGTTGACCGCAAATCGTATCTGCCGGCTGAAGATGCTTTGGGCGCCCTCCAAGTCCACCAAAAAAATTCAGCATCAAAAAACCATGTGCGGGAAATTGTTCAGCCTTACGGCCTTTAGTTGGGCTAGTTGGTTGTCTTCGTTTATTATTTATATTTTGTGGTTCTATTTTCCAAGATCAGCTGTCTATATTAACAGATATTGTTTAGGTTTATCGTGGATTTGTGTACGAATCTGCGGCAAATAATTTTAGTATATTTTATTTATACGTGTTTACTTCCTTGTTTCTCGTTTAACTGCAATAAATCCCGAAAACCTCGCAGGTAAGACTCCGAAGATGACAGAGGAGGACGAAGATGACGACGACGCCAAAAAGAAAAAGAAGAGCAAAAGCAAGAAGAAAGGGAGCAAGAGCAAGAAAAAAAAGAGCAGCAAAAGCAAAAGCAAAAAGAGCAAGAGCAAGAAGAAGAAAAGCAGTAAGAGCAAGAAGAAAAAGAGCAGCAAAAAGAAGAGCAGCAAGAGCAAAAAGAAAAAGAGTAGCAAGAGCAAAAAGAAGGGCGATGGAGACAAAAAGAAAAAGAAGTCGAAAAGCAAGTCCTCCAAAAAGAAAAGCAGCAAGAGCAAAAAGAAAGGCAGCAAATCAAAAGGAAAAAAGAAGGGGAGCAAGTCTAAAAAGAGCAGTAAGTCTAAAAAGAAGAAGGGGAAGAAGGGAAGTAAGGCTAAAGGGAAAAAAGGAAAAAAGAAAAAGAAGGGCCAAGAGGAAGGATCCGAGGAAGCTGGTGGAGACGATGTGAAGACGCAAGCAGCCACAGCTGGAACAACTATTGCTCCAAGTGCTGCGGGTACCGCAGCACCACCTGGCTTCCTATACGCTCCTGGGACCCCCGGGTTCCCGGGGTCTTACAGTCCAGCCCTCAGGGGTGCACTCAGAACCGGACCAGGGGTTCCGGGAATGGCACCCAGGTACTCGCCGCGCTTCGCCCCTATTCCTGGAGGAGGGGTGACGGCCAGAATAAGCGTCACGTCTTTACCAGCTACGGGCGGTGTGAGACGCTACCGCCTGATGCCAGGTGCCAGCCCTTCCACGGTTTCTTTTGGGTCGCAGAGGGGAAGCAGCGTTGTTGTGGCCGTCAAACGCAGGAGGAGGTCGAGCAGCCTTCCGAGTTCGTCGTATTCCTCTATGCAGATGGCACAAGCTCCCCAGTATTATAGGGGCAGTCCTTACACGACTGGTTATTACGACGACATGTCCGAAAGCTATTACGACGACGAACAGTACTCGCTGCCTAGTCTAGATTACGAGGGGAGCTACTATGCGGATGAGCTCGTGGGCGATCAGTATACAGGTGATGCGTACCGACGACCAGCGGACGACGGCTTCACCTTTCCGCCCCAAATTCACATGCAGCCTCCAGCACAATTGGCCGAACCGTATTCACCCACAATTCAAATTGTGATGCAGCCGCCAGCTGAACCCTTCTCGCAGGTTCCGTTTACTGCGAATCCACAACTGGTGACTTATCCTCAAATGCAGACGCAATTTCAGCAGATGCAACCAGTTCAAGAGTCCTCAAAGCCTATCATCATTCATCACCAGTCCCTGTTTCCCCCGGGACAACCGCCAAAGCCCATTATAATCCACCATCAAACACCTAACATGCAAGTTCAGATCTCATCTACGTCCAACAGCACAACTTCGATTGTTCAGGCGCCACCGCCAATCGGAGCATTCAGGCCACACAGAGACTATTCTCCGCCTCCACCGCATTACCACGACATGGTTCCACCATCACCGATGCATATGCATTATTCTCCGCCACCTCCAATCCAGGAGTATGCGATGTCTCCACCATCGTCGATGAGGCGGCCCCGTAGGTTCCACTCGATGCCTTCACCCACTATGATGACCACCTCCATAATGCCATCTCCGGCAACGTCAATGATGATGCAGCCCATGATTGCACAATCACCGCCGCCTCCCATGATGATGCCAAATTCAATGTCTCCTTTCCCGCCTCCTATGGCGGCGTCGCCCTCACTTTCTGCGACGATGATGTCCATGATGCCTCCAATTATGTCGCCTATGATGCCGCAGATGATGCCATCAATGACGCAGCCCATGATTCCGCCTGTGATGCCTCCCATGATGTTACCCATGATGTCGCCCATGGTGCCTCCGCCGATGCAGTACCCTGGCTATCCCCAGCCCGCAGTGTCCAACACGGAGAAGATATACTACCGGGTGGAAAAACGGGGCGAATCTTCGGACAGCGATTACGACTACAGAAAGCACAGGCGGCGCGGTCGTAAGTCTCGGAAAAGGCGTCGGAGGTCGTGGCACAGCTATTCTTCTCCTTCGGACGAAACATCCTTAAATTCGCTGCGCAGCGTGTCGTCGGCTCCCGCCACCCTGACGCCCGTCTTTCAACACTATCAACAGTTGGCTCCATACCAAGCAGGGGCCTTCCAGCAGCCCAAGATGCTGACGTCCCATGTGGTGCCCCAGGCGCCCTACATCACGGGAATTCCGGACAGCAGCCAGGACCTCATGTCCATTGAAAGGGCTATGAAGAAAATGTATATAGAGAGATTTCCCAGGTGAGTGAAGCACTCCGAAATACACTTACACGATGCAACGTTATTACCTTGAAAATATATCTGCTATTTAGATTCGGAAAGCACTAGAAACCGTTTTGTTTGTATGCAGCCAGAAAGCACCAAAACGTGGAACCAAAACGTGGTCTTTATAGTTTCCATTCCGGTGGTCCACTCTGTACAACTAGGCGTTGTCTAAGTAAATGCCAACTGCAGCAAAGTCCCAAAAAAATGACATTACTTGGAGGCTCGCTGCCTCTAAGAAAAAACAGCTTTGAACACATGTCCCAACGTTTACATGGTGCTTCTAAACTAACTTTCTGTATTGATGTGATGCTCCTTCTTTCCCTCTTTCCAGCGAGCCGGACAGACAGTCGCTATTTCCAGAGCGGTCCCTCATCATCATATTGGTGATGGTATTCATCTTCGCCGTTCTCGTGGTGGTCTTAGCTGTAATGCGCTCTTCCTCTCCAAGTGAGTTTATCACTTTTGTAACTTAATATTATCAAATTTGATATTATCATACAGCTGTCATTTAGAATGCTCGTGAAATTATAAAAGGTACCCTCGGCGCTCATGCACGGAAGGGTTCGCGCTCGTGCTCGTTTATGTTTTCAGTCGGCGGTGTACCATTGCAGAAAACAGATCTGTGAAAAACTGTCATTCGGTGATTCAGTATTGGCGCGGCGAAATTGAATTATATGTCACAGGCGCTTTGTCGAACTTGTTTTCCGCACAATTTGCTACCCGACACGAGGCCTTTATGAGAAGTCGTGTAAAATACTTGTCAATAGACTCTTCCCCCATTACTCAGAATGGGTTTTTAGGGGCTCTTGCCAAACAATTTGGTGACAAAGGAACTATCCCCTCAAACCTCACGAGCGTTGCAAATAGGCGCGCTCAAACACTCGTGCATTTGCATCGCTCTGTGTGTTTTAGCTAATGCTAAACATAAAAAGCGATCAGATGAACGATTTTCTACAGTTACAATGCGATGCTGCACAAGCCGTTTGCCTAATAAGATTTTCAACTGCAGTTTATTTTTTAAGAGAAGCGCGAACAGTGCCACAGCCGAAAATCCGTTATGACATTCGTTCCCAAGCAGCCAAGCTTCAAAAGGTAGTCTGGTTACCGCGGGTGGACAACGCCTTGTTGGGCTACAAAGGGGAAGCCGAATAATTCAATCGAATCCAATTCAATTGGGGCACCGGTATGGCCACCGTGAGTTCCCCATAACAAGGCTTGGCTATCGGGTATTCTACACACACCAGTGGCAAGATAGCGACGCCCAGAGGCCATACTTGCAAACGTGTATAGAACAAAACCCTACACCTGTGCCGCTACGCGTAAAATCCAAACGGGGAGACCACAGCTCTTCTTTTTTTTTTATGTCTGACAACACAGGTGCCTAATAAAAAAAAGCCGCCATCTAAAAAAAAAAAAGAAAGAGTATTGACAGGGAGGAAGCTAGTTTCCTTCATGTATACTATCAGACAATTTAGGCTTTCGTATTGAGTAGCCCGGTAATGATTTTTATCTGTGAATTTTGGATGAAACATTCCCTGTTGTAAACCGTTATGTAGAAAAACTGAGAAATTTATATTCGTGGATGAAAACTTTACAAACTTGCCATTGAACACAATACGTTCATGCAAATCGGTCATTAAAAGGAAGAATCAGCCCTGTTTTGTATCTCTCCTTTTATTATTTTATTTATACATAAGAAGCTCTGTAGTACACCTCCTTCTATTTGCGGCTTGTTTTTTGTTTGTTTGTTTTTGTAGTAAGATGTTTTTATATATATTCTCTAGCCTAGCCAGCTTTTGCCACGCAAAGGCTGTCAAGGTCTCAAATAAAGGCAGGGAGCGCTCGCGCTACGCAGGACAACCGAAGTATATACTCTGCCTGGAACGCGTCTGGTATGCTTACTCACAGCCTATGGCTTACCGCGTCCTCTCTGTTCCTCGATTTCCGCCTGACGACGTCCTGGAAGTCTCATTATGTTGCCTGCCGCCATTTTGGCGACAGCTCAGCAACAGGGGTGGAAACGGTCAGCGTTAGGCGGTGCCGAAAAAAAAAAAAGTAACCAAATACGTGATTCGTCACTCGTAAATAAAAAGAATGCGTTACCGTTACCGGTAAAAAGTAACGCGCGTTATTTGGGCGTTACTTTTTCTTCATAAAACGACAGCGTTTTCCGACACTGGGACATGGGCGTCTAGAGTTTTTTCCTTTAATATGGGAGTGTTTTGCGTGGGGAAAAGGGCGGCACCTTTTTAACGCGATAGCGTATAGAAGCTCCTGTCGCCAAACTTCTGGCGTCGGCGTCGGTGTCGGCGTCGGTGTCAGTGGGACCAAAAAATTCCATAATGCAACGCGCGCAGCCACGTGTGACGTCACACGTAGCTGTGACGTCATAACCTGCTAAATTTGGTGGGAAATTTTAAATGAAAACACGTGACGTCATGTAACGTCACGTGACACGTGACGCTGCCGACCAGACCACGCACACAAACTTGCACGGCTTGGGTACAAGCGCGGGTTTAATGAGAAGGCTCTGCGAAGGAACCCCGATAACGCTATCGCGTTCCACTCTTAAAGGCGAAGCTTAAGTGTCCCCAAAATTTTTTTTGTTTTTTTTTTAAGGATCGCGGGTTTAGTGCAGGGGTTTATAACGTGGCCTCTAGAAGCATAACAAAACAAAACAAAATTATGTGTAATTTTTTTTAAGTATTCGAAAGAAAAAGTAACAAGTAACGTTTCCAGGTTACCCGTTGCTCGAAATGAGTAACGTAAGTACGTTATGCGTTACTGTTTGAAAACCTTTAAAGAGCACGTTACTACATTACCGGAAAAAGTAAGGCATTACCGATAATTATCGGTACTTGTATAGTATTAACATTACCGCCAACGCCCAATATGGCCCACGCCTGTCTTGCTGAAGTTATTTCTACCGCGTGCCCCTGAATCCGGGTGAAGCATTTAAAGTGACCGCATAAATCGGCTTGGTGACATACCTTTCAAATGAAGGATGTGTTAGCGTCAGCATTAGCGTGATGGACATCACCCCTTTTGAGTACCCGCCATATTGTATTAATACCGAGGCCACCAAGGCGGTCGGATGGGTATCCGGCTCGCACCCAAGTTACCAGTTTGTATCAACTTACGCTATTATCATTCTTTCTAAATAAACCACCCAGTGTTCTATTACAAATGATTACTTCTGAAACTTGGGCATCTTGTTCGGACTGCTAGCGCTGCATTTGGGCGGAAAATAAGAGTTCGGCAATGCGTCGTTTATTTTTTCGGGGGAAACAAAAACTAAATTTTTGGGACCCGACACGCTATAGATGGCTGTCGTTTCTTTCCGTTCCCATGTAAAATTTCCGACTGTTACTAAAAAAAATTGGAGGTGTGAATGTTTATACAGCTTAGAACTTAGTCTGCCTCAACAGGCGACTTGTCTCCCAGCTGTAGATGAGCAATTTAGCCAGTGCAGTACAACCGCTAGCCTGGGGTCTTTAACGTGTTTCATGCATTAGTGATACTCGACCGCACGCCGGTACGATGCTCATCCAGATAACCCTGGGTTCTGCAGCGCGAGCTTTCGCCCCACGTGCTCCAAGCTGGTGTGCGCTATTCTCGGCGACAACTTTTCTTGGCAATGCTGCCGAAGCTACAGAGCCGAAGCACGCTGTCTTCTTACGCAGCTGAACACAGTCCCCGGGTCTAAATTGTGTTTTGGCTGTAACCTAAATTATAATCTTAATATTCGTCATTTGAGTAATAATTGTCACATTACTATGAATCTTGAACAATAAAAATATAAAAATGAAATTAGTGTTCTAGTTACTAAAGATGTGGTAGTAGGTAACGGGAGGAAGAGGAGGTAGAGGAGCACAGAACCACAGGATCATGAACGGCACGAGAGGGAACGATAAACCGACACCATCGAAACGGACGTGCCCGCGATCTCTTCCTTAACAGATGGCATCTGCTCTGAGCCCGGGTATGTCCACTGGAAACGGTTTCATATACACTAACGAGCTGTAAAGAGTGCTTGCCTTGAATGCCGACAACGAAACCAAAATTGACGTAATGAAAGCCCGGATGCTTGGCGGAGTGATACATGTGCACGAGCTCGCCCCGCCTAGCATTCCCTTCATTGCCAAGAAAAGTTGTCGCCGAGTATAGCCCACTCGGCCGCCCATCCCCCTGACTGTTACTGTGTTCCTCTAACGCAGCCTACCTCGGGGGAGACACGGAGGCCCTGCCGACCATAAAAACGAATCCTCCGTCGACCGAACTGACGACCAGCGCACTCAACTCCACAGTCCGGTTGTTCGCAAGAAGACGACACTAGCCGACGCTAGTCCGCCAAACTCTTTCGACAAACGTACAATTTATTGTGAGGTGTTTTTTCTCTTTGCTTGTGTTTGCTTGAACTGTTCATTAAACAACAAAACAAACAGCAAGAAAGTTTGTCTTTTTGTTTAGAATGGTGTCAATGATAGAGGTTTAGCTCATGCAACCATTGTCAAAGTCAAATGCATTTTATTTATTTTTTACTTTTTTTTTTTTTTGCTTTGTACTTTTGCTTGTATGGAAGACGTTGTCGTTGTTTGCTATGATCGAAAGCCCGCGTTTCTCAGGCACGGAAGCGCAAGGGTATTTTTTTAGATGCGGAGCATCTCTTGCTCGGGTCTATGTCCCGCGGCGTCGGCGTCGTAGTCCGCACTCACACTACGCATGCGCAACTCTCCTCCTCTAGTGTCCTCTCCTTCAAGTGTGAGCGGTAGCGCGCTGCGCCTGGCTGCGCCAACACCTCCTAGAAAACAAGGCCAGAGCGCTCCTCTGGTGACGTTGCGAAGGAAGACCATCGGGGGCGCGCGTCGAAGCGAAGGCAACTCGCGTGGATCGACCGTCGTAACGCGCTTTTAGTCACGTACGCGTGTCTTATTAGCTAAAATGAAAGCTGCACATATATCAAGGGGTCTCGAAAATATTTTATTACACGGGCAAAATATTACACCGCTAAATAATCGGTATGAAATGGTACGAGGTAGGCGTATAAAAGAAAACATTGAGTCACGCAATTATTGCTGTAGGAATGCATATTTTACACAGAAATACTTCGACAAAATGGCGAGACAAGCAGTGATTGGACACAGCAAAACAGATCACAGTTAAAAATCAGGTAGACTTGGTCAACGCGGACACGGCTAGGCAAATGTCACTTACGATCATTTAAGCGATGTTATCGCGTGCAGTCACTAAATTCTTGCATCATACCCTGGCCAGATGGCAAAAGTAATGTAATTTCGATCGAATTACATTATGGGGTCGACAAATCAGCTTGCGACGATCGTATAATCACTCAACACCGCGAGCTGATTAAGTCCCATATCCTTTAATGAAAATATATGAACTTTTTCGTGTGGCAGGGGTACTAAACATACTATTTACAGTCAACTAATTTACTTCTCCCTATGGGCTCGAGCTGCCTTAGAACAAAATATCTTATTTTGCATACAATAATACTATTACCTTAATACAGTTAATATTCTAGTATAAAAGCGGTAAAGGCAATAAAATAACATTAGTATAAATAAACACATAAGCACAAACAACGCACTTTTTATAATCACACAAACTTGTTATTCACCTTCCAGTGAAAACTAGAATATTACCACACAGATTTACAAATGTCGACGCAACCGCACACGGATAACGATCGAACAAGATGCCATTCTATCACGAAAAACAAAACAAAAAAAAAACCGACTGGAGCACTTCACTCGCGTCCCACATGACCAAGAAAGCCCGTAAATAAGTTGTTTCTCACCTGTCGATCGTATCCATACATCCCACAATATCCGTGACGAAAACATTCGAACACGAACTTTAAGTCTCTCTCTGTCAAAAGAGAGGTCTATCGATAATCGACCAGAGACATCGTGGGCTAGTTGTCACACATGTCACTCAAACCGTAGCAGGACTTGTTCCGCGAGTACACGTAAATGCCATAGTATCAAGCGAACACAAAAAAACTACCCGTGACTGTGGTGACGACCAAGAAACGACGGGCAGGATCAAAAGAAACACACACACACGCACACGAGAGCAGTGGCCGCAGTGGGAGGCTTAACGTCGTCGACCCATCTCTTGCTCGCGTGCACCCCCTGCGACGATTACTGGATTTTTTTCGGTTCCCTTCTCTTCTGAAAGTCTCAGCGTTCCTTTTTAGGCAGTCAGCAGCTCACACACAACGTAAATGTACCAGAATCGAAGCCCGTACGAGGGAAGAAAACGTCCCAGCGGACCGGTTCATTCGAAAAGTGTGGTGATCTGCGGGATTGCACGTAGTCCCGCGGTTACGGGGATAATCATAAATATAAAAAATTGGTACTTTCAACCTTGGTAGCGCGTTGTATATTATGTTTATATTATATATATAATAAATTGTACAATACTACGCTTTTAAAACATATATTAATGTCGGATAAACGCTCACGAACACCCCGCGCCGCTCGAGAAATAACTTTTTTCTTTTTTTTTTAACGTCGATGCCCAGAACTTTTTTTCACGCAGTTGCGCGATGGACTTCCTTCCTCCGCCATTGTGACGTAACGACTCGGAGCGCTCTGGCCTTTTCTTCTAGGAGGTGTTGGCTGCGCGCGTTCCCCATCACGTGACCGGGGCGGGGTCTGAGGCGAAACCGTGTTTCCCCGGAGGAGGGAAAGGAGGAAAGTTTTCGGCGCGCGGGTCGCAGCGCCAGGCCAGGCCTTTCTAGTGGGGTGAGCTTTCCCCGCAACTCCGCGGCTGTCGTCTGCTAGCATTTCCCGACCGCTCGCGTCCGTTGCAGCCTAGATCTCGCCGGCCAGCCCGGTCTCGACGAGGAAACCTGCAAGCGCTGTTAGGGCATTTTGCGCCGCCTTACCGTGCGGTCTGATTAGACTTTCAAAGTTACTCGTGCTACATCAGTTCACCGCTGTTGACTCCACTTCACTCCGTTCTTCCGATGAAGTGTGATGGAAGCAACAGTCCCGTCAGTTAGTGGGTTGGCGCAAGCAAGCGTCAGCACCACCCCGATGCTCCGCATCACCCCATGGTTCCCCTCGGGAAGATGGTGTAATTTTTTAGCTCTGACTGCTTTCGTGCAATCATCGAAATAAGTCGGATCACACATGAACAGCCACTGTGCTGCCAGCCGCGGCGCCTCTAGTGACGATTCTTATCTGTCACGCGCCCACTGTCTAACGAGGCTGACGAGATTCCGCGAGGAGAGCACGTCAGGACCAGATAACGCAGCCTTAACGCCACGGGGCCTTGTGCGCCTTCGATTGATATGCGGATACCCTAGGAAACAAAAACCTTAGGGGATGCTTAAAGGGGCCATGAAACGAATTTCGGGCTAAAATAAATCAATTTATATTGGGATTTTACTAATAGCACATCGTTCAGTGGGCCAAACGAAAAAAGGTAGAAAGTCAAAAGCCTGACTTTCGGTACAAACATTTGAAAATATAGCGGACTATTTTGTACCTTCTTTCCTTCGAAAGCTCTCCGCCTTTTCACTATGATACACCCGCGGTTCCCAAAGCGCGTCAGCGGTGCCAACCTGACGTCAGCCGAGCCCAGCTCACGCATTGGACACGAGAACTGCATCACTCGGACGTAAGCGCTCGTCAACAATCAATCCGTCGACGAATATTTGGATTCGCGTTCGTGGCCAATGAGTGCCCTGACGGAACTTATCGTCACTGGCGAATGACAAGTTCTATGGTGTGCATAAAAAGCACGGTGGAAACTAGGAGTCATCGCACCGGTGCCGCAGAATGTCACGACGACGTGATTTCACAATTCGCATTTGAGTTGAGGATTAAAGCTAAGGAGGAAGAAGTAGGAAAATCGTTTCATGACCCCTTTAAGCTTCGTCTTTAAGAGTGGAACGCGATAGCCTTATCGGGCCTCGTTCGCAAAGCCTTTTCATATAAACCCGCTCTCGTTCCCTAGCCGTGCAAGCGTGTGTCCGTGGTCTAGTCGGTAGCCTCACTTGTCGCGCAACGTCACATGACGTCACGTGTTTCCATTTAAAATTTTCCACGAAATTTGGCGGAAAAATTTTACGCTAAATTCGCGTGCAAATGTTTCACTAAATTTAAATACGGGAAATTTTTTCGCTAAATCTGGCGGGGAAACTTTCCGCTAAATTTGGCGGGAATATTTTTCGCAAACTTTAGCGGGAAAATTTTCCGGCAGTTTGATACTTTAGACCCATGTTGCGGATAAAAAAAACAGGACGCGGGATGGCCAAAAAAACGTGCTTTTCGTGTAAGGCTCGTCAAATTATGAGGCGCTGGAGAAATTCAGCCTTCTGCGTTAAGTCCTTATTTCGAACTCTTTTTGTTCGCCTTCCGCCCATTGAAAAGCATGCGGGAAGGGCCTTAGAACGCACCTGGTATCGCTGCGCCGCAGCGTTCTTCCGCACGTCTGCTTTCCTCGCCGTCACGCGGTATGTCAGATCAACCGCCTCCGCCGGTGCTCGATCGCCGACGCGATCGAGCACCGACGGAGGCGGTTGATCTGACATACCGCGTTCGGCTTTGGCTAGCAGACGGCGTTCGTAAAATGGCGTCAGCTGTTGCTGGCTTCACGCGGCCTACCGTGCGTGCTTCCATTCATTCGGCGTTCGTTGCCATGGTGACGGCGAGGAAAGCAGACGTGCGGAAGAACGCTGCGGCGCAGCGATACCAGGTGCGTTCTAAGGCCCTTCCCGCATGCTTTTCAATGGGCGGAAGGCGAACAAAAAGAGTTCGAAATAAGGACTTAACGCAGAAGGCTGAATTTCTCCAGCGCCTCATTATTTGACGAGCCTTACACGAAAAGCACGTTTTTTTTGGCCATCCCGCGTCCTGTTTTTTTTTATCCGCAACATGGGTCTAAAGTATCAATCTGCCTACCGACGGCACCAGGCGGTGGCTGCACGAACTAAAAATCGAGGAAGTGACCTACCTGCGCTGCCAATCGATAATGGGAGCTACGCTACCAGTTCGCTTTCCGAGCAGCGGCGCGTGCCCAACGCGACTCTAAAGAGGGGGATCTGTGGCGTCCACCCAAACGTCATGTTTTTCTTTCCGTCCACTTTCTTTTTTTGTGTAACACAATTATATATATGTTGCAATTACGTGTTCTACTCGTTGATCCACAACCTCCTTCCGAATTTCCTTGAATTCTAGTGCCGACTTCCGCCGCTTGGCATCGAGTGCTCGCGCGTGCGGAGAACGCTTCTCGGAAAAGGTCCATTGGGTCATGACGCCGCAGCCACATGTGACGTCACACGTGGCTGCGCGCGTTGCATTGTGGGATTTTTTGGCCCCACGGACGCTGATACCGACGCCGGATTTTTCGCGACACGAGCTCCTAAACACTGTCGCGTTAAAAAAACTAGAGTAGCTGTACATGCTCTGCTTGCGGAGCAGAGTACCGCAGTGGTACTTCCAGGGCGTACAGAGCGCGACACTGTTAGCGCGAACAAGCGATCACCGGTTTTTCCAGTTTTTCTCTTTGAAACCAAGGGTTGTCATCCAAGTCATTATTGCTACGGAAAGATCTCATTTAGTACTATAATCTAAGCGATCAAATTTCGTGCTCGCTAATTTGATTTAGAAGTAAAATGCGGAAATACGCCGATGCCGTGTTCGCGCTAACAGTGTCGCGATGTGTACATGTTGGATCCAAAGTTGCACTGCGGGAAGCAACCATCGCTTCTGCAAGAGCCCCGGATGCGCGAGCTACGCGATCGTCCTCCGTGTCGCCAATACGGAGTTGGCGGGGAAAGGATAAGGAACGCGATACTCTGGCTCTGCAAGTAGAGCCTATTCAATTACTTTATAAAAAAACAAAAAAACTTGGTGCAGCGCCACGTAGTTATAGCGTCACGAAACGCTGTGGCCGCGGCCATGTACTACACCGTGCTCGCTGGTGCATTCTTCTGTGGGTAGGTCAGGGTTATAGTAGATCGTGTTCTAGGGTACCTTCATATGCGCCACGACCTACTGTAATCCTGACCTGACCACAAAATGACGACTGTGGAAAACGCTGTCGCCGATAAAGTACGTCGCTTTTCCATTGGGGCCGCTCAGTAAAGGATTTTGTGCGACCCAGACGCGGTTCACAGCCTGTCCGGCGCGCGGCTGGTAATATCTGTTTCTCGGGAACACCTACCGTAGCGTTTCGCCAGCAGGCTGCAGTAGCAGTAGCACGTAGCAGGGTGCATCGCTCTCATGTTTGCTTTGATCGAAAGAGCGCGTTTCTCAAGCACGGAAGCGCAAGGGCGTTTTACAACGGAGCTGTTAAGGGCTAGGTTCCCCAAGATCGTGTCCGGTACGTCGACACAAACCTACCTGGACAGCTACCGCCATCTATAAGTGACGGCGGCAAGCACACAACCAGTCTGGTTGCCGCCGTCGCTCGTAGATGGCGGCACACTGGAAGCGGATCCGCGTTCGCAAAGTGGTTGCGAACGCGGTTGTATAAAGATCCAGTGCAATTGCACGCGCACTCGATGACATCAAGTGCGCGTGCAATAGACCACATGCAAAAAGAAGCGCCATCTAGTGTATTCATGATCAATGATCAGATTTCCTCCATATTGGGGGGTTCCCGTACCGACGATTTCGCCCGAAAAACAATAGTCCCGGCAAAGTGTAAGTGGACTGGATGGCCCAGTTCACTGCTTGAGTGACGAGTCTTGCGACCTCGTTGCTGACAATTCCTTTTCCTGAATTTGGCGGCCGTCTTTCTTTTCTTCTTTGATCCGAAACTAACCAGCAACCCATTGAGTGTACAAATAAACTGCCCTAATATCATGAAAACCGAATTAAATGCAGATGCGCCTCGTCCACAACTGGAAGATGTGATAAACCCCCCAATATGGCGGCTCCTAATGGCATGATGATGATAGCTGGCAAGGATTTCGCATATGGCCTATTGTACTGGATCTTTATACAACCGCGTTCGCAACCGCTTTGCGAGCGCGGATCCACTTCCAGTGAGAATGAGCGGTTAGGGAGTCAGAGTTGCGCGATCAGTGATAACACAACAGTGTGATAACGCAGTTAGGGTGACACCACACAAACTAACGCGCAGCGGCCAATAAGAGCCTTGTTGACGTGCGCCAGCCAATGGGACCGAAGTGTAAAAGATGCCGTTGGCTAGCTTTGCGCGTGCTTTTATTAAGGTGCGTGCAGTTTTGCGTAGTTTTAAAGCTGATGACATCGGCTCGCTCCATAAGACAGTTAATGCTTCCGCATTAAAAACTTGGGGGACCCTGAATGTACAACCCCACCGTGAATGCCATTTTGGTACATTTTGCACGGTTTATAACTTTCTTCCTGTTTTCTACAGTCATAAAGTTAATATCAAATTAAATAAATATGCTTCAAATATAAATGAATTTCTCGATATTATGATTATCTTAGTTGCTAGTTTATTACTCAGCTTTTAGAAAACCAGTCTCTAATATTGAAAAACAAATTATCGAGTTATAACGTCCCTACATTTACGATAATTTACATGAAGGGTCGGTTGAATATAAGGAATTAAAAAAGTAAGCAACGAGCCGCACAGAGAACGCATATTTTGAAATAAAAAAAAATTAAATATAAAATTGTGTTATTTCATTCTGTATATAAGCGGAATCATGTCAAATAATAAAAATTACAATATGTTAAATTGCGAAGAATCCTTCGATGTTACATTTTCCAGAACTTACACATCGATATATTACACATGAAGTTTAGTATTAGACCTCGAACTTTTCCCATTTAGTTACGACAAGTTGCAGTTTCTTATTATGAGGTACAGATGGCGACACGAGTTCAAGAATAGCTTGATGTGCATTTCCCGTCATGTGCCGCTTGGAACACCAAAGCGCCAGTTGTTAGGATGTCAGATCCCTGGATGCCCGCAGCAAGCGAAGAGGGATCGGTGGACGGGAGAAAGAAGACGCCGCTGAGAACGGTCGTGTTTTCGATGTTCTCCAAGGAAAATATACCGGCCACCGGCCGAGGAACCGCTGAGGCTTCGGCCAGTACTACTCAAATGTTGACCAATGAATACCGAACCGTGCTATACCTCGTCTACCCACAGGTAACTTGAGCATGAACTCCGTCTTTCTTCATGGCGATCTCGCCGCACGACCCTACCGAGCCTCAGACTTCCGTGACGCCTTACGAGATGTTGTCGACGTCCAAGATATCATCGCAATAGGCCAATTTCAGATGAGCCATGTCTGGATGGCAACGTGCGCAAACGCCTTAAGTAAAACCAAGCTTGTAAACAAAATGGAGCTTACCGTAAAGGGACGCAGATGCCTCATAATAGACCCTTCCAGAAATTCAGTCTGGCCACCTCGATAGCTATCATCACCTAAGTGTGTATCATCTGCACATGCGAATGGCGGCCTTTCTATGGCTGGTGAAGGAAGAACTTGAAGACAGAAACCGATGCGGAGCCTGAGCATCTAGACTTATAAGCTTATATGCATTACGCATTTGAGGCTGTCATGCAAGTCTTTGGAATGCTCGGCTTCAGCACGCCCCGTGACAGCTCATGACAATGAAATGTTAGTTTTAGTGAGAGGTTTACTCAACTATACTTCGTCTCACCCTAGCATGGACTAACCGCGAAGGCTGAGCTAGCGCGAGCGGCCAGCCTTGACTGCCTTGACTAGAGCACTCGCTGCACGAGCGCTCGTGAAGCCGCCGTGGCTTCATTCAAAGCGACTAGCTCGCGCTTTTAGCACGCGCGGCTAACAATAGTCCATACTAAGGTGAGACGAAGTATATAAGCGCCTTGTGCAGAGCGGTAGTTTCTTGACACCATCGAAACTGAAGCAGATAGACAAATAACCGTTCAACGGAAAACACCCTAACTTTCGTACGCCTACCGTTGATGAAAAGGAACCAGATTTTATCCGCCATTAGCATACAGCAATTTGAACTGCTATTTCAGACACTAGATGGCACTGAATTTGTGAAAGGGTCTATTGATCCTGACAACAGAGATGGGAAACTGAAGCTTCTCTGGTTACCTGTACACATGGAAACCCAGAGACTCGAGGAGGCACTGGCGCCTTTTGGCACGGTCCGTTCTATTGTACGAGAAAAATGGAAGTGCTTTGGAATCGAGCAAATGGAAACGCTCAACAAAGAGGTGACCCTGACACTTAGAGAAGGAATGAATGCAACGAATATTCCGCATCAGCTGACGGTCTTCGGCTGTCGAAACCTGGTGCTCGTCCCTGGTCGGCCACCGCTGTGTCTTCGGTGTAACAGAATTGGTCACATCCGTCGTGAGTGCAGAATCCCGAGATGCGCCGAGTGCCAACGCTACGGACAGGACGCGAGTGAGTGCGTCACCACCTACGCAGACAAGCTAAGGCAGTCGAGAAGCCTAACAGACGATGTCGTCCAGGATCATCTTATGGACATCAGCGAAGTCGTTTATGCCACAGGGGACATCGCCTCTTCCTTTATCAAGACACAAAGGACCGAGTCGGAAATGTCTACACAGCGACCAGAAGAACTTAGTTCTGATTCCCAGTCTGCCAGCACCCTGCCAGGACTGTCAACACCAGCCGAGTGTGTCACGGAAACGAAGAGAGATTGGTCGGATAGCGAGTATCCATCCCTTAACGCACCACCTGAGTTACCGTGAAACGACCTGCTCTTACGACGACAAATAATGCCCATCCCTCCGCCACAGGTCGAGAGCAAGAACGACGAGGGAAGTGAGGTGAAACGCAAGCCATCTGCGGTGCGGGAGTTCCTCTATAACAAGGCGTCGCAATCTGAAGCTCTGGACGTGAGGAACGATGACGATGTGCTCCCACCCTAACTAAAAACCTTCCTGACATCTCCCCTCAGCTTTGCTACCATCAACGTGAGAGGACTGTGTTCACGTGCACGGCAATCTCAATTGTACAAGCTCCTGTTAAAGGAACATATTGACTTTGTTGCTCTTCAAGAGACAAAGTTATTGTCTGACGAGGATACTGCTCGTTCACTGACTGGACCCCTTCCTCTCACATTACGAGGTATGCGTCAGTAATGCTGATAACTTGTCGGGAGGGTTTTTTTTTTTTTGTTTTTGAAGAACAACTTAGGGTATTCATTCCTTTCTCACACTGTCGACGATAAGGGAAGGTTTATATGTTGCGATTTTCTTTTATACGGTACCTACTGGCGATTAATTCGCATATATGCCTATAATGACGTTAGCCAGCAACATTCTTTTTTTGAAAGCCTGATCCCATTTCTCAGCACCGACAAACATATTGTTTTATTCGGAGATTTCAACTGTGTGTGTAGCATAAAAGACAGGTCAGTGCCTTCCGCAAGGCCCGATAGAAGTTCCGACATACTAAACACTCTTGCATTCGACTATCACCTTTTCGGCGTCGGAGCTTCCCAAAATACTACTCTCCGATTCACTCACCTTCATGCTTCAAGTAATGCGAGACTCGATCGTATTTACGTCTGAAGCTCGCTCATTTAAAATGTGACTGCTTATGACGTAAAACCAGTTTCTTTTTCGGACCACTGCCTTGTAAAGATCCATTTTGGAACGACAGACTTTCAGAGGCGTGTCCGCGAATGTTTTAATCACGTCGACGAATCAGAAATTTGGCATATTTGCTCAGTGGGACTCTTTCAAACAGGACGTTAATAATGAAGCAATCGAATGCGCGTGTATTGCGTCCTTTCATGCAAAAAAGGAAGAAGCTACACTTTTGAAAAATCTATAGACGCTTTCAGGCAGCTGTGCATGGGCGCCGCCATAACCGACCTTCAGTTTTTGTTCCCTCTTATTCCGTTCGCTCCACTTCATCATTATCACAGTAGGTCAGGTCATTGCCATTTTAGATTCTACCGCGTCCTTCTCCCCAGCATCGGCCGTTGTGGAGACTCGTCAACGCCCGCTTCAGTGGATCGGCATCTCGGTAAGACAAGAAAAGGTCGGCTATGGCGGCTCAATTTGGCGCGCGCTGAAAGCGTCTATATGTGCTTCACGAGCTGGAGTGCGAAACACCTGGTATGTTCCAAGAAGGCATTCTTCGCGTAAAATGTCAGCTACAGCAATACGAGCACATTCGTTTACACGGTGCACTAGTATACGGTCCCGGTGTAGGCGTTTCTTGTCCTAAGAGACACCCTGGCGTCGTGCACTCGATGATGAGAGGCGTAACGGCCTTACAAAGAAAATTAGAGTTTTAGAATGTAATGAGACACTCTCAGACAACGAAGAAGTCATCATGAACGCATTTGAGTTGCATTACAAAAGCCTCTTTGGAAAAACGCTACATTTAGACATCCAGTTGGCAAAAAACTTAGTTTCTTTAATGCCCGAGGTAAAGCAGCTTCAGCGAGATCTCCTTAGTGGACCAGTAACATTGGAAGAAGTTCGATGGGCGGTAGACGAGTTGCCAAATTCTAAAACACCATGACCTGATGGGCTCCCTGCAGGGTTTTACAAGACATACAAAGACTTGCTATGTCCTTTCCTACTTGAGGCGTTTTTGGCGGCGTATGAGACGGGAACTTTACCGCCGTCATTTTATGAGAGCCCTACCGTGTTCATCCCTAAACGTCAAGACCCAGACAAATTACAGCGCATTGAAGGCTATCGACCAATTAGTTTATGCAACGGAGATTACAAAATTTTTGCTAAAATTTTAACAAAACGATTACAGTGTGCCACGTCATCTGTGGTTGGAGACCACCAAACCTGTGGGATTAGGGGGAGACGTATACAAACTAACATCCACGTTGCGCGTTCAGCTGATAGAAAGCTGCGTTCTTCATGACGGTCAAGTCGCCATGGTTAAAGTAGACTTGGCTAAGGCATTTGATCGCGTGTCCCATACTTTCCTGTTTCCTACTTTACGTCATATAAACCCAGGACCAACACTTTTAAAGGGTATTAAGTTATGTTACCGTAACTGTGCCACCAGGCTTATAGTTAACGGTTCACTTTCAAATCGAATTCGTCTAGAATCGTCCGTCAAACAAGGATGTCATTTATCCCCGCTTTCGCTTTATTTAGAACCACTTTGTTTAAGTGTACTTAACAGCCCTATCGTGGAAGGTTTCCCTCTCTACTCTTCTGAAGTTAAAGTATTGGCATATGCAGACGATATAGCTTTCTTTTGTGCCGATAAACGCAGCGTCGACAATGTCCTTACAATAACACAAAACTTCTGTGACGCGACTGGCGCACTCGTTAATAAGGAGAAAAGCGTAGGTTTCTGGTGAGGGCAATGGGCCACAACACCTTCAGAGTATGCTGAAACATCGTGGAGCTGCATTGCCCCTCAGTATTTAGGAGTTCCTCTTAACAGTATCCGCAACAATGGTCATTACTGGACTGAACGGGTGTCAAAAATTAAATGTCAAGCTGACAAGATGAAATCCAACCGGTGGTCAGTTTTCGGGCGAGCGAAGGCCTGTAATATGTTTCTCGAGGCCAAACTTTGGTATATGCTTCAAGTAATTTGCTGTACCAGAAGCCATATTCAAAAATTCCACAGAGTATTTGCTACTTTTATATGAAGTTCCAAGTGGGAACCTACAAGACGTGATAACCTCTTTCGCCCCATCGATGTTGGCGGTCTCGGACTCATACACATCTTTCTAAAGCAAGTAATATCTCGATTTTTATTCTTCATAACTGCATCTCATCATTTCCTTCGCACTTACTTACAGACGAAACTCTCGAGTGCATTATCTTATTTGGTGGTTACGACGATACCCGCAAGCACATCACGTCCTGTGGGGTACCTCAAAGAAGTAGTGAGCGCGATTGAGTTTCTAACAGCTCGTTTTTCTTTGGAGCATTTATTTACGGTTTCACGCAAAGCCTTATATGCTGATCTGATTGACATAACGTTTCCTGAACGTTTGTACCGAAGCATATATAGTGAGGCCCAGGAAAGGATGTCATCAGACGTGTCCGAAAACTACATGTCTCGCCTACAGCAAAGTCATTCTTCTTTAAGCTCCATACTTCTACGTTACCTGTAAAACCCTGGCTTCGTGAACGTGGAATTTTTGTGCCGTGGTCAATAAATTGCCGCCTTTGTAACCAACCGGAAACTATAAAGCATTGTTTTATTTTCTGCACTGATGCTTACCTTTTCTGGGATGTCCTACAAAGGACACTGAAAAAAGGCTTAAATATCAATGCTTACACAATCCGTTTTTTGCCCTTAAAGTTGAACGATAGTTGTCCTTACGATCTGTTTACATTAATGGGGTTGCATAGCCTCTGGAAAACAAGAATGATTGACAGGAATGCGGACCCTCCCCGATCTACCAAATCAAATTTTATTGAAATCGTAACGCATGTACGAAATGTATTTAACTATCTTGACGAGCGACCAGATTGGTATGTTCTTTTTGATCGATGCATTCATCTACCTGACTTTTAGCATGTGCATTTTGAATTTATTTAATATTCCTTTCTGTTCCTTCTGTCTATTTACGACAATGAGTCTTTGGGAGTAGTAGATAGAGAATTATATGTAATGGGAATTGGGACGTGATAACCTTACCATGTTTTTGTCTTGCTATTGTCTTAGTAATATTTTCATGTAATAAAAAAAAAAAATCGGTGGACGAGTGGGCTAGTGCACACCAGCTCGGAGCACGTGGAGCGAAAGCTCGCGCTGCAGAACCCAGGGATCCTGGGTTCAATCCCCACCCCTGCCCCTTTCGATCTGGATGAGCATCGTACCGGCGTGCGGTCTTGTATCACTACTGCGTGGTGCACGTTAAGACCCCAGGTTAGCGGTTGTACCGTACTGGCTAAATTACTCATCTACAGCTGAGACACTTAGACGCCCACTGAGGCAGACTAACTTCCGGCTGTATAAACATAAACCCAACAATTTGCTTCCGCAGCGAGTAAGCCAGACATGTTAAAATAACAAGCGCGAGGCTGCGGGTCCACCATGGTCCACCATATAGCTGCTTTTGCGCGCGCTCGACTTCGCGTCGATATACATGCGAGGCATGGCCAGATGCGATCCAAATGAAATAATCCCCATGAAAAAGGTTTAGCCAGATGCAATTCCCCACGTATGCCAAAACAATTCAATGTTTTCATCAGGTGGAAAATAATTTTCGCAATCGGACAACGGCTTGTCGGAATGGTTGGACTATATATTGTTTCGCAGTCAGCTCGGTGGCTTTTAACTGGCAATTATATTAAAGCAAAACACAACATATTAAAACGTCTCAGTGGCTTCGTTTGCATGGATGCGACCGTAGCGCATCGCATCGAGATTTGACTATTTTGACTGGTAGCAGATGGGCGGAAGATGAAGAAGTAGGAAGACAGGCTGCGTGGGATTGGTCCCAGCTGGATTCGATGCGCTACGATCGCATTCATGTAAACGTAGCCAGTGGCTTTCAGCCAGTGCGTTGGCGTATGAATCCCTATTTGGCCGTAGACACTAGCGCCAGCTGTGCCTCTAGCGTTTATTGTAATATTTCTATGCTCTGGCTTCCTCATTTGAGCAATGCGTTCCGCGATGTTTACGTATTTCTAGCTGATAGATCTTCAAATTTTTAAAAAAGAATGTTGGTCGCTAAAGCCGGAGTCACACTGACTATACATCATACAAAAAACAGTTTTCAATGAGAAACTTGCGCACGCGGCATTCGAAGCGCGGATATGGCGGTGACTCGTGATTGCGATTGTCTTTTGTATGATCATAGCCTCCTCTATGCTCACAAAGCCTGACAGTTCGACAACGGAGCCATAGAGTGCACAGTTGCAGATTTAGAGCGCGATGGTCTGGTAGCAGAGAGGCATTTCTCGGGAAATCGGGTATTCAGCGCACAGCTTTTGCAGCGGCGACGACCCGAAACAGGGTTTTCAAACCCGACAAGAAAAGAAGCGGTAGCGCGAGGAACGCGAGGAGAACGAGTGGACATTCCTTGTGAACTTAATAGCTTCCATAGGCTTCATATTGTTTCAGAATCGAAGAGGTCGTGTGGGCGTTGTATTTAAATCAGGCAATTAACGTAAAAACAAAACACAAACTCTATTTACACTAATAAATCAATCGAATATACATCATTACACAGAAGTGTCTCGATCGGCTTCTGTCTGTCGTTCGCCTCGTTCCGCTCGTGTCTCCAATCTTCTACTTTTTTTCTCGTCGTTTTCTCGTGAGCGTAAACTTCTTTCCAATCTACAACACGTGCGATTCCCGCTCTAACCTCAGGTAAGTACCATTCGTGTGAACTGATAATTCCATCGCTCGGGAGAAGTGCGTTTCGGCGTCTCGCCGCAGCGGGGCGCCCGTTACATGACTCTTCTCTCATCCATTGTTTGCCGCTCTACCTTTTCACTTTCGGTGGCCGCGTTTCATGGCAATCTGCCAGGCTTTGCCAGTATAGAGGAAGCTATGGTATGATGTATGAGCAGTGTAGCCCCGGCTTAAGGCGAATTCTAACAATTTTGTTAAATTTCGCTAACTTTGCGAAAGATCTACCATCGCTGAAAAACATTTAAAAAAAACGTGAGCTTCGCGGAGCCTTAAAGGGGCTATGCAACAATTTTTTTACTTTGCGCAAATACCGCTTAGAACGGATCCCTGACGTTAATGACCTATGAAACACGCCTTCGTTTTTCACCCGACGCATTAGAAGTCCCAGAAAAAAATTAAAAAACAACGAGCAGCGTTCACGCCCTCAACTCGCAGCCAGAACAAGCGGCCACGTGATCTGGAGCCGATTATATGCCGCCAATGTTGATCATAGCCACGCGCTGGGGTTGGCAAAGCATAGGACACGCGCTGAGTTCCAGACATTGTTATGGCTCGGCTATTGTCGTCGTTGCAGCGATTGGACACGGGCCACTACTCGAATGCTTCTCGAGCTATCAATTATCACGAGCCTAAATCGAGTGCCCACGCAATGCTCGGGTCCAATCTATGAACCGCATTCAAATATCGTCATACGGGTGTACTGCGATCCCCGCGTTACGTCATCGAATTTTGCAAGGGAGAGATTGAATGAAAATGATCGCTTTTGTCCTTGAAATTACACCGCAACAAAGGAGTTTCTTGGCCAGTGGCATTGCATGCGAGTATCCTGGAGTCCCACTAGTACCAGTAAGCTCGTGTAAAGTGAAAAACATTCCAATTGAATATTGTTGCACAGCTCCTTTAACTATACACAAAACCCAATATTTATTTTAGAAACACATTTTATGTTGGTTATTGTTTTTTGAATAAATTTTGTGCTAAAAGCGTAAGAGGCTCCGACAGTAATTAGGCTTCAAGAATAAAATGTAAAAACATACAACAATGAGTGATTGGTGCACACTGAATCAACTGTTTACACAAAAAAACGAAAAAACTCTAATGGTACGATGCTTCGTAGAGTGACATAGGTTTCCACTTTCGGCATGCGCGGCACCTTTCTCTACATCTTCGAAAGAAGACAAAGTGATCAGTGGAAAACTTGAAACATTTATTAACTTCATGCGTCAGTAAACGGCTACTGATATAACTGTTAAGTATCCGCTGGGAGCACAGTAGTGCTCGTGATTCTGTCCACGTATGAAGACGGTAGGTGGCAGCGTAGCCACTGGCGAATTAGGCAGACGCATTTATTTCTGCGAGGAGCCTCTTGTTTCTTGCCGAGATGGAGCTTGATATTGTCTTTCCACAGAGAGCGGGTCCGACAGAAGAGCTTAAGTTCTATTCTGTGCTAATTCTGTGCAACATGCTGCGCAACCTGGACGGATTGAAGTTATTTCACGTATTTTCATTAGTAATTTGACAGATCGTTGCTTGGCTTCTCGTTTAATGAAGGCTTCAGTGAACAGTTTAAGAAAAGAACAACTGGCAAATGAGTGTGACAAGCAGAAAGTTCAAAAATTAGTCGTAAATAATTAATTAGGTTCCATAAATTAAATATTTGCGCTTTTGGAAGACGCTTACGAGCAAATCACAGTTGGATTTATGGCGTATATAGAGTGGCCTGCTTTTTTTTTTCTTTGTTAAAGCTTGGCTTGTTTTAAATGGGACACCATGTATATTTTTGCGGAACCCGTGCATGAAACCAGCTTTTTTTTTTTGAGAGGCCGAAACGTCATAGGAATTTATTTTCACTCCGTCACAAAATTGCGAGTATCTCTCAGGTAAACTTTATTTCAGTGATGTTTTGATGTTCTCTCTCACCGCCCAGGGATCCTGGGTTCAATCCCCGCCCCTGCCTGTTTCGATCTGGATGAGCATCGTACCGGCGTGCGGTCGTGTATCACTACTGCGTGGTGCACGTTAAAGACCCCAGGTTAGCAGTCGTACTGCACTGGCTAAATTGCTCATCTACATACAGCGAGCGACTCGTCGCAACTTTAGTGGCTGACCAACTACACTGTATAAATATCCACACAACCCCCAATTATTATTATTATTTCTCACCGCCCGTTATTCACAGAGGGCAAATTCTCATCAGAAACATGTCCGCTCAACTGCGAAATGCAAACGTATTCTTACCACACTGTTACTTTAATGTTCTAACTTGTCACATTGCACAGCGTACAGTAATATTCTACGTCTCCACGGTTGCCGCATTGGATATCCAGTCTCGGTGGACATTCAGACCTGGTTGGGTCGTCTGTCTCGTTGGATATTCAGACTCGATGGACGATCCGTCCCAATTGGACATTTCGTACTGATGGACATTCCGTCTCGCCAGTCACGTGACCGATCGGATCTTTCGACTCGTTGAATCTTCCGTCTGGATGTATACTCTGGCCGTAAGCGGAGTGTTCACTGTTCGCTTTGTCAGTCGGGTAGTGAAGTAAATATGTTTCGTTCATCGGCCGTGCGACAACGAACAACCTACGGACTCACTGTGTTGCTGCTTGTTGCTGCTTGCGAGTCATGACTTGGGAATAAGGACGCGTCAACTTTCAACTTCAAAACTGACGCCATCTCTCAACAAAACACGTCAGCAAAAGAGGAAGCGAAGGTATGTAAGTGGGCGCGTGACTTGCGTTTGTTGCTGTATAGGCGCGGGGTGCGCGGCGGGGCGCGGCGGGCGCGAGGCACCCAGAAGAAGGTCGTTCCCAGAAAGGTAAGCGTCTCGATTTTCATGCTCCGCTGCCCTGTACCGGAGATCGCTGTAGTACTTTAAGCGCTCGCGAACAGTTATCGAGCGAGAGTCCTCCGTTCCCTCTTGGAGTCGACGAACCCTAATGTTGTCGACTCCACGGACCGGGTAAAATTAACATCGGCTGGAGGTACTCATATTTATTGATCGCGGCTTCGGCCAACGCCACCCAGAATAATCAACGCCCGTGCACTAGCATTTCGACGTCATCGCAGTGAGATGAAACGCAGACGCAGATTACACACGAGTGCAGCGTCAGCGTTCGGCTGGAAGTCGTGTCCAATCAACGTGTCGAAGGACGCTCGGCGACGGGCTCGGGCCCAAATGCTGAGTTGGTGCCATCCGAGTGTGATTACTCTATACTCGTTTTCAGCTAGAAAAAAAAAAATTTTTTTGCCCATTATTTATACGTTGCGCTAAGTAATCCTTACGATAATTGGTTGTCCGTGGAAGAAGCGATGCTTTTGGCGTTTGAAATGTGTACGTCTTGGTAAGATAACACATATCTAGTCTAAAATACACCTACACATATCTTACTTGTACACATCATGTGGGAAATTACTAATGCTCCGCGAGGAGCCGGACTTTTTTTTTTTTTTTTTACTACGGTTATTGGGGTAAAAACGAGTGCAGGTGGTGTCGCCTTAGCACTGACGTCTTTCTCCTTCATCGTTTCGACTTGATGCCAGAACTACAAGTGTGCACCATACATGTTCGATGCGTGCTTTCCCGGGACATAGTCACCGGCACCCGGATTAAGGTTGATTTAATTAAAGTCGCGTGTCAGGAAACGGTAGCATTTTTTGGAAGTGCGTGGCGGTCACGCCT
Organism: Ixodes persulcatus; assembly: GCA_013358835.2. Lineage (NCBI taxonomy): Eukaryota > Metazoa > Arthropoda > Arachnida > Ixodida > Ixodidae > Ixodes > Ixodes persulcatus. Next base: position 318,045 of record JABSTQ010009302.1, on the reverse strand, counting down.
CTTTTCTAAGTCTGGGATACATAGTTGCGTAAATAATTTTAGATGAATCATTCAGTTGTGCCCTTCCACAATGACAAAAGTACTTTAGGAGTGCGTAATATATTAGCCACAAGAGAATGGAGTGGAGCCAACTGACGCCTCCTCGTCGTGACGTAGTAGCCAGGATCACGTGACCGCTTCTGCGCTTCGTTGGTATAGCAGGTAGGTGGAGGTGTATCGTTCATAATTTACGTTTAATCCCCTAATTTGAGCGAGCTTTTAAGGTTGCTTTTGACCTAATTGTTTCGTTGCCCTTCTCGTCAGAATGAAACTTAAGCAGCACGACAACAGTGCCGTCGCGGCTACAGAAAATGACCGATATAGCACAGTCTTATAGAACTATATTCTCCATTTCACCATAAGGTACAACCCCACCGTGCGTGACGTTTTGGCCCTTTTTTGACGGTCTATAACTTTCTTACTATGTATCCTACAATTATAAAGTTAAGGCCAAATTGAAGAACTGTTTTTTCAACGACACTTTAATGTCTCGATATTGCGATTATTTTGAGTTAGTTAATTATTCAGCTTTTAATAGACCAGTCTCTAATATTGAAAAAAAAATATTTCTCGAGTTATAACGTCCCATCGTCCACGACATTTTACGTGAGCGTACGGTTGAATATAATTAAATAAAAAAGTAAGCAACGAACTTCACAGATAATGCATATTTAAAGATACAAAATAAAGCTTAAAATGGTAATATTTTATGGTGCGATAAAAACGGAATCGCTACAACTAATCAAAATTACGAGACATTAAATTACGAAGTATACTTCGATATTACATTTTTCAGAACTTTCATATTGATATATTATACTCGTTAAGAGTGTTATTAGACCTCAAACTATTCCCATTCAGTTATGGCAAATTGCAGTTTCTTAATATAAAATACAGATGGCGACACGTGTTCAAAATTAGCTTGATGTGCATTTGCCGTCTTGTGCCTGCTTGGAACGCCATGTAAAAGACAGAAAAAGCTCCAGATGTCAGGGTGTCAGATGCCTGAAAGCCCGCAGTGAGCGAGCCAGAGATGTCAGAACAAGCGTGAGGCTGCGGGTGCACCACAGGTGCTTTTGCGGGCGTTCTACAAAGTGTCAGAAAAAAAATTACGGTTTTTTTTTTACCGCAAAAATAAACTAGGCATCGCCGAACGCTCATTCTCCGCCCAAAGGTAGCGCTAGAGGTCAGAACCAGATGCCAAAGTTTCAGCCCGATCCGATACCTTATTCAAAAGTTATAAGTGATTCCCTGAAAAGTTCAATGGGCAAATGGAGCCCATTTTCGCCCGTTTTCGGTTTCTGGCGTCATAGAACCCCATGTATTCGAAAACTCCGTCGGCCGCCATTTTCCCATTGAACTTTTCAATAAATCACTTATAACTTTTGAATAAGGTATCGGATTGGGCTGAAACTTTGGCATCTAATTGTTACCTCTAGCACTACCTTTGGGAGGAGAATGAGAGTTCGGCGATGCCTAATTTATTTTTGCGGTAAAAAAAAAAAAAATTTTTGTGACACCCTGTACTGTGCGATGGTACACACGCCTGACGCGATCCAAATGAAATGGTCGCCATAAAAGGGATTCCGCCATGTATACGAAAACATTTGAATGTTTTTATTACTTCAAAAATTATTTTCGCAATCAAAATATGCATGTAGGAATTGTTCGAAAACCACCTCGGTGGCTCTTAAAGGGCCATTAAAGTCATTTTTGAAAGAGGCCGTTTTTGATTTTATATTTTTTTTTTAAATGTGTTAGTTCCCACATATACCAAGTCCTATATTACAAAACCGCCTATTCATCTCAGGGCAATAGAAAAACATGTGGACTCTTTTTTCTCGCGGACTACATTGTGTGGAACAATGAAAGCCCCACAAGACGCGCAGATTCTGAACGATTTTATTATAACTCGTTTCGAAGAGAGTCTGATAGGTACATATTCGGATAAGACTCCTCTTTTTCTCCGCCGGCGAAGCCATCGCTTGCAACTTGCCGACAAGCGCCCTTCGTCGACCACTTCATTGGGAGCAACATTCTTCCCAAAAAGGGCGTGTCGCGATCCTTGAACACGCTTTTAACGAGGATATAAGCTACGCACGATTGTGGTTTCGGGTTTGTTGGGATGCTTAGAGCGTCTAGATTGAGTTGTCACCACAAAAGGACGATCTCAGAATGGACTTCAGTGCCCCTTTAAGTGGCAATGATATTAAAACAAAACATAAAATAATAAAACGTCTCAGTGTCTCCGAGCCAACGCACTAGCCCATGAATCCATATTTGTCGGGTTTAAATACCGGCCGAGGTGCCCGCAGTCTGACGGAGGCCAATCTGAGACTTCGATTGCACTTCAAAAGATCTCCAGTTAGTTAAAATAAACCCGAAACTTTTCTTCCTTTTTGTTGTTTTTTTATTGGGGCGTGTTAGGTGATTTTTGTTGGTTTGGCTTGTAAAACCCTAAGATCCGAATATTTGCTTTGCTTCACCTTAGTTCGGAGCGCCGCCAACGCTACGGGCTGATGAAGCCACTGAAGCAGCGCCAAGAGCGCGAGGTCAAGCAGTTCGTTCTCTTTCTGTGTCTGTGCAATCGGGCTAAAGTAGAGCCACTAAATTATCTGCGCTTCATACACATCTTGGTAATTAAAATGATGGTTGTCAGTTATCTGAAGCTTTATCTGAAATCACAGAAAACGCTTTTTCGTCCTCCACAAATGTTTAAACAGTTCGCGAAAAAGCAAAGCAATATTACGTGAGCTTCCTAACACCGAAATTAATGCTGAGGAAGTCAAACTTTTCAATCATTACGATCGGCAGTTGCGTTTGCTTTGTACTAACCACCAAGATGGCGACGCCCACAACAATATCGGGGAAAATAGTGCCGATATTCTAAGCGTAGCTCATTTGCTTTAGCTCACTAGGCTAAACCAAGTGCGGTGGGGGATCGTTGACCGAGTGTGTTGTGGCACCGCAGATCAGAGCACCTGGAGAAATGCGCGAGCGTGAGCTCCGTTCAAAGCACGGAGCTCACGCTGCAGAACCTGTAAGGACTAAAGCCTTTCGATGTGGGTAACGAGGGTAGAAAGTTGGGCAAGTTGGTGATTCATAATGATTAAAAAGCGCAACAAGACGACAGACACGGAAAAAGACACAGACACAGCGTGTCTGTGTCTTCTTCTGTGTCCGTCGATGTGTTTGCGTTGGCCTTTCAAGTAACGTCAAATGTGCCAGTGCACGAGGCCCGTGTCTCGAGCGGCCCTTGGAGGCAAATGGCGGCGGAGCACCCGCTCGTGGCACCTTTCTTGCGCGTTTCCACAACAATGGTGGGCGGTACTGGTAAAAAAGGCCTTTATCAAAGGGCTTTAGCAGGGACCCTGGGTTCTGTCGCCCATTTGCATCCTACCGTCCTGTGATCGTGTATCACATATACTGCGTGACGCACGTTAAAGACCCCGAGCTAACAGTTGTACTGAGCTGGCTAAATTTATAATCTACAACGGGTAACAATGTCACCTTACGAAACTCCTGCTGTCTAAAATACTAAGGACCAATTTTGAATGCGCCTTTACATTGCATGTTTAATGTGTGTTCGCGTGTTCGCGTTCTTTTTTTTTTTTTGTCTGCATTTTTGATTAGTGCGATTTTTTACTTATGATGAAACAGACTATAGTTGTCGGAATTCTGGAAAAATATTATATAACTAAGAAAAATACACGTTAACGCAAAAATAAAAAAAAACATAGGCGCACTTAATTAAAAAAAATGATATAATAAAATTGAATATAATTGTGTTTTAAAAAGTTTGAGCGCACCAAAAGCTATAAAAGGGAGCTCCATGCTTTGAACGGTGCGCTTGTTCACTGGAAGAGTAGTTCAATGCAGCAGGCTCGCGCTTGTATGTTCCGCTTCCCTCGCATGGCAAAACCAAATACTTTACTGGTAATGTATTTAGTGAAACAAAGCTTATCTTCTGCATATGTGCAATGCCCTCAGTTTTCACGTGATTACACGCTTGTTTATGATGATTGTTTTCGTTTCCCACTGCGGTCCAGCTCGTGCTCTCTTGTGTGCGACATGCATAATGCATGTTGCACTCAAAAGAGCACGATCTGAGCCGCAAAGTATACACGCTGCTCCTCGGGAGTCCTAACTATGCGTGGCCTATTCACAGGGCCGGATTAAGGTACGGGCTAAGGGGGCTGCAGCCCTGGGCCCCAGGCTGTCAGGGGGCCCCATGCTGGCCCCTGAAAATTTAAAAATATTAGTCTTTTTTTTTATTATTTAAGAAAGTTTAGGCAAAAAGCAGAAGAAACACTTTGAAGGGCTTCTGGCGCAATGGCCTTCTCGTTCTCTTTTCCTCAACAAGGAAACAAGGATGCCATAAAGTTCCCGTCTCTAGATCAGCTGGCGTTTGTGAGCTCGTTGTACAAGAGCGTGGAAGAACAACAAAATTTAACACGGCCTCCCATGCCCCTTGTTAGACTTTTTTTTTTTATTGGAGCTTGATGGAAGGACGGTGATGGAGCTCTCTTTTGTACTGGGGCCCCCTTAGCGTGTTTTACGGACAATTGTGGGCAGGAAGTTAAGCGAGCGTTAAGCAAGCAACGCAGAAGTTCACGCATGTTGTTTTAAATCTTTTCGCGAAACTCCATATGGAGTTTATTCCAGAACGATAAGTTTGGAACAAGCGAAAAGGTGCTCGTAAATCTTCCGGACACCGTTTCTATAGCCACCAACAAAAAGGCGTTTCAAGGAGCTGGCTCTTAAGACGCCCCTCAACAGTTTTCGATGGGTACTGACTGCAAGGAAGTGCTCTAGAGTCGATATCTGGTCTGCCAGTGCAACAGAACATTCTTCCTTCCAGTGACTGATACAAATACTGCGATGGTTTCACCAACCACTGAGGTATAACCTCTTATTTTTTAACGTTGAGTCACAGAACAAAATGGCCGCCGAGGTCTAAATTACTGCATTTAAAAAGAACAAGATTAGTACTAAATCTGATGCGAAACATTTTCTCCATTCAAAAAGACAGCGTGTAGATACAAAAAGAAAACATCTTCTCGATTCTCATGATAAATTCTTTAAATGCCAATGTACCCGAACGGCAGCCGTCGATGTCTTAGAATCGCACGCAGTTTCTCCTATGCTTTAAATGTGGAAGTCTGTGTTTGTTTGCGAAACGAGGGTTCAGTTATTAGAAGACCGTTTACGAAGTTGTTTGATCCCGATAAAGACTGCTTCAACCAACGAAATTTCTTTCTTGCTTGTGTCGCTTCCTTCACTGTTCACACCAGTAATTAATTAACAGAGGGCTAGTTAGAAGTTAAAACACTTCCAATAATTTGGAACAATTACAAGAATAAGGGCTCTAGATTTTCGTGGCAGTTGTCGATTTGCGAGGCATGCCATTTAGGGGAAGCGAAATCAGAATGGGAATTTTGCAGCTACCTTTTCGGTTGCTGCATAACTCAATTCATGTGTGAATAATGATGTCCCTCGACATGTTAGCAAGAGGGTCACCTGTGCTACAAGTCGACATCGTGACCAAGTTGTATAAACTGACCCGGGAATGTACTCTATGAATCTAGCTGTAATTCTAGTCAAACAAATTCATGAACGGAGTCAACATTTTAAACAAAAGCAATTTAGTGTGTTTTTTTTTGTTTTTGTTTTTGTTGTTTTTGTGGTTAAGTTGCTGGGTGTGAACGACAAATCCTAATATTTTCCGCAATGTTTATTTGATTTCATTTTTGTACCTCAAAATTACTATATTGTAAATTGCTAGAGCGGTTGATTATTTGCAAAGAAACTTCTAAACAATCGCATTCGCCTCAATGCCAGCAAGGAAAACTTGAATTCCATTGAATCTGCGGATCTAAACAAGGCTCGACAATAATCATACGATGAAACATATCTAGATTTAACAAGTTCAAAAATATACATATTCCCGTCGTCATCGTTACCTCCACCACCACAATCATCACCACCACCATGATCATAGGTAGAGGCCTCATAACAGCCTCAGCCCAGGGCCCCCGAATGCCTTAATCCGGCACTGCCTATTCATCTCGGTGCTGCAGCAACAATGAAATCAGTTAATATACTCCGTTTCATCTTACGTTTAAACGCAACGGATGTTACGAGCCATCGGAGCCAATCGGAGGCCGTGTGCGTGTCACGTGACTTTAGGGAGGGGGGCACAGCGACGCGCGGAAAGCGTATCAGGGGCCACGTCCACAGAACGGGATTGGCTAAGATAGCTCGTAGCACCCGCTGTGTCCGGACGTAAGGTGAAACGGGATATAGGCGGGTTCTTCTTTTATATATGAAAGGCTAGTGACGTCACTCCCCACGACGCAAGCTGCCGTCGCCGCGGCAGCTTGGGCAACAGTAATCGTCACCGGGAACGTATGCGGTGAGCACTAAGTGCTTCGCATTGTTTTCAGGAGCTCCCTATCATTCATTACATGGTTAGGATGCTTCTTTTGTGCTTAATCTTTATCGAAACGAATGTTGTGCTGTATGTTGTATGCGTGGTGTTTGCACTTTTCGCTTCAATCTTCTGAAGTCTTTTTTTTTTCGTGAGAACGCCGACACCAAAACACACGCGGGGAGAAGGAACGTGCTTCGCATTGTTCGCAGGCGCCGTTATCATCCGTTATGCGGTTTGCACTTCACGCGAGGGCTTCAAATGACGTCAACCCCTTTCGAAGCAGCGGCAAACCTAATCTTTACCGGAACGCGTGGGAGGGTGTTCCTATTGTTCACACACGCCTTATGATCCATCATGTGGTTTTGAAGGCTTGTTTTGTGGTTTTCTTTATTGAAACGGATACTGAGCTGTATGTTGTATGCCTGATTTCAAAGGAGATATGCTGTTCTGCCTTCAATCCACGATTTGCAAAAAAGCTGCTGCGCATGCGCGAGGAGAGCTTGTTGCTAGCGCCCCCTGTTTGGTTGGAAAACAAATGGGCGTGCCGGCTATTCCTAGGCTGCGACAGAGGTACGGAAGCGAGGACGAAGAAAGCTCGAGAATCCCTTTGTTTGTCGCCATGCTGGCGCACTGTGTTGCGTATGGTTGCGCGAATTACTTTTACGGTAAAGAGAACGCAAAGCTTTTTAGATTTCCGTCGGCCAAGCAGCATCCTGCGAAGATGATAGAGGCTTGGATAGCTGCCGTGAGGAGAAGGAACACGGACGGCTCACCATGGCAGCCGAACGAGCACTGCCGGATCTGCCTTTGGCATTTTGTCAAGGGTACGTTGATTTTGTACGCTCCTATGGAATTTTTCGCACTATTCAATCAGGGTCTAGAGGCAATATTTGGAACAGACTGCGTGCACGAGCGTTACGCCCCACATGTATCGAGCCGAACCATGCGTCGCGAAGCCTAGTTGTATTCCAACCACTTTCCAGCCTCGCACCCAAAATGTCGAAGTTTCTGGCGTTGCGCGATAGGCGGCGCGCACTATTTTACAAATCGTTGATTGTTCGCCAGAGTTTTTTGCTTACAACGCCAACGATACGAAAATTTCCTTGTCTGGTAGAGGTATACAGCTTCGCTGTAAAAAGTAGCAGTACCAAGGGGGACACGTTAGCGAAACCAAGAGAATATATCACAGGCAACGACCTCCGTCACGTTAAAGCTCCAGATCCATAAAAAAAAACACGGGTCAAATTGAGTGAGCCCCTGCTAGGATAACGCCGAAGGAAACGATGATCATAAACAAGCCTGAAGTGTGTGTAAACGGACACCAGAAATGTCACATGTGGGTGGCACGCTGCTCAACAGAATACCGAGAACTACTCTTTAAACTAAAACGCCTCCCAGCTCGACCTCCCCCCTCCTCGCCACGAAAAAAAGGAAGAAAAGAGGGAAGTTAGCAGGTGACGTCCCTACATCCCAATGTTTGTAGCTCTCCCCTCAAAGAGCTTTCTCCCTCCCTCCCTCTCCTCTGCGATGGGGGAGATGGTTTGCCTGTAGTATGCTCCCTTTAAATGGTCCCTTTAAAGGGACATTAACACAAAAAAAATATTTCATTTTTGTCAGGCGATTTAATAAGGTTTCATGAGACTACCCATCAATGTCTTGTTAGTCACGTATATTTTTTTATAAAGCCAAAAACTCAACTGCTCAGAATCGAAACCTAGGAGAAATGTAGAAGAGGAGTGAGTTGCCGAAAATCATGTAAATACACCCAACCACGCTTTTTTTTGTAGTTTTTTTTTGTTTTGTTTTTTTTAGAGCGCAGCTCTTAGGCGCCCGTTTCCGGCTTGAGCGGCGTCGCCGTCGCCGTCGGCGTAACCGCGCGGTGCATTATCGGAAGCGTGACGTCACTGGTGGCGTCCCTAATGACGTCATCAGTGACGATGACGTCATCACGATGACGTCATGTGGCGTGACGTCATAAGGAATACTAGTGACGTGACGTCATCGTCCTTGATGACGTCATCAGTGCCGTCACCAGTGACGTCACTAGCGAAAACATTCCCCGCTAAACGTAGCGGAAACAATTTCCCCGCTAAATCTAGCTCAAAAAATTTCTCCGCTAAATCTAGCGGAAAAAATATCCCCGCTAATTCTAGCAGAAAAATTTCCCCGCTACATTCAGCGGAAAAAAGGGTAGTTTAATACTTTAGACCCATGTTGCGGATAAAAAAACAGGACGCGGGATGGCCAAAAAAACGTGCTTTTTGTGTAAGGCTCGTCAAATTATGAGGCGCTGGAGAAATTCAGCCTTCTGCGTTAAGACCTTATTTCGAACTCTTTTTGTTCGCCTTCCGCCCATTGAAAAGCATGCGGGAAGGGCCTTAGAACGCACCTGGTATCGCTGCGCCGCAGCGTTCTTCCGCACGTCTGCTTTCCTCGCCGTCACCACTGCAACGAACGCCGAATGAATGGAAGCACGCACGGTACCGCCGCGTGAAGCCAGCAACAGCTGACGCCATTTTACGAACGCCGTCTACTAGCCAAAGCCGAACGCGGTATGTCAGATCAACCGCCTCCGCCGGTGCTCGATCGCCGTCGGCGATCGAGCAAGGCCCTTCCCGCATGCTTTTCAATGGGCGGAAGGCGAACAAAAAGAGTTCGAAATAAGGACTTAACGCAGAAGGCTGAATTTCTCCAGCGCCTCATAATTTGACGAGCCTTACACGAAAAGCATGTTTTTTTGGCCATCCCGCGTCCTGTTTTTTTTATCCGCAACATGGGTCTAAAGCATACATGTACGTAACGCGTTACAAGTAACGAGTTACTTGTACCTAGTTACTATTTTCGGTAACGAGTAACGTATTTAGTTACTTTTTTAGAAAAGGAACGAGTAACGGTATTTAGTTACTTTGAAGGCCAAGTAACGAGTAACGGTATCTCGTTACTTTTGAGGAGTAACGTGTACAACACCGCTTAAACGGCCTTGTTTTTATTCTAACCTGAGTATGCGTCTATTGTGACAAAGGCAGATGGGCAACCCGAAAAACAACTAACCAGTATGACAGTACAAGAACGTGTATCGCTGAACACGTCAGTTGAACGGTTCGACTGAAGTGTCCAGCGATAAACGTGGCTGTACTGAACTCTACAGCTGCGAATGTCCTTCACCCAGCGAGCACAATCAGGTTCGTTGGTTGAACCTTCTAGAAACGGGTACGGACCGAATGTAAACCCGGAGGTTGCAAACACGGGGAGGCACATAACCCATTACCCGCTGTCCTCAATGAAGGCGCAGTTCTCGAAGATTCACCAGCTCTTCCTGAAGCACAACACTGCCGTTCCTTCGAGCGCGTCGGTAGAACGACTCTTCAGCGTCGCCGGAGATGTATTTTCAAGGACGCGGGGAAACATAACTGATGAAAACTTCTACAGGCAGCTGCTGTTGAAGGGCAATGACTACTAAAAAGAAAACAATAAACCATGAAACAAAAACAGTTGTGTATTTAGTCGTCAAAGTAACGTGGAAAGTAACTCGTTACTTTTGAGGTAACTCACGCGTTCCTTTTGACAATCGGTAAGGAGTAACGTATTTAGTTACTTTCTAAAGTATCAATCTGCCGAAAAAAGTTCCCAGCTAAATTTAGCGAAAAAATTTCCCCGCTAAATTTAGCGGAAGAAATTTTCCCGCTAAATATAGCGAAAAAAAATGTCCCTACGAAATTTAGTGGAAATAATTTCCCCCGAAATTTAGCGGAAAAAATTTCCCCGCTAAATATAGTGGGAAAAATTCCTCGCTAAAGTTAGGGGAAAAAATTGTCCCGCTAAATTCCCGCCAAATGTAGATGCGAGGCTCTCACCAAAGATGTGCATTTTCTGCGACCTGCGTTAAGCACACGTCGATCCACACCCATGTTAGTAGTGGGGGACTTTCCACCTTCTCCCCTCAGTACCCTTCCCTCCTCCTCCTCAAGAGCTGCGCTCTAATTCGGCATTACAGGGAGTTGTAAACGTCTTTCATTTTTTTTTTAATACGTGAGCATTAGAACGTTCGTTTTGACGAAAACCCGGTGGTGTGTTTCGTTTGTCGGTGCCGGGGAGAGAGGGAGAAGGAGGTAGAGAGGGTGACGCCTGCGATGCTTCCATTGGTCCGAAGCACTGACGTCAGCACGCGTCAACAACTACCTCTCTCCCCGGCGCTGACAAACTGACAGACACCGCCAGGTTTTCGTCAAAACGAGTCCTTTCGTTTTCGTCAGACACGCGCACAGCTGGTGCGGAGCTAGAGAGGAGGAGGCGCCGCGCAACACCTCCTAGATAACAAAGCCGTCGTGCTGAATGAGATGGCGTCATCAGAGAAGGCCAACGCTGGACTTGAAAACGAGTGCTGCGTCAGTGCTCGGCTTCGAGTCAAATTTGAGCCGAACGTTGAGGCAATCGTCGTGTCCAACCTGTGCCCAGCGTTGGCCTTCTCTGAAGACGCCCTCATTCAGCACTACGGTTTCGTTATGTAGGACGTGCAGCGCCGCGGCGCGGTGGAATGCGGGTGTGCTCAGATGCCGCTTTGCCGTCGCCGGTTGTTCTTCGCACTGGGCTCCCGTAATAGCGGTGCGTAGGCTGTGATGTGTGTGTGTGTAGTTAAAAAGATGAATGCGGTTCCCTCCACAAGTGATATGGATGAGGTTCCTTCCACGAGTGGTATGAATGTAATTCTTTCCACGAGTTATATGGATTACCGCATTCAAGCGCATCAACATACTCTGACAGGCAGAGTACAGAAAAGGGGTGAAAATAGTGGATTCTTAGGGAATTCGTTGGCATGACCCAAGGGAAACGCCACACACGTCTCCCTTTGAGAAAATTTAACACTGACCCCATGACGCGGCCAGAAACAGGCAGCAAAAAATAAGAGAAGCAGATGATAAATGCAAAATAGAAAATTGAAGGGGTCAGCGTTAGCGTTTTCCAAAGGGGGACGTGTGTGGCGTTTTCCAAGGGTTATGCTGACACGTTCTCTAATATTCCACCAACGAATCTTCCTGTTTTTTTTTCTCTGCTTCTTCGGTGTGGGAAGCAGATGACGACGACGACGAAGTTGCATGCACCGTTTGCAATGCGATTGTTTCTCACTTGTATCCCTTTCACTCGATGTTCTGCTCTTGAAGATCGATTGGCCGGTACCGCGAACGACAGTTCCGAAGTGGCGGCCCCACGTCCGTCGCAACGTTGGTCCGTCGTACGCCGCCATCGCGTCGTCCAACCGGCGGTACGTCGCCATATTGAGAATGACGTGTACATGTACTTCCTGTGATCTGTGCAACATTTTTATTTTCGATCAACGTACTTTCAGTTTCTTATTGGAACCCACAAAAAATGGGGCTTTTTTTTAATAGTGAATATGTGTTTTAGATGACCCACGACTTTGAATGTATTTGGTATATAGCTTGTACGCCTAGTGACCACGAAAACGAGAGTGAGAGCGACTGAAACGAGCCATTTCTCGACCGGCTGTTTTCGGGCAAAAACAAAAAAGAAAAAAAAGGAATTTCGAGCCGCAAATTGTGTTCTGGGTAATTGTACCCTTAAAAACCATTTAAAAAAATGAAAAAAGCCTCGGCGAGCATAAATATATTAGTGTATACCCTTAAAGGGCGACTCCGCTCAATTCCGAAAAATTTAGGCTTACATGTGATTCCATTTCACAAAGCACTACTAAACAGCTCTACGTCTTCGGATTCGCGAAATGTCGAATATTATTTGTGTAATCTTAATTTAAACATCAGCTGATACCGAAACCGAAACTTTGGTTGCGTCAGGCAACATTGGTCTCGTGTCGTCAGAGTCATGGCCACGTCACGTCGAACCACGTGGTCTTGTGACGTTCGTGGGGGCGAGGTGCAGGTCACGCGACGCGGGCAGATCGCTTCGCATGGCGTGGAGGCGTTGTACGGGTGCGTAATTTCGATACCGATTTGATGTCCAGAGTGCGTGGGCAATGACGTCACAGACGTAAAGATAACGGCACCTGTTATTTCGACGTCGGGGACGTCAAAAATAATATTAACTGTTACTTTGGCGTAAACAACACTATTTATTTTGGATGCCGCCGACCGCATTTTGAAATGTCGGTCTCTCGGCGTTTTGTGTGGTCAGGTGCTCGGCGGCTCGGCGGTGTCCGCGTTGGTGTGTGTTGTCGACGTGCCACCTGTGCTCGTCGCGTTCTCAGAAACATCAAGGTAAGCGTTTTTCATTTTCAAATTTCGCCCCGTGCCTTCCGTCACTCCTGTTGCAACTTAAGAGTACGTCTACCGGAGGCGACAGAGCCCAGCCGCAGTAATTTTGTTCGCATTTTCCTGGAGCTCTACCTCTGTGTAATACGACGGATTATCACCCTTGCTCCAACTGCTGATAAAATGAGGATGGGCCTAAGATGACACGGAATAAGTTGGTGAGAGCTTACTCGCGTGGGACCGGAGATGGACAGTGTCTGCGGCCCAGCAGACGCAGGGCAACGCACGATACTTGAGCAATAAAAGGAAAGTCGGCGGCTGAATTCACTGAACCGCGTGAGCTAAAAGCGCGAGCTAGTTGCTTTGAATGGCGCGGCACGAGCGTTCCTGTAGTGGGTGCTGCAGTCATGGCGGTCAAGGCTAAAGCCATTCTATATATACAGTGGCTCTAGTCAATGCTACCCGCTCGCCGCTTGCACGGCTTTCGCAGCTATTCTATGCAAGGGTGATAATCCGTCGCATTGCACACAGGTAGAGCTCGAGAAAAATGCGTACAAAATTACTGCGGCTGAGCTCTGTCGCCTTCAGTACACGTAATCTTCATTTGCAACAAGAGTGACGGACGGCACCGGGCGAACAAAATTTGAAAACGCTTACCTTGATGTTCCTCTATGTCGGCAATTGATACGCAAGAGAACGCGACGAGCACAGGCGGCACGTCGACAACACACACCAGCGCGGACACCGCCGAGCCGCCGAGCACCCCACCAAACACATGCCGACCCCCCCCCCCCCCCCCCCCCCCCCCCCTCCGCACTCACTGAAGTTCGCCTCCCGTCGTTTGAAGCGCCATCTAGATTTTCGTGTGAAAACTGTTTGTTTCTCAAAGTACGGTAGAACGCCATCTAGACGCTGCGCTTCGACACGTACCTATTCCATAGAATATACACTGCAGGGGAAATACTGCCCGTGCAAGCAGCGTCCATGAGCAGTTCCGTAACTGAGCTAATCTAATAACGTTGGGTGCAACCAATCAACCGTAGCTCCACCGCGACGTGAAGTCACGGGCAACGTTGCATCTAATAGCGTTGGTCACGGGGGTGCTGAGCGTGTTGCTCGACTAAAAGCTAACCCGCTTGCCGCCCGCTAAAGAAAAGCTGGTCGCATCTTTAAAATCGATTACAGTGGAGTACGCGGCTTCACTTTGACGTAATATTTCGGCAGTGATCATATTTCATGTCACAACAGGGATATCAGTCATTTATTTTGGTTTAGTTTTCGACCAGAGGTGCACGCAGACAATAGGGTAGTTATAACACGGGAATCTGAAAATACACAACCAGCAGCAATAAAAACGTATCAAACAGGGCTAGCGATAGTATTTATTGCACTTAAAGCAGAATAGAGGGGCTTTAATTGCACTTGGTTCACAGCGCCGCTCGGTGGGCAGGTGACCAGGGAAAGGCATTGTGCTCATACACAAGGGACCCTGGCGCCAACCGGCTGGAGCCTAGACAGGTTATAGAAAAATCACACAAACACGCACGTGCTGGCACACAAACTGCTTACACAACAAACGCACGCACGTACTTACACACAAACACACGCACATGCTTACACGAATACTGGTGTGATCGTTTTATATACAGAGCCTTTGAATGTCATCTGTGTCGTGAGGCATTGTCTCTGTTAATTGACGAAGAAGAGTCCTCCAAAGGGTGGCTGCGCGCATCAAACATGAACTCCCTGTGGCGTAGCGCGTCTGCTAGAGGCTGCTGCACCAGTACGCTTGTGCAGGTGAAGCGCAAAGGGCACGTCACGTCCTCCATCGCCCATGAGGCAGCAAAAAGTCTCACTGAAGCAATATATATTCCTGCGGCGTTTCAGAGTCCGCCACTTAACCTGTTCCGGGAGCCTGGTGGTGGGGATATCCCGGGAGGTTGTGTGGCATGAGGAGGGACATTCACGTCTGTAAAGCGCGAGGTCTGCTCTGCGTTGTACGCTACCGAGAGTGTTCTTTAGGTACTGCTAATAGGGGTCCCTAATAGCAAAACAAAATTCGAGCTGTGTGAGCATTAGGGCCCTTAACAGGTGCTGAAGTGATGCCGCCGGCATGCCGTGGGTGATCCGGGTGATAAACACCAACATCTGTGTTTTGCACGGGAGGCGGATCCATAAATGTGGCGATAAAAAAACCAAGCGGTAGTTGAATGTCACTCACAGAAGTTTCGTGTGTGTGTCTCGAGGAAGTGTGCTTCCTCTAATATTAGGGTGGATTCGTTTGAGGGGGTGGCCAAGGACAGCCTGACGGTCATGCTCATACTTTTTTCGTGGTTTAGCGGGAGTCGATTAGTTAGACCAATTGTAGCATGCATCACGGTCACATGCATTTTTTGCCTCTTTGAAAGCAGGGGTGACAGTGGAGCAGGGCTGTCCACAGTCACCCCTGCTCTTCATGATATACCTGGAAGTTATTAGAGCAGAGAAATTTAGGTTTTGATGTGAGTTGTATTGAAGGGACCCCGGGGGGAGGTGTAATACAAGTAATCCCAGAACTAATGTATGCAGACAACAAAAGTACTCGTGGCATATAACCGTGATACATTAAAAGAATTAATTCGAATATGTGAAGAGGAAGAAGACGGCTTGGGATTGAGTTTTAGTCGTGGCAAGTCTGTAGTAATGGTGTTCAATGACGGAAACAGGGGACCTCTAAAAATACAAGACATTAAAATAGACCATGTAGAAAAATACAAACATCAATGAGGGAAGAGCATGTCTAAAGAAATATAAAAAAATATAATTAAATAAGAGAGAAAATGCAGCTATTATGAACCTCAAGGCACTATAGAATTATGATAGATATTATGTAGTCTGGTATATGGAAAGGAGTAATGTTGTTAGGACTGTCTTTTGGCAATCGGGTACTGTGCATAAAATCAGAGGTCCAATCGGGATTGAAAATTCGACAAATAAGCGTGGGCAGGTTAGCACTGGGAGTGCATGGTAACACACCAAATGAGAGATTGCAGGGGATATGGGCTGGTCGTGTGTTGAGAGCAGAAACAAAATTAGTAAATTTAAATTTCAAGGAAGTTTAGCTGAAATTAATGATACCAGATGGACACGAAAAGTATTCAAGCATTAATGCATAACAAGTTTAAAACAAAATGGACAAACTGAACCCGAAAGCTGGCATTTGAATACCTGAACACTATAGACCATATGCAAAAAGAAGCGCCATCTAGTGTATTCATGATCAACGATCAGATTTCCTCCATATTGGGGGGTTCCCGTACCAACGATTTCGCCCGAAAAACAATAGTCCCGGCAAAGTGTAAGTCGTAGAACTAAAATATGATCACCTGCTGCAAGTCCAGTACGAACCCTTCACAGGACGTCTTCGAGAAATACCGTTCATTGACCTGGATGGCCCAGCTCACTGCTTGAGTGACGAGTCTTGCGACCTCGTTGCTGACAATTCCTTTTCCTGAATTTGGCGGCCGTCTTTCTTTTCTTCTTTGATCCGAAACTAACCAGCAACCCATTAAGTGTACAAATAAACTGCCCTAATATCATGAAAACCGAGTTAAATGCAGATGAGCCTCGTCCACAACTGGAAGATGTGATAAACCCCCTAATATGGCGGCTCCTAATGGCATGATGATGATAGCTGGAAAGGATTTCGCATATGGCCTATTGATGGGGCTGAGCAGAAGAGTGCAAGAAAAATCTGCTTTAACAATGTACATGTCACAAAACCAAGGCATAAGAAAGGAAAAGGAGTTTGATTATTCACGGGGAAGTTCTTTGCTGTTCAAAGCGTGAACGGGAGTGTTAAAGGGGCTGTGCAAGGATATTCAATTGGAGTGTTTTTCACTTTACACGAGCTTACTGGCACTAGTGGGACTCAAGGTTACTCGCACGCAACGCCACTGGACAAGAAACGCCTTTGTTGCAGTGTCATTTCAGAGACAAAAGCGATCATTTTCATTCAATCTCTCCTTTGCAAAATTTGATGACGTAACGTGGGGATCGCAGTACACCCCAGTGACGATATTTGAATGCTGTTCATAGATTGGACCCGAGCATTGCGTGGGCACTCGATTTGGGCTCGTGATAATTACTAGCTCGAGAAGCATTCGGGTAGTGGCCCGTGTCCAATCGCTGCAACGACAACAATAGCCGAGCCATAACAATGTCTGGAACTCAGCGCGTGTTCAGTGCTTTGCCAACCCGAGCGCGTGGCTATGATCAACGTTGGCGGCATATAATCGGCTCCAGATCACGTGGCCCCTTGTTCTGGCTGCGAGTTGAGGGGGTCAACGCTGCTCGTTTTTCTTTAATTTTTTACTTGGACTTCTATTGCGGGGGGTGAAAAACGAACGCGTTTCATAGGTCATTAACGTCAGGGATCCGTTCTAAGCGGTATTTGCGCAAAGTACAAAAATTGTTGCATCGCGCCTTTAAGGACAAAGACGCTTAGGGATAAATTTTAAGATATAGACAGATTATGTAAGACATGCCATAGCGAGAGTGAGACGCCAGGTCATTTGGTTTTGAAGTGCAAGGGGTTTCGCCCTGCCCTCCCTGAAGGGGTAATAGATATGGCGGGGGCACATGGTTTTGATTGCGAGAATGGAAAACTGCGGAAAAGGATTACAGTCAGAAAGAGGAGGTCATAATATTGGTTGAAATTATCCAGGGGAAACTGAATTAAGCAAACTGACTAGCACAGCTCGAGGACGGGCTGGACAAAGGAAAATGGGGACTCCAGCTACAGCGTGGCTCCAGCTCAAAGTCTTAAACCTGCTTCCCAGTGGGCACGGTGTTGGGGTAACGGCGGCTAGGTTTTGTTGTGTCCAAGAGTAGACATGCGGAACGACGAGGAAGAAGCGAGCTCGAGCTGACCGACGCGAGCCAGCGAGCCAGCCAAACGCTGCCATCTCCCAATACCGGAATTACCCTGATTGTAAATAGTTGTTTCTATGTGTACTATAGGTTTATTCGTAACGACTATGATTACTCCATGGCCTTAAAAACACAACAAAGTGACGACGAGGATGCAATTTAGTCATTTTTAGTTGAATTTAGAAGTTAGAATTTAGGGCTGAAGAGTTGTTATTACAGAAGCATGATCGAGGAACAGTACTGCACGAGCTTCAGGCGGTACATGACGGTATTGTGCGCATGAAGAGTCTGACAAGACTGCATGCTTGGTGGCCCAACATTAACAATGACATTGTCAGAACAGTCGAAGAGTGTTCTCTGTGTCAGAAAGTCCGGAACCAATTAAGTCAAGAGTATTTCCACCGGCCTGTCAAGAAAGCCAAGCCAAGCAAAAAGCCACAGACGCCAAGGTTCAGTCATGGCGGACCATCATGTAATCCGCTCCCGAGTCGAATCAATAAACATTATTTTATGACGTGGTGTCAGAAGAGGGATCTGACAAGAAGAAGAAAGAAGATCTTCAGCAGAAACGATACAGCCACGAATTCGAGCGACGGAGTGAAGAAGACGCCGTCAAGACAAACAAGCCGACGCACATGAGCGCCGATTCCGCAATTATGGAACGTGGTCAAAAGACGCCGAAGCCTCTTGATCTGTCGTCGCAGTCGCCGGACGCCTGGGACGACTGGCTTCAGAGCTACGAATGGTACGCAACGGCGATCCAGTTACACAAAAAACCTCCTAGAGGTCAAATCGCGAACTTCATGACTGTCATCGGCCCAGACGCACAGAACGTGTTCCGAACGCTCCCACTGAGCGAAGATAAGAAAAGCCTGGACATCGTAAAACAACGGTTCAAAGAGCACTTCCACCCGAAAGTCAACCATGCCTACGATTGGTACAGGTTCAATCAAATGGAGCAGAAAGAGGGCGAGACTTTCAACGAGTTTCTGATGGCCGCAAGACTCCAAGCAAAGCAATGCAGGTTCGGTGAGCTGACTGACGAACTACTACGCGATCGCATTATCGTTGGCATCACCGACGACGACGTCAGAGAAAGACTGCTCAGCGACCCGGCTGTCGACCTGCAGAAAGCCGTGAATCTCTGCAAGGCGAGCGAACAGGCGTCACAGCAGCTCAAAGAAATCGCAAACAAAGAAACGAAGACTGTCGACGCCGTCACGAAGAAGACAAAGCAGCTACCAAGAAAGAAGTCTGTCGCGGAGATAAAAGAGCAAGCGCCGACTAATTCTGGAATGACAAGAAAAGCATGCAGCTTATTCTGTGGAGGATTTCACAGACCAGAAGAATGTCCAGCGTACGGCAAGACGTGTAACAAGTGCCAAAAGAAAAGACACTTTGCTGCAGTGTGCCGATCAAGCAGAAGTACGGTGCAACACAAGGTCCATGCCATCGGCAACCGCGAAGACCTTGAAGAAGAAATGTATGTGTCCGAGCTGAGAACCAAGACAAGCAACACAGTGTGGCAAGAAGAAATCCAGTTCAAGTGTGGAACTAAAGTTGTGATGAAACTGGACACAGGAGCGCAATGCAACGTCCTGCCAAACAAGAACGTCCAAGCCATGAGACTGCAAGTGTTTCCTTCGCCAGTCAAGAGAATTGCAACATACAGCAATCACAAGATCCAAGTGATCGGTGAGGTGAGAGAAACATGCACTGTCCGTGATCAGCCGGAGAAGCTGAAATTTTTTGTCGTGAACTCCGACGTGACACCAGTTCTGAGTCAGAATGCATGCGAGCTCCTCAACCTCGTGAAGAAAGTGCACACAGCCCAAGCAACACGAGACGATGACGAAATGTATCAGGGCATCGGTTGCATCAAGAACGTTGTCTATGATGCCGATGTCAAAGAGGAAACAAGCAAGAAGCTGGAAAACAAGCCACCAAGAAGAGTCCCGTATGCACTCATGGATGAAGTCAAGCAAGAGCTCACAAGCATGGAACAGAAAGGAATCTTCGAAAAAATCACAGAACCAACTCCATTCTGTAGTGAAATAGTTGTTGTGAAGCAGCGAGGAAAGATCAGGATCTGCATCGATCAAGTGGAACTGAACAAAGTTCTCATAAGACGAAACCATCCTCTCAAGACTCTGGAAGAAATCGTTGCGCATGTCAGAGGATCCAAGCGGTTCACACTGCTAAGACCTCAAGAAAGGATTTTGGCAAATGCAAGTGTCGGAGCGCACCAAGAAGTATCTAACCTTCAGCACTCCGTGTGGCATGTACTGCTTTAAGAGAGTTTCATTTGGCATAGCCAAAGCACCGGAAGTTTTTCAACAAGTCATCAGCAGAATCCTGGAAGCGATTCAGAACGCCGTCAACTCCAAGGACAACATCCTGGTGTGTGCCGAAACAAGCGAACAGCTGCAAGAAAGTACAAAGAGGGTCATGGATGCTCTGAAAGAAGCTGGTGCTAAACTCAACAAGGACAAGTGTGTCTTTGACAAGCCTGCAGTTAAGTTTCTTGGTCACGAAATCACTGCAGGACTCAAGATCGACCAAGGAAAGGTAGCCGCCATCGACCAGTTAGATGAACCAAAGAACAAGACCGAGCTACAGGGACTGCTAGAGATAATCCAGTATCTCCAGAAGTCTGTGCCCACCTTGTGGACAAGACTGCAGCACTGAGAAAGCTCATCACCAAGAACACTGAGTAGCTGTGGAAAGAGGAACAGAGCAAGGCGCTGACCGAAATCAAGCAAGCGTTGAAGAGTGCACCAACACTCGCACACTACAACGTTAATGGTGCTATGGCCCTTTCAGTGAATGAAAGCTCAAAAGCCCTAGGACCTGTTCTGCAAGAAGGAAAGCCTGTTGCCTACGCCTCAGCAGCAATGACAGAAGCACAACAGAACTAACCTCAGATCGAGAAGGAGGCACTAACGATCCGCTACGGCTGCCGGAAATTTCACCAGAATATCTATGGAAGACCGCTAACCATAGAGACTGACCACAAGCCGATTGAGAGGATCGCAAAGCCGCTGAGCAAAGTCCCTCCTCGACTACAAAAACTTCTCTTCGACGTACAGCAGTACGTACCAACCATTGTCTACAAGAAAAGAACAGAACTCGTGATCGCAGATCTACTGAGCAGAGACTGCATCAAGAACGAGTCAGCAGGTGCATACACAGATGACATACAAATGATGACAATTGTACCGGCGTCACCTGAAACAATAGAAGAACTAAAAGGGACATTGCCCAAGGCAAAGAAATCCAAGAAGTGATCTAAGCCACAAAAGAAGGATGGCCAAGCACCACAAGAGGGCTCAGTGAACCAATAAAGCTGTATTGGTCATTTAGAGACGAACTCGCTGTGTATGAAGACATGTTGTTCAGAAGCGATTGGATAGCCATTCCGAAGATTTGGAGAAGCAGACTGCTCGTCCAGATCCACGCTGGACACCTAGGCATAAACAGCTGTCTGAAGAGAGTCCGCGAAACTGTATACGGGCCAGGGCTAACGACCGACATCAAATGCTACGTGGAAAGATGTGCCGCATAACAAGCAACTGACAAGAGACTAGCGAGAGAGCCAATTCATCTCTTTCTTTCTTTCTTTATTAAATGACCAAAAAAATAAATTGGAGATGCACTTTAGCTCAAAGAAGTACCAGACCTCCCGTGGGAAAGAGTAGCGCCAGATCTCTTCAACTTCGAAGGAAGATCCTATGTTGTCATTGTCGAAAGCTACTCTGGATACATAGACTTCAAGAAGCTCTCAGGGGAATCCCCACAAGAAGTTGTAAACGTCATGAAAGAGTGGCTAGCAACTCATGGCGTCCCCAAAGTCATTGAAACGGACAACAGTCCCTGCTACGCAGTACAAGAATTCAAGAACTTCAGCAGAGACTGGGGATTCCAACATGTGACTTCAAGTCCGAGGTACGCGCAGTCAAATGGTCTTGCTGAACAAACCGTTCAGACTGCAAAAGGGATTCTCCGAAAATGCTTAGTGGATGGAAGCGACATACAAATGGCCCTCCTCAGTTTCAGAAACACGCCAAAGGGTGAAGAACTGGGTTCACCTGCACAGAGACTGTACAGCAGAAGGACAAGAACTCCAGTTCCTACGCACAGCAAGCTACTAAAGCCCGAAATAACCCAAAGCGTGTTCAACAAGCTGCGTCATGAGCGCAACCAGCAAAAGGCTTACGCTGACCAGCACTCCAAACGAGCCCCTGCCATGGTCCCAGGTGATAAAGTGAAAGTCTGGGAAGAAAATCGGAGATGGGTTCCTGGAACAGTCGTACGTCTTTCGGAAGAACCTCGACCTACGATAGTAGAGATGCCAAAGGGACAGTGCCTTCGCAATACGTCCTTTCTTCGTCCGACAAAGGCTGAGCTACACTACGCTGCAAAAACTCATGCTACCAGCGTCGAGCCACATGCGCCACAGCCTGTGACCGGCAGCCGAGCGTGCTCCAGCCCCCAGCGAGGGAACCCAGCAGACTCAACCACTGTAACCAAATCAGGTCACATAATCAAACCAGTCGTCAGGCTTGATCTCTAAAGAAAAAAAGGGTGATGTTAAGAAAGCCCAGCCAATTGCAAAAAGCCACAGACGCCGAGAACCAGCCGTGGCGGCCCATCATGTGATCCGCTCCCGAGTCGAATCAATAAACATCGTTTTCTGACATGGCCGACACCCGAACAACCCTGGAGAAAACTGTACATTAATTTTGCTGGCCCGTTCCTAGGAGCAAAGTTTCTAGTTGTCACCGACGCCTTTTATAAGTGGCTAAAAGTGGAAATAATGTCGAGCACAATTGCGGAGAAAGTCGTGGAAGTGTTGCGCAAGTTGTTCCCACAGCATGGAATACCGCGAACTATTGTCTTAGACAATGGACCACCCTTCCATTCTAAAGTTTTCGAAGAATTTCTAAGGGGAAATGGAATCCAACACAAGTTTTCCGCTTTATATCATCCTGCAACGAATGGTGCAGCCGAACGGGCAGTACAAGTGCTCAAGCAGGGACTGCCGAAACAGACCGAAGGGTCATTACAAACGAAGCTTTCTCAATTTCAGATAGCTTATCGTTGCACACCACACATATCCACTGGTTTCGCACCATCCGAACTATTGCTCAAGCGAAGACTTAGAACAAGATTGGATCTTTTTCGCCCAGAGAAGTTATCGGGGGTTCAAGCTCAGAAAGAACCAAAAGGAAGTTTGAAGAAGGAGACGGTGTCTTAGCACGAGATTACCGAAATCAAAAGACAAGTTGGATCCCAGGCACAGTTCTGAAGTGTCTTAGGAGAGCGCATTATAAAGTCAAGGTGCCGAACGGAGTGTGGAAACGCCACCTCAACCAATTTCTTCGCCGACCAAACCAAGTTGCAGGCACCGGGGAATCCGAGTCAGATACTCTGTTCATTCTCGAACTGGAGGAAGATAAACAAGCGGAACGTGGGAAACCAGATTTAAAAGCAACTGTCTCCTCTCCGGGTGCCCGAACAACGTCTGAAAGTGCGGAACGCCGATACCCCTCGAGAGCACGCAAGCCGGTGTCTCGGTACGGGCTGGGATTAGTCTGAGGGTGTGTTGTGTCCAAGAGTAGACACACGGAACGACGAGGAAGAAGCGAGCTCGAGCTGACCGACGCGAGCCAGCAAGCCAGCCGAACGCTGCCGTCTGCCGATACCGGAATTTCCCTGATTGTAAATAGTTGTTTCTATGTGCACTAAAGGTTTATTCGTAACGACTACTATTACTCCATGGCCTTACACTCTAAGAAAAAAGTTGGCCTCAAGGGACTAACGGCGGCATTTGGTCCTCTGAACTCGCAGTTGCTCCCCGAAAGGACCATCTGGTTCAAGCTAGGTACCGTGCGCAAAACCTGGGAACTAACTGCGCTCGGCTGGGACTAACCGATAGGCGTGCGCGAGCAAAAGCAGCCATTAGTCCCCCTCAGACAGGGTGCATCTGTATGATTTAGTCCCCGAAGGCGAACGGAATGTTCGCTAGGAGGACGGATGATATTTCGCTTGTCTTGGGGATCGGCGAGACTCAGCCCAGCACGGCTGAAAGTGTTGACAAAACTCGGACGAAACTGGCGAATTCGTTTAATTTGCCACGAACGTTCAGACATTACATGGTAGAGCTTCGCGCGTTGTGCGAATGCGAGTTAACGAACGTGTTGACTCTACTTCACCCAGCTATCTCGTCAAAAATGATCTGTTGACATTTCACAAGTCCCATTCACGTAATTTGCCTTCGCGCAAAAAAATAGCATTTATCCAAACGGAACACCTCCAAATACTAAGACTTTTTTTTTTTTTCTCTCTTAAATGAAACTTAACAGTTTGTAGAAGCCGCGCTTTTAACACCGGAGTCTCGCAGTCAGAACAAATGGTCACTTCAATCGCTAAAACTGAGTTACTGAGAACAAGTCGAGCCTCGTCTCTGCGTCTCCCCGTGACCAACCTTTCTGGGTAGTCCAATGTCGAACTCAAAATCCGCAAAGACACACTTGAAGCACGGCACGTTCCACTCAAAAAGCACATTCAGGGTAGTATCCAGACATGCCATCGTCGTCGCCGTTTAAGATAACTTTCCAGATGAACAACCAAGAACGAACCGCGCCCGGAACTTCGTCCATATCAACACCCTGCTAATACAAAACAAATGCAAACTAAAAAAAAAAAAAAGGCCCCCGAGAAAACTGAAAAGAGAAAGAGAGAGAAAAAAAAAAAAAAGAACAAAACGTGTTTGCGTGTTGAAAATGGCGACCTTCGACCTTGTCCCGGCCTTGGGGCATTGGGGTGTCCGTGTGTCGTGTGTAGTGGGAGGGGGAAAGAGATTTTCTTCAGCGCGCCCTTCCCTCTCCCACCAACCCCTACCCCGCATTTTTTCTTGCGCTCCTCTCTGGCGGCGGGTGGGGCAGAGAGGGTTCGTCGGGAAAATGGGAAAATGAAAAGCACCTGCTTTCAGTACAGCCTTCGACACAGGTCGCCTCTTTCTACCTGTGTCGTCTCATTGCGGGATCCGGTTTGGATTCGCGGTGCTGCAACACTGCACTTGATCTGTTCTGAAGTCACCAGACAAGGGAACTCGATTAAGGTATGTCGAAGCACTTCTCTTTAAGGTATATTCATTAACTGCGGCTTCAGAAAGTGTTTTATTTTGAGCGCGTTCTCTAGCTTGCAAAGCGCGCGCCGTGCTCTATTCTTTTTGGCACCATGGTTGCTGATTTTGTTATGCAGCACAGAGACCTCATATTCAATCGTATCGAGCGAAACGACAGTTCTACCGATGGCTTTTTTTGTGTGTGTGTTTTGCAGGCCCTGGCAGGATTGCTTGAAAAAAAAAAAAAGGCCTGTCCTCACATGCCGCGGAGCGCTACAAGCATAGCGCTGACCTTGCGCTAAGCGCGTACTGACAGGATCGGTCACCAGCTTTGTATCGCACCGCCAAAACTATTGATCAGGGCAGACGAAAAGTAGCTCACGACACGTGAGCAGCGCTACATCAGCGCTTCGCTGCGTGTGAGAACCGGCATTAATGGAGACATTTATTCGCATGTGCACTAGACTTTCGCGTTGCTGGCAGGAGCTCGTGCCGTCATTTTGAAGCATAGTTTGAGCACGCACGCGCTGGGTTGGTAATTCGCAGCGAACGGTCTACTAAAAATCGAATATTGCGCTGGTCTGCTGTCAACAGATCGCATGTTGGATGTGAATCATTGTAGCACTTAAGGCTGAACTCCATGGGACGAATATGCTGCGAATAACCGACGAATTTTGGCCGGCGGCTTTTGCTCTGCGCGTGGAATCAACACAGTGGCTGCTACGTCGCGCGCAAAGCGAGCGTGCCGTCGGGCGGCGTTCGCCAGTTAAGGCCGGTTCTCACATGCAGCGAAGCGCTTATGTAGCGCTGCTCACGTGCTGTCAACTG
The DNA here is from genome assembly GCA_013358835.2 of Ixodes persulcatus. Taxonomy (NCBI): domain Eukaryota; kingdom Metazoa; phylum Arthropoda; class Arachnida; order Ixodida; family Ixodidae; genus Ixodes; species Ixodes persulcatus. The sequence goes on along the minus strand of JABSTQ010009302.1, from coordinate 292,481 downwards.
CTTATCGCCGGCCATGAGCAACAGTTTTGACGGTGCGATATAAAGCTGGTATACGCTCCCGTCAGCACGCGCCCGGCGCGAGGTCAGCGCTACGCTTGTAGCGCTCCGCTGCATGTGTGAACAGGCCTTTATTCGTCACATAATTCGTTCCATGGAGTTCAGCCTTTATGCAGCCTATTTGTTATTTTATTATGCGTGTGTTATATCTCATACTTTTGTCCAGCGATTGGGTATTTCACGCTGCCCTGTCACTAATAATTCAAATTTCTTGCAAACAGGCAAGAAGCTGCCGGTGCCCCAATAAACGGTGCTGGGACCACGACCGGTTTCGACAGACGTCTCAGTGTCCAAGCCATTGTCGACGCAAGTGCACTCTTCGGAATTTGGCCTTATCGTGGATTCTACCGCCCAGGAACTTCGACTTCAGTCATCCTTGAATGTGATGTGCATCTACGAGGCAATAAAGCTACGTTTAACCTGAACTGCACCATTTGGTTTCGGAGATTTGTGGCTCAGGACCAAATGTAAAGGATGAACCTTTAGTCCCAGGGGTCTAAATCCAAGGGCGCAACGTTTAGACCCAGGGGTCCAAGTGCAAGGGCCTAACAGTTGGTCCTCGGGGTTCATTTGAAACGGTGTAACAACAGGTTTGAACAGAGGAAAATTTGCTACTTTCTCGCCAAGGGGGGGGGGGGGAGAGAGAGAGAAGGCGGGGGGTGATCTTTTTAGTTTTTAACCCGATCCCTCAAAAGTCATCCTGGCGATAAGCCACACCGCTTAGTGATAGTTACAAAAATGCAGACGGGAAATAATTTGGCATAGAAAGGCGAGATGAGAAATCATACTTTTGCTGTTTTGGTTTCTAGGTTAGGTGCAGCCTTGTGCCTATCTCAAATACTCTACTCAAGATACTGTATTTGAAATACTTTTTGAAGTATCTTGGTATCTTGCAAATACTTTTGATCGAGAGTATTTGATACTCTATTTTAATTACATTTCTGAGTATCTTGTACTCATTATCTCAAATACTTTTTTGACATTCCGCCATTTTCCGAGTTTTTCGGTATGAAGTAGCGTGGGCGTGGCACGAGCAAGCGTGAACATTCTTCTGAGCAACCAAATCCTGTTGCTAGCACCGATTAGCTACGGTGACTTTGACTGAGCCCGTGAAAACATCGCTTTTTTGCCGATTGTGACTCATATTTCAGCCCAAAGTTCGTGAAATGAAGGTTTTCCCATCGCCTTCTCAAAGGCGCCTTTTCTTTCCCATAGTTTCCCCCAAAAAATCCTCAAACAAAAGGGGTGGTTTTACGGAAATAAAGATTGCCAGCCTTAGGCGCAACGCAGACCGGGAAACGACCTACGACAACAATGCAGACTTGAGTGTCAAGAAAATAACAAATAGAAGAAAATGAGAAGTGGACACACACACACAAAAAAAGACATTTTTGTTTTGCTTATTGCATATTTGACCCCGCTACGGCAAAACGCCCAGGTTTTCTTTTCTTTTTGTCGTCAGTCCGTCACCTATTGCTCTCGCGAACACTGTCTGTAAGCGAACATTGATAAGCAGACAACAGGACAGGAAACAAACTACGAGCTGGATGACCTCTCGAAATGTCAACAAAGTGTCCCCCAACGGTGAGTGCCTTTCTGAACGAAAACTATTTGAAGAAGGTGCGACCACTGGCGTGGCTATTATGTGGGTTCTCTTTGTTATCCAGTCACTCATATTCGTATCCCAAGTTCTTTTATAGTGAACTCCCCCTATAGGGAATATGGATTGTAGTTCAACGATGCATCTAAGGTGCGCCGCAGGACGTAATATTCAGCGATGTCGGTCACTATTGGCGAGGCGCTCTGACGTTTGTTGCCCCCACACCTCGGTGTTTACCCAACACAAGGCCTGTGCACATGCCAACAGGCCTTATGGGCATGTTCGTGTTGTCCCTTTTAATAGAGCGTGGGGCACAGTGTAATATAAGAAATACCAACAATTAGCGAAGTGACGTTAAGTGCCGGATCTCTCCCGAAAGCAATTGTCAGGGGATGCGAGCTTGACCCACTTGGGCTTTTGTGCTGAGCTGGGCACCATGCATGCTGCATTGTTCATGCAGGCCGGAGTGGAAACAAAAGAGCCCCTCCTCCCCCTCTCCGGAGAACACGAACTCCAGCCGAACGCTGACGCCGCGTTCGGTTAAGTCACCCGAGCGCTGAGTCGTTGTATTTGTTTTCCCCATCCTCTCCTCCCCAATAGCTAAAGCGACCTCTTTCTTGCTGTCCCAGAAATGTTTTGTAACATGTATCAGTGATATTGCCACGCGCGTTGCCGAGCGACCACGTGGCCGAATGGTTGCCGCGCTTGGCTCTCGCGCGAAGGCTCCGGGTTCGATATCAGGGAGTGGACTCCTCTTTTATTTATTCTTTCAACTTGGCATTCTCGTAAGTTCGAGAACCTTGTCGTCTGATAGAGTTACAAATATTCTACGCGCCGAACGTTCTACGCCGAATGTTCCAGAAACCCACGCGGGTACCAAAGGTGCTCCGAGTGGCGGTCCGGAGTCAGTCGCGCCCCAGTGCTCGATCCTGCTGTTTCGCCGACATCGGCGCCTGCGACGCTAAAGTCGGTTACAAGTTAAGAAGGTAGGAGAAGCTCCTCCCACAAGCGTGGTGCGCCGATTTCAAATTCCTCCGCAATCGAAAGAAGAGTTCACTGGAAACGCTCCTTGTTCCGCTTCAATGGATAGATAATGGCCACAGAGTGGTGCCAACGTGTCTCCGACCCCCACGTTTTAAGAAAGCGACCTTTGTATTCATCGGAGAAGGAACCGAGCCCCTGAAAGCAGCCTTTGTATCAATCGGAGGGGGAAGCTAATCTCCGAAAGTCGTCTTTGTTTCTATCGGAAGGGGGAAGACTTAAAGGGACACTGACAGGGTATTTATGCTCGCCGAGGTTTTTAGTTGTACGTGACATATGAGAGCCCAACTACCCAGAACAAAATTTGCGGCTCGAAATTCGGTTTCTTTCCGCCCGAAAACCGCCGATCAAGAACTGGCCGGTTCGAGTCTCGCTCACTCTCTTTTCCGTGGTCACGGGCCGTTTTCTAAGGTATCGATGCGACCACCAAATTTAATCGAAGCCGTGGGTCATTGAAGGCACACAGTCAATATTAAAAATAGAAAAAAAATATGAAACCCATTTTTTGTGGCTTCAAAAAAGCTGCAAATACGTTGATTGAAAAAAAAAAGTAGCACAAACAACCGGAAGCTTTCTGTGCGTTCACTCAACATGGCGTAGTTTCGCGTATCGTGGGACTAGCACTAGCGGATGGCAGCAGACGACGGGCGTTGAACCTCTACTTCAGAACTGTCGTTCACGGTACTGGCGAATTCTGTCTTTCTCGAAAGAGAAATTTCGGAAAAATCAAAAGAACTGATACTCATCCCGTACGACATGCCCGACCAGCAAGCCGATTGCACGAAGACGTCGCCGAGCCGTCGTCCCTTCTCCTGGCTGAAGACACCGCTCGCTCAAACGTCAAGCACGAAGTGCATACTTCGAGTTGAATACGCACGCGTACGGTTACTTTACGAGGTGCGAATGTGCCCTATGCGTGGTGCTGCCCGACTTCAAGCCGGGAGTGTATGTATCGAAGGGAAATCGGCAGCAAACTTCCGACATACAGTCTACCAGCTGCATAATTACGCATAAGAGTGTCCCTTCAATAGCTCAGTGGAAAGACGTCCGGTTCACACGCAGAGGGAACGGGTTCAATTCCTGGTGTGAGGTTCCTTTCATTTTTTATTTTATTTTTTGTCAAGCATTCCGCGATGTTTACATTTCTTTTTTTACAATTATCACAGGAAAAAAAAATTGTTGTGGACGATACGTCGCTGAACTAAATGGTATGGATTCCATTTTTGACACCTGCGAACTCAGTGTATATCACTTTCCACAAAATGCAAGGAGCATATGAATCGGGTAGCGTCCGCTTTCCGAGCTTCGCGTAATGGTTCTACAGGAATTGCAGCCAGCCATTGATTCCGACGCGTTGATCTTTCGGAAACTTGTGCACTTTGGCCACTTTCAGATGCAGGATATGTGAGGCAACTCTTCACGCAGCACCTTGGAGTTGGGAGTATTCTTTTCGGAGCTGATCACGGGAATTCACCACGGCACTCGGGCACTCACTACTAATTGCCAACACTTAAATGTACAAAACAACTCATCTTGAAGTACAAAACAGCGAGCGGAACAAACATAACTGCAAAGGAATACCACGGCGAACGGACGCATTTCGTCTTCTACGTGCGGAAAGAGGAGAAAGAGAAAACAAAAACGCACGGTCGGGTGTAGCCACGTGACTTCCGCCACTCCCGCTATCCTCTCCACTTCTCCGTTTCGGTTTCGGTTTCGCGCAGTTGCGTTTTTTGCCTTTATTAAAAAAATACGCGACTCTGTAGCAAAATATTAATTGGGTAGTCTTCCGACACCATAATAAATCACCTGACGAAAAAGGAAAAAAAACATTTGGGGGGTGTCGTGTCCCTTTAATCTCCCTCTCGTGGCTTCCACAATGCTAAGTCAAAGTCGAGAGATACAGAAAGGCACGCAACGTCACGGAAACGATGGGACGCTATTGGATGTGGAGGTGGCGGAGGGATATACGATTCCCTTTGAGGGGCATTTGCCGCTACCTTCTTGACTTGTAACCTACTATAGCCTTTCTTTATTTTGTTTTGGGCACAAGTTCGCTCCATTAAACGTTTAGTTTCTTCAGTTATTCGCCGCCTCTTCTATTGTCATTCGTGACAATATCCTGCTCCTTATAGTTAAACTGCATATCCTTACGATACTTTTTTTTCTTTTTCCATTTTGTGTTGTTGCGTGCTAATAAACCATTCTGGTAACCCAGAATTGCGCAGGTTGTCACTGACGTCGTTGCAAATTACGCAATGCGGAAGTATCTTCAAAAGTAATTGAATTACATCTCTAAGTATTTGTACTCTACTCAAGATACTTTACAGTGAAAAAAACTTCAGTAGTATTTTAAATACCTATACTTTTATTGAGTATTTTGTCCAACACTGGCTAGGTGGCGCAAGCTACCGCTTGTTATTATAAAGGGTAGAGCCATCAGCATCAGAGCAGAGCCGTATATTAGGAGAGTTTGGACAATAGGCGGAGCAAAGGCCGCCGCCAGCGCCGAATATTCCCCCCACGCTTAGAGCGTAAACTAAATTTGTGACACAGCGTCGACCAATCAGGAGACCTCTACTCCATCTCACAAATGTCGACAGTGAAGACAAAGGCACAGGCGCGTGAGCCTAGCTCAGCGAAACGCTATTGTTTGTACGAGACCTCGTGCATAGGAGGCACTTTTCAAAGCCACGCGCTCGTGCCCATGCCTTTGTCTGCACTGCTAGAACAGCGTCCTGAGACTGGCTGAAAGAAAGCAGTGCAAAGGGTGGGGTGCGCGAGCGTCTTGAGACGCGGAGTTCCGCTCGGCACGGCTCAAATTATACTTCGTTTCACTTTACCTGCGAGCGAAGCCAAAGCTAGAAGCGCGAGACCAGCACTTTGTGCATTTCTCCCCAGCTTGCGCGCTCGAGCAAAGCCTGAACGCACGGAGCTTCCGTGCTCGCGCTTCCAGTTTTGCCTTCGCTCGCACATAAGGTGAAACGAAGTATAGTCGTGGCACAAATTTAGAGCACGCGACCACCGCTAGGGGCTGTTTCGCGGCCTGTGGTTGGCCCGAGATGCTCGCCTATTCAAACCAATGTATGGCCAAACTCTCTCAATAAACGGCTCTGCATCAGAGCCTCTGATCCACCGTTACTAGATCAACTCAGTTATGGAACTTCCCATAGACGCTGTACATTGGAGGGGGTCCGAAACCGTGTCCGATTTTTTTGTAGCTAGGTGGCGCTGCCGGCGCATTAATCCACGCGTTTTCGCCTGCTACTGCTCCGCGGCTGCTTTTGAGTCCCGACTCCTCTCGAGGTTCAACATGGTTTTGGGTTAGTTTTTGCCCTTTCGCCAGTAAAAAGTAAAAATGTGACTACCAACAGCAGCAAAAACAATTTGAAAGTTGTCTGCTGCTGTTATCCGTAAGAAAAGCCAGAACCGCGCCGTCAATGATGATGATAGCGAGTATTAATGCGGAGCGCACGCCCTCTAACAGGCGCCACGCAAAGGGACCCCCCTCCGGAGCGGAGTTCCAGAACTGAGTTGTTCTAATAACGTTGCCTCTGATCAGCATCCATCTATCCATATCCCATTGTGGGCAGTTTGTTCTAAACATAGAGTTATTACAATAAACCAGGGGTGCACAACTAAAAAATTAGGCGGGCCAAAATTACGTTTATTAAAAACAGTGCGGGGCCGCACTTAGTGCGACGTGTTGCATATTTTGGCTGCGGTCAGGCTTCCGATATCAGGTGTCATCGCGCTCGTTGCCGTCTTTAGCACATCTCGCAATGTCATGTCCGTCATGGCAGATCGAAGGCGGTGCTTGTTGAGAGTCATCAGTGAGAAGGTCTGCTCACAAGCATACGTGCTCCCGAAAAGTGACGACGGTCTCAAGGCGTGGTTCACCAGGTTTCCGAACTTTTTCTTGTCTAGGTTTTTGTAGAACTCATGCAGCTCAGATTCGCGATGCATAGTCTTCAGCGCTGGTGGATACTGGAGGTCCATGAACTCCAGTTGCATCTTTGGGTCGGAGTCCTCCGATCCGACGATGCAACCCCTAACTATTCCAAAAGGAAGGGAGAGGGTTGACAGCCTCCGTGGTGAAAGAGGGAAGGGGATCTATGGAGAGAGGGCAAGAAATTTTCGCGTTCCGTGTACAGACATGTTGAGACAGAACCACACCATGGACACGCTGCACACGCTGTTTTATTGTTGTCAGCGGGATTAGTGAAGGGGGAAAATTTGAACTGAAAAATCGTAGTTCCTTCACCGAAAACTGACAAAAGTAGGTCAAAAGGTTTCACTGCTGATTGCCAAGCGGAGTGGGCGCTCGGTGGATTGAATGGCATAGTAAGCAACTTTCTGCGCTTAGCCGGGCCGCGGGCCGCTAGAAAAGCGCGCGCGGGCTAGTACACCATACCCGCGGGCCGTATGTTGTGCACCCCTGCAATAAACGCTAGAGGCTCAGGTGGCGCTAGAGTGCTGTTGCATTTTTGAAGCAGACAGCAAGCAGTCAGAAATTGACTTCCGGTAATGTATTTCTATGGGGAAACGCGAGTGCATTTTCTCTCTGCTTTCGATTATAAGAGCAAATATCACGAATAATTTGCCCGTACTAGGCACATTGGAACATTTCTCAGTCACGCAGACGAAATAATTGGTCAGTTACAGCATTTTTATTTGAAATTCGTGGCATAAAAAACTGTGTTAAAACCGCATCGTACGTGTATTTATGTGCACTGTCGGACAGTGTTAGCGCGAACACGGCGTCGGCGCTTTCCAGCATGGGGGATATACGTGCCAAACGAACGAAGGACCATAGAGTTATTATAATGTAACGCTAGAGGTTCAACTGGCGCTAGTGTGCTGTTGCAAATTGAAGCAGACAGCAAGCAGTCGGAAATTGACTTCCGGTAACGCATTTCTATGGAAAAAAGCGAGTGCATTTCCTCTCTGCGCTCGATTATAAGAGCAAATATCACGAATAATTCGTACGTACTAGGCACTTTGGAACATTTCCCAGTCGCGCAGATGAAATAATTGGTCAGTTACGGCGTTTTTATTTTAAAGGACACATGAAAAGAAAAAAAAAATTTTTAAAACGGCTTAGATGGAAAAAGGATGTCATAAAACGATTTTACAACGAAGAAAAAAAAAATTTTTAGAGCTATATTTACGGCGCAATACGAATTTGTAGTTGGCGCCCGCGGGCCCCGCGGAAAAGTGGCCCATATTTATCACGTGACTGTCCCTTATTTATCACGTGGTGCCTGCGCTCTTTCGAAAGCTTTCTATGGTTTTTGAAAAATACTTATTTTCTTCATTTTTTTTGTTGCACTTATTTTGTAACAGAATATTTTGACTTTTGAGAAACTTCAAGTATAAGAAAATCATCACTTCCGTTTTGACGCTTACGAAACCAAACAAAGTCCGCCATTTTTTCAGCGAAGGAGCGCGGAGCTGACGGACGCGGTCGGCGCGGTGTTGTTTATGACATGCCGGTTCAACGAAAGCGACGCCGCTGCTCGACGAAAAGCTGCAGTTCTCGTGATCGTGACCAGGAGGATTTCAGCAAACATGCGGTACCGGCGGACGAGCATTTGAGAGCGATCTGGCTAGAGGCGATCGGGCGTACGCCTGGCACGTCTGGCGAGAAGAATGTCCGGGTGTGCTCTCGTCACTTCGCCCCGGAGGCCTTCGAGCCACGCAGCGAGCGAACCCAACGCGTGACTTCAAAGCCAAATCGCATCTCGTCACTGGACAAATCTAAACGATTTGTCGAGTGACGAGACTGGCGACGAGAACCCGCTGTCGTGCGTCGAGGCAAACCGCACGAGAAGCGTATCGCTGGCCTCGGAGCTTTCCGCGGGGGGGTTCGCTGGTCTGCGAAATCTTGACATGAAAAACGGTGCTAAAACCGCTTCGTACATGCATTTATGTGCACTGTCGGACACTGTTAGCGCGAAACAGAACACGGCGTCGAAGCTTTCCAACGAACGAAGGACATGTGGAAAACCAAGAGAGACGACAGGAACTACGAAGTAACACTGGATAAGTAACTCCTTGTGCTTGCAGACGATCAAAATAAATTGAAAGTCACGTAATATAGTTCGATTTGCAATAAATAAGTACTGCTTTATTTTTTCTGCTCATGAATATGTGCGAAGATGCTTAATTGTTCTGGGTTCAAGTCATCACCCGCACTCTCCAAATCTTTGCAAAGAGGGAGAAGCCAGGGAACAGGTGCCCTATAAAAACTGCCCGACAAAGGAAATAATAAGAAAACACACCTTTAGTAGGTCACGTACTTTATCTTTTACGTTTCGAACGTTTTTTTAACCACTCGTAAAGATGCACGACGGGGTCATTTTCATATAGTGACAGAACGGGCATATTAGCTATAAGCACCAGCGGAATGCTGGCGAACTTTGAACACACTCTACATTCCTTTCGATCGTTATTTTGCTTAGAATCGTCGCTCGTTTCTATATACCTGCCATGGAACAGAGGTTTGCGCCTGAAATATAGCGAAGTTTAACATCGTTCAGTGGTAAAGAAAAAATGCTGTAACTCAAGCAATTACACTTCCACAATATTAATAAAGGTACATACTATCCGCTACAACCAAAATAACAAAAGTTATCCATGTTATTTTCCGGCGAAGAGACAAAATTCACGCGCTTTTTCCCATAGGAATACACAGGAAGACTGGAAAAGTAGACTGCATGCTGTCTGTTTCCATTTGCAACCGGAAGTTCCGTAGACACTAGCGCCAGCTGAGCCTCTAGCGTGTATTGTAATAACTCTATGCGAAGGACATGTGGAAAAACAAGAGAGACGGCAAGAACTACGCAGTAACACTGGATAAGTAACTCCTTGTGCTTGCAGACGATCAAAATAAATTGAAAGTCGCGTAATATAGTCCGATTTGCAATAAATAAGTAACTTTTGTCATTTCGGTTGTACCGGATAGTATGTACCTTTTTTGGTACTGTGAAAGTGTAATTGCTTTAGTTACAGCATTTTTCTTTACCACTGAACGATGTTAAACTTCGCTCTATTTCAGGCCCAAAACCTCTGTATCAAGGAAGGTATGTGAAAACGAGCGACGATTCTAAGCTAACTAACGGTCGAAAAGAATGTAGAGTGTCTTCAAGGTTTGCTAGCATTGCGGTGGCGCTTATATATTGCTAATATGCCCGTCCTGTCACTCAATGAAAATGACTCCGTTGTGCATCTTTACGAATGGTTAAAATTAAAACATTCGAATGTAAGAAATAAAGTACGTGGACTACGAAAGGTGTGCTTTTTTATTATTTCCTATGTCGGGCAGTTTTTATCGGGCACCTGTTCTCTGGCTTCTCCCTATTTGCAAAGATTTGGAGCGTGCGGTTGATGATTTGAACATGCATCTTTGCACATATTCATGAGCAGAAAGAATAAAGCAGAACCTATTTATTGCAAATCGGACTATATTACGTGGCTTTCAATTTATTTTGATCGTATGCGTGCACAAGGAGTTACTTATCCAGTGCTACTGCGTAGTTCTTGCCGTCTCTCTTGGTTTTCCAGATGTCCTTCGTTCGTCTGGCACGTATATCCCCCATGCTGGAAAGCGTCGACGCCGTGTTCGCGCTAACAGTGCCCGACAGTGCACATAAATACACGTAGGAAGCGGTTTTAACACCGTTTTCATGCCACGAATTTCAAATAAAAATGCTGAAACTGACCAATTATTTTGTCTGCGTGACTGAGAAATGTTACAATGTACCTAGTACGTACAAATTATTCGTGATATTTTCTCTTATAATCGAGCGCAGAGAGATAATGCACTCGCTTTTTCCCATAGAAATGCATCACCGGAAGTCAATTTCTGACTGCTTGCTGTCTGCTTCAAAATGCAACAGCACACTAGCGCCAGCTGAGCCTCTAGCGTTTATTGTAATAACTCTATGGATTTATACTAAAGACACTCACAAAGCATGGCACACTGGTATTTAGAGGCATATGTCGACTGTATGGCGATGATGTCCAATACGCTATATGCTTTAAAACGTGGTTTTGTAGTGCATGCGCCAGTTCCGAAAATTTGCTCCTTAAAGCTGCACTGACGTAGCCATTAAATTCACTGCCTGCCCTGTAAGCTTCAGCTGCGGCCGAGGTTAGTGGAGGATAACGTAAGAAGAAACTAATGTCCTTAGTTTAGGTAACGACGTTAAGGGGTAATTTCAAGTAGTTTGTAGTAACTGCAAGATAGTCTCATGACCCCCTTTTGAAGAAACATGTTCAAGCACGTGTCTGAGAAAAGTGTTTTACATTCAAATTACACGAACTAAAATATTCAGCTTCTACTGAATTGCAGTATGCCATCAGATATGGAGTGCGGACCACCATATGAAAATATCCAACCTGTCTTTCTAGCTGACTATCTAAAGCAATGCATGAACCAGAGGACCCTATTTTCTGGAATCATAATTTTTCTAAGTCGCCGTAAAAAATATAATTTCAGGATGTGCTGTCTGCTTCATCCGCTAGACACAAAATCTAACGGCGAGCCACACAAGGGTACCGCAGATCAACTAACGCCCGATGACTCCATTTCTTTTTCTTCCAGATTTGAAAAATATAATGATGTAACATCAAAAACATTATGCGAAAATCATTTCCGGAAAATCAGAACAAGGATCCCGACATCGGCCATCCGGGATCCAATTCCACTCGTACAGGGGAAGACCTTCCAATTATAAGCGCGCCTGCGGACCAACTCCCTTCGGATGAGCAAGTCCGGTCTAATGCTGCACAGCGGCCCACCAATGTACCCACAAGCCCAGCTCCAGCGTCCTCCATCGACCAGCGTTCGGGAAACGTTGACGATAACTTCCTGGACGTTTCCGATGCTCGGAACTGCGCGCCTAGCCTCGGGGAGCCCCCACCACCACCTCTGCCTCCGCCGCCCGATTCCCAGCATGTCGTCGAAGCCAGCTCGGGCCCCTCCCTCCGCTGCTTGTCCGACTCTGACCTGTTTCCAGAGCAGGGGTCGTCGCTGCAGCACTTCCGCTCGGGCACGAGTCCGCTCTCCGATCGCCGGTTGAGTCTGCAGAGCTACACCATGAGCTCCAGGGGGAACCAGCCTGCCGATGCTCCAGGCGTCTTTCCTAGACCACCAGAGGCAACCACAGCCGATGGTGCAGGACCACGGGACGTGCCACGAGCAGAAGAGGAAGCTCTTTCTGGAGCTCCGCCAGAGCTGCAGCCCTGGTTCCGGGATGAGTCATCTGAACCGCGGCAACCTCCCCGCAAGCATTCCGGCCTCAAGGGCTTGCTTAATACTGGCGTCAACTCGGTGTCCCGCATCACGTACACCATCTCACCATCAAAGTCTTCGCAGTCCGTCGCAGAGGCCACGAGCCCGCCTCCGGAAGAAAGCCTCGGTCGGCAGCCATCAGAATTTGCAACGCGCGACCACTTCGTTTCCCACTCTGGCAGTCTAGAGACGATGACGTTGCTGAACGAATGGCCGTTGCTCAGAGAGCAAGGTACTGAGCCGAGGACAAGGTCTAGCGCGGCCCGGCTGCTGAGCCAAGGACCATCTTCGGTCACCGTGCAGCAGCAGATCAACATGGACGTAATGCTTAATCCGTCCGAAACCGATGCCGCGGCAAAGTGGAATGCTCCGCACGAGAAGAGGATCGACGTTCCGAAAGCACGTGCAAAATCTGCTCTGGATGTGCGATCTGAATATGATCCAGAGGAAAGACCGGCCCAGGTCGCGAAAAAAACCAGATCTGTCAACTTGGAAAATGTCAAAGAGGAGGACATAATTGAACTAGTGCGTTTTATTAACGCTGCTTTTGCATCCCAAAAATCCGTATCTGGGACAACAACTACCCATTCCCAGGCACTATCATGTCCCGAACAGCAGAGTGACTTCATTCAACGGGTAGACAGCGTGCAGACGTCAACTACAGAAGAGGCTGCTCAGATATCCCACATAACTCCCTCTGAAAAGGTCAGGGACGTTTGTTCAAGTGCATTGCTGACCGAGGAATTAATACTCGGGCGACAACAGCCCCCACAGCCGCGTCCAGAAATCGCTGACAAGTCGTTGACTAAACTCAAAACCGAAAAAGACCTAGCCCCTCAACAGGTCATACAGGTAAAAGGCACGCGGGTAAAGCGTGGCTCCGAAAGTATGGATGTGATCATTAAGTTCCCAAGCATAGAACTTCTCCTACGGAAACCATCTGCGGACAAACCTAAAGAGGTTATTTGCGGAGCAGAGCGAAAAGGATCGGTGAGCGAAAAAGAAAACCAGGCAACCGCATCGAGCTGGCTCAGCGAGTTCTTCACGGCAGCAGACGCACCGCGAGTCGGCAGCACCATCGAGAAAGTTAAACGGGGTCATGAAACAATACTCCCCCTTGCCGAAACAGAAGCAGGGTCACAAGCAGGTACGACAAAATCACCTAAAGGGGAACCTGCTATTCAGTCAAATACTGCATTGGAATTTGACAGACACCAAATGCTTCCATTTTTCGAGGAAAATGCACCTTTCTTGTATTCTAACATGGAACAGGGAAAAAATAAAAACGACCTACAGCAACAAAAAGCACCAAAGAAGGGCTCAGGAGAAAAAAATTTCGCATCGCGAATAATCCAGTCTGCCAAAATTGGTGTGGAAACTGCTGAACCGGATAAGAAAATTGAATTACCTAAACCGCAATACCAAGAAAGAATACCACTTCAAATAGATTCGGGAATGGCACGGGCTGGAGAAAAAAAAACACTCTTAAGTATAGAAATGCTTCAACAAGTAGAGGTCAGAGAATTAGCTGCACATGCTCGGACGGTTATCAAAACAGCCTCAACAAAAGATTGTCACATACAGGTAGCAGCAGGCCTGCGTCTTGACATACCTGATGTGCAAATACCAGGGCAGAAACTGCAAGACCAAAACCTCCAAGTTTCTGCAGGAACATTGCCGGCGGTGGTATTTCCATCGGAGGTTGCTGAACAGGCAAAGCAGCTGAAGGTCAGACCGGTTTCCGAAGAGGCTCCTGAAATGTCACAAGAAATCCCTTCGCTGAAGCATCCAGTGGAAGAAATACCCGAGGTAGAGTTCCCAGCTGGCGAAGAATTTTTTCCAGATGGAATTAGAGATATCCAAGGAAAGGAACTGGAGGCTAGGATGCCTGTCGAAAGACCTCTTAATGTGGCATCAGATGCCATCTCAGGTGCAATACTGCCATCCATAATACGCGAAGAATTACCATCCAGCTTAGGTACTTTCGGTGTAATAGAAGAACAAAATATAATTGAAGAAATTTCAGAAACCCTACCAGATAATACAAAATTATTTGTAAGGGTGACCATAACACCAGTGGTTTCAGACGTTGACTTCGTGCCAAGGACACGTCAAGATTTATCGAAAGATGTTCTAGAGTGTGTTCCTGAAACAGATCAAAGGCCTATGCCGTCGGAGTTTTACACAGTGATACGCGAGAACACTATCACGCAAGGGGAATCAAAAACTGAAGATGAAGAAAACACGATGGGGTATACAGAATTACCTACAAAAGTGCCAGCTACAAAGTTTGTTCCTGAGACACATCAAGGGCCATTACCATCGGAGTATTACGCAGAGCAAAGCGAGACAACAGTATTGCAAAGAAAAACGAAAACACAGATGCCAGAAACAGTGATGAAGCATAGAAAGCCTTCTACAGAAGTGCCAGCTCCAGAGCCTGTTTCTGAAACACATCAAGAGCCTATGCCATCAGAGTATTATGCAGGGCCAAGCAAGGTCACTGTCCTGCAAGAAGAAGTTAAGACAGAAGATCAGCAAACAACGATAGAAGTGCCAGCTCCAGAGACTTTTCCTGAAACACAGCCAGATCATGAGCCATCGGTGTATTACGCCGAGCGAAACAAGGACACTGTCCTGCTAGGAGAAGGCAATGACTGAAGATCAAGAAACAAGAGAAGTGCCAGCTCCAAAGCCTATTCCTGAAATACATCAAGAGCCTATGCCATCAGAGTATTATGTAGGGCCAAGCGAGGTCACTGTCCTGCAAGAAGAAGTTAAGACAGAAGATCAGCAAACAACGATAGAAGTGCCAGCTCTAGAGACTTTTCCTGAAACACAGCCGGAGCATGTGTCATTGGAGTATTACACCGAGCGAAACAAGGACACTCTCCTGCTAGGAGAAGCAATGACCGAATATCAAGAAACAATAGAAGTGCCAGCTCCAAAGCCTATTCCTGGAATACATCAAGAGCCTATGCCATCAGAGTTTTATGCAGGGCCAAGCGAGGTCACTGTCGTGCAAGAAGAGGTTCAGACAGAAGATCAGCAAACAACAATAGACGTGCCAGCTCCAGAGACTTTTCCTGAAACACTGCCGGAGAAAATGCCATCGGAGTACTACCCCGAGCAAAACAAGGACACTGTCCTGCTAAGAGAGGCAATGACCGAAGATCAAGAAACAAGAGAAGTGCCAGCTCCAAAGCCTATTCCTGAAATACATCAAGAGCCTATGCTATCAGAGTTTTATGCAGGGCCAAGTGAGGACACTGTCCTGCAAGAAGAGGTTAAGACAGAAGATCAGCAAACAACGATAGACGTGCCAGCTCCAGAGACTTTTCCTGAAACACAGCCGGAGCATATGCCATCGGAGTATTACCCCGAGCGAAACAAGGACACTGTCCTGCTAGGAGAGGCAATGACCGAAGATCAAGAAACAAGAGAAGTGCCAGCTCCAAAGCCTATTCCTCAAATGCATCAAGAGCCTATGCCATCAGAGTTTTATGCAGGGCCGAGCGAGGTCACTGTCCTGCAAGAAGAGTTAAGACAGAAGATCAGCAAACAACGATAGAAGTGCCAGCTCCAGAGACTTTTCCTGAAACACAGCCGGAGCAATGTGCCATCGGAGTATTACCCGAACGAAACAAGGACACTGTCCTGCAAGGAGAAACAATGACCGAAGATCAAGAAACAAGAGAAGTGCCAGCTCCAAAGCCTATTCCTGAAATGCATCAAGAGCCTATGCCATCAGAGTTTTATGCAGGGCCAAGCGAGGTCACTGTCCTGCAAGAAGAGGTTAAGACAGAAGATCAGCAAACAACGATAGACGTGCCAGCTCCAGAGACTTTTCCTGAAACACAGCCGGAGCAAATGCCATCGGAGTATTACCTCGAGCGAAACAAGGACACTGTCCTGCTAGGAGAGGCAATGACTGAAGATCAAGAAACAAGAGAAGTGCCAGCTCCAAAGCCTATTCCTGAAATACATCAAGAGCCTATGCCATCAGAGTTTTATGCAGGGCCGAGCGAGGTCACTGTCCTGCAAGAAGAAGTTAAGACAGAAGATCAGCAAACAACGATAGAAGTGCCAGCTCTAGAGACTTTTCCTGAAACACAGCCGGAGCATGTGTCATTGGAGTATTACACCGAGCGAAACAAGGACACTCCCCTGCTAGGAGAAGCAATGACCGAATATCAAGAAACAATAGAAGTGCCAGCTCCAAAGCCTATTCCTGGAATACATCAAGAGCCTATGCCATCAGAGTTTTATGCAGGGCCAAGCGAGGTCACTGTCCTGCAAGAAGAGGTTCAGACAGAAGATCAGCAAACAACAATAGACGTGCCAGCTCCAGAGACTTTTCCTGAAACACTGCCGGAGAAAATGCCATCGGAGTACTACCCCGAGCGAAACAAGGACACTGTCCTGCTAAGAGAGGCAATGACCGAAGATCAAGAAACAAGAGAAGTGCCAGCTCCAAAGCCTATTCCTGAAATACATCAAGAGCCTATGCTATCAGAGTTTTATGCAGGGCCAAGCGAGGACACTGTCCTGCAAGAAGAGGTTAAGACAGAAGATCAGCAAACAACGATAGACGTGCCAGCTCCAGAGACTTTTCCTGAAACACAGCCGGAGCAAATGCCATCGGAGTATTACCTCGAGCGAAACAAGGACACTGTCCTGCTAGGAGAGGCAATGACCGAAGATCAAGAAACAAGAGAAGTGCCAGCTCCAAAGCCTATTCCTGAAATACATCAAGAGCCTATGCCATCAGAGTTTTATGCAGGGCCGAGCGAGGTCACTGTCCTGCAAGAAGAAGTTAAGACAGAAGATCAGCAAACAACGATAGAAGTGCCAGCTCCAGAGACTTTTCCTGAAACACAGCCGGAGCATGTGCCATCGGAGTATTACGGCGAGCGAAACAAGGACGCTCTCCTGCTAGGAGAAGCAATGACCGAAGATCAAGAAACAACGAGAGGAGTGCGAGGCTCAGAGCCTGTTTCTGAAACAGATCAAGAGCCTATGCCATCAGAGTTTTATGCAGGGCCAAGCGAGGTCACTGTCCTGCAAGAAGAGTTAAGACAGAAGATCAGCAAACAACTATAGAAGTGCCAGCTCCAGAGACTTTTCCTGAAACACAGCCGGAGCATATGCCATCGAGTATTACGCCGAGCGAAACAAGGACACTCTCCTGCTAGGAGAAGCAATGACCGAAGATCAAGAAACAACGAGAGGCGTGCGAGGCTCAGAGCCTGTTTCTGAAATACATCAAGAGCCTATGTCATCACAGTATTATTTAGGGCCAAGCGAGGTCACTCTCCTGCAAAAGGTTAAGACAGAAGATCAGCAAACAACTATAGAAGTGCCAGCTCCAGAGACTTTTCCTGAAACACAGCCGGAGCATATGCCATCGGAGCATTACGCCGAGCGAAACAAGGACACTCTCCTGCTAGGAGAGGCAATGACCGAAGATCAAGAAACAACGAGAGAAGTGCAAGGTTCAGAGCCTGTTTCTGAAACACATCAAGAGCCTATGCCATCAGAGTATTATGTAGGGCCAAGCGAGGTCACTCTCCTGCAAGAGGTTAAAACAGGAGATCAGCAAACAATGATGGAAGTGCCAGCTCCAGAGACTTTTCCTGAAACACTGCCGGAGCATGTGCCATCGGAGTATTACGCCGAGCGAAACAAGGACACTGTCCTGCTATTAGAAGCAATGACCGAAGATCAAGAAACGAGAGGAGTGCCAGCTCCAAAGCCTATTCCTGAAATACATCAAGAGCCTATGCCATCGGAGTATTACGCCGAGCGAAACAAGGACACTGTCCTGCTATTAGAAGCAATGACCGAAGATCAAGAAACGAGAGGAGTGCCAGCTCCAAAGCCTATTCCTGAAATACATCAAGAGCCTATGCCATCAGAGTTTTATGCAGGGCCAAGCGAGGTCACTGTCCAGCAAGAGGTAAGACAGGAGATCAGCAAACAACGATAGACGTTTCAGCTCCAGAGACCTTTCCTGAAACACAACCGGAGTATGTGCCATTGGAGTATTATGCCGAGCGAAACAAGGACACTCTACTGCTCGGAGAAGCAATGACCGAAGATCAAGAAACAACGAGAGAAGTGCGAGGTTCAGAGCCTGTTTCTGAAACACATCAAGAGCCTATGCCACCAGAGTACTATGTAGGGCCAAGCAAGGTCACTGTCCTGCAAGAAGAGGTTAAGACAGAAGATCAGCAAACAACGATAGACGTGCCAGCTCCAGAGACTTTTCCTGAAGCACAGCCGGAGCCTATGCCATCGGAGTATTACGCCGAGCGAAACAAGGACATTGTCCTGCTAGGAGAGGCAATGACCGAAGATCAAGAAACAAGAGAAGTGCCAGCTCCAAAGCCTATTCCTGAAATACATCAAGAGCCTATGCCATCAGAGTTTTATGCAGGGCCAAGCGAGGTCACTGTCCAGCAAGAGGTTAAGACAGGAGATCAGCAAACAACGATAGACGTGCCAGCTCCAGAGACTTTTCCTGAAACACAGCCGGAGCAAATGCCATCGGAGTATTACCTCGAGCGAAACAAGGACACTGTCCTGCTAGGAGAGGCAATGACCGAAGATCAAGAAACAAGAGAAGTGCCAGCTCCAAAGCCTATTCCTGAAATACATCAAGAGCCTATGCCATCAGAGTTTTATGCAGGGCCGAGCGAGGTCACTGTCCTGCAAGAAGTCAAGACAGAAGATCAGCAAACAACGATAGAAGTGCCAGCTCCAGAGACTTTTCCTGAAACACAGCCGGAGCATGTGCCATCGGAGTATTACGGCGAGCGAAACAAGGACGCTCTCCTGCTAGGAGAAGCAATGACCGAAGATCAACAAACAACGACACAAATGCCAGCTCCAGAGTCCTTTCCCGAGACACAGCCAGAGTCTATGCCATCGGAGTACAACGCAGGGCCATGCGAGGTCACTGTCCTGCGTGGAGAAGCAACGACAGAAGATCAAAAACCCGCTATAAAAATGCCAGCTTCAGAGCCTTATCCTGAAACTAAGCTAGAGTCTCTGCTATTGGAGTATTACACCGGGCCAAGCGAAGTCACTGTCCTGCAAGTAGAAGCAAAGACAGAGGATCAACAAACAACGAGAGAAGTGCCAACTTCAGAGCTTGTTCCTGAGACACAGCCAGAGCCTATGCCATCGAAATCAGAGTATTACCCAGGGCCAAGCGAGGTCACTCTCCTGCAAGGAGAAGCAATGACCGTATATCAACAAACAACGAGAGAAATGCCAGCTCCAGAGCCTGTTACTGAAACACATCAAACGCCGATGCCATCAGAATATTACGCAGTGCCAAGCGGGCTTGCTGTCCTGCAAGAAGAAACAAAGATAGAAGATCAACAAACAACGATAAAAGTGTCCGCTCCAGAGCCTTTTCTCGAAACACAGCCAGAATCTGTACAATCAGAATATTACGCATGGCCATGTGAGGTCACCGTCCTGCAAGTAGAAGCAATGACCGAAGACCAACAAACAACGAGAGAATTGAGAGCTCCAGAGCCTGTTCCTGGAACACATCAAGAGCCTATGCCATCAGAATATTACATGGGGCCAAGCAATGTCACCATGCTGCGAGGAGAAGCAAAGACAGAAGATCAACCAACAAGGATAGAAGTGCAAGCAGCAGAGCATTTTCCTGAAATACATTCAGAGCCTATGCCATTGGAGTATTACGCAGAGTCAAGCGAGGTCACTGTAGAGCCCATGCCTTCCAAGTACTACGCTGAATACACCGAGATTGCACTTCCAGAGGAGGCAGTAAAGGGGAAAACCATTCTTCCTTTTGAAGCAGAGCGTGAAGTACAGGGAAAAGAATTGCAGTGCAAAGAAGTGGCACAAGAGCTTTCTACTGCTGATGTAGTTTCCAAACAGCATGTAGAACCCATGCGCTCTGAATACTACGCTGCACCTACCGAGATTCCACTTCCAGAGGAGGCAGCAAAAGAGAAAACCATTCTTCCTTTGGAAGCAGAGCGTGAAGTACAGGGAAAAGAATTGCAGTGCAAAGAAGTGCCACTTCTCCAACCGGGAGAAGGGGTGAAATACGAAAAACTTCATTCTGCAAGTGAATCAGCTAAACTTGACTTAAAGCAAGATCTGGAATTTCTACCTCCACAATTAATTGCTGAATGCAGTGAAATTTCTCCTCTCCCTCCGACAAGTGTGGACGTAGATGAAAGCTCTAGTGAAACTGGCGCAGTGTCCGTTGAAGCTTTAAAAAAAGGAAGTCCAGAGGTCTTGAAATATTTAAAATTAATAGACAAAATGTTGACAGTGGAACCTCTTCCTGAAGAAGCTTTGATTTCAGCAAAAGCAGAATTTGATCAGCTTTCTTTTCCACCTGACAAGAGTAACTTCAGTAAAGAGGCACAGGAGCGACCCAAGCTGAGTTCATCTGAGAATGACATAAATCTTTCAGTTCCCCTAGGCGTTGTTACCAGAAGAATCCTTAGGGAAACGACTGTCACCGAAGAGTTCCAAAAATTATTTCCTCTACAGCCCGAGATTTTGTGTAGTTCATTTCAAGGAAAGGTTGACGAATCTGGAGGTCCCAGATTACAACCTTGGGAGCCCACAGAACATTTTGACGTCATCACAACACGGAAAGAAACAAAAACGAAAGAGAAAGTGGAATACACTGAGCCATACAAAAATGAAGATTTCGATACGACCGAAAGTTCATTGGATAGTGGAAGTGTGTCAAGAGGAGCATCCAACGAATATCTCACTAAAACAATCGTTTTACAATGCAATAAGGAGGAGGAAGTTAAATATGCAGAACCGCTATACAGCTTTTGTTCTTGCGATCCTGAAGAACTAGGAACTGAAGTTTCAAATACAGCTACCCGAAACGAATGTGTCGTGCACACAGAAGACACGACGGGGACATGCGATAGATTTCATGAAGAATACTTAACAAGAGTAGCAAAAAAAGAAACGGTCGTGAAAGAAACATATCAAGTAATAAAGCCATTTAAACCCCCAAAACGTGTAATATCATCTACAAAAGAAGAGGGCTTGCCGGGAACCTCACAAGACACCAAACAAGGAAGCAAACTAACAAAAGCTTTATCAAAGAGCATAGTTCTTATAGAACTTAGAGAGGACACAAGGCCACGCAATAAATTAAGTGTGGAAGCAGACCTGAATAAAAGTTTAATGCTTACAGGTGACATGCCCACCGATGAGGCCGGAAAAGAACCTCATGAAATCAATGTGAGCATTGAGGGGCGTGCCCTTAAAAAAGGTACTTCAAAAAGCTCAGATCATTTTACTATTACAAGAATAAAACAGTTTCCAGGGACCTCACTAGACCAGGAGACAGCACTCTTTACTGAATTTCAAGAAGAACTTCCATCCGTAGAGGAATTAGAACAAAGATTTCGACCTCCGATGGGACTACACCGCGATCTGCTATCGCTGCACGAGTTTGACATAGGGGCAGCACGCGACCATAGAAAACATATTTCTTCCACGGAAGGGAATGAAGAAACCATTACAGCTTCTAGCGATGAGCCTACATTTCCCTCCAGAATAAAGTTAATTGACACACAAGCCAATGAGCATCCTGTGGAGGCAACTCCAATTGAGAAGCACTATTTCCCCTCCAGTGATACAGAGGGCCACGAAACTGGCGAAATTAAACAAAAATGCCACGAGAAGGATGACCAAAAAGAGATGCATCAAGATAAGCTAATGAACGAACAGGACGTAAGGCCATTACACAAGCAGGTTCCGGAAGAAATTTTGATAACGGCATCGTCACCACAATCTCCTACATTTCAACATGTTCTCGCACAAACTGTAGCTAAATTAAAAGCAGAACCTGCAGAAATTACCACCACTGAAATTCTGCCAGACGCTGATCCTCAGAAACCCACTAAAGACAACTTTGAGCCGTCAAATGCCGCGCCAGGGTATGAAGCAGTCTCGGAAGAAAAACATGTAATTATTTCTACATTAAAAAGCGCAGTAGTACAAATGCCTGCTGAATTTTCCACAAAAACAGCAAACATTCCTGACTCCCAAACAGAAGTTGAACTTCAAAAGCCTGTGACTGAACACTTCGAGTCATCAGTTGATACGTTAGAGTCTCAAGCCATGTTAGGAGAGAGACCTTTAGTGATTCCTACTTCAGAAAGTAGTGTCGAAGTGATGCAAGCTGAGAAGTATGGAATTGCAACAGAGATTTCCGGTGCAGAAACGGTACCAGCATCTCATCGTCAAAAGTCTTTGGTTGAAGAATTCCAATCATCACATGCTGCTCCAGCGTACAAAGTTGTGCCAGAAGAGAACTCTTTAGTTCCTGTTTTAGACGTTGCAGTAGATGGTGCAACAGCTGAATATTACGTCGAAAACTCGCATATTCCAGCCGCAGGAACAGTACCAGCAGTTGAGCCTCATAAGTTTTGGACTGAAGATATTCAAACATTATCTCAAGCGTCAGGACATGTGGCTGTGCCAGGAGAAAAACCTGTAGTGATCCCTACCTTACAGAGTGTAGTAGAGGTAATGCCAGCCGAATATTATTCAAAAGCAGTGGAGACTTCCATCACTGAAGCTGCATTAGCAGCTGGACCTCAAAAACCTGTGTCTCAAAACTTTAAACCAACGTGTGCCGCCCTAGAATATAAACGTGCGATTGAAGAGGAATCTGCACTGCTTCCGCCATGGAGGAAAATAGTAGAGCCAATGTCAACTGAACGTTCTCTAAAAGTTGTGGAGATTCCCTCTGTAACAGTGCTACCAGGAGAAGTTCAGCACCTTCTGGATAAAGAAGTCGAACCCTCGTACGCTGGGCTAGAAGAGATACAAGTTGTAGTTCCGACCTTGGAGAAAAAAGCAGAAGCATTGCCACCTGAACCTGATCAAAAAAATTATGAGATGCTTGACACAAAGATGGTACCAGAAACTGAACCTCATAATCTTGTGTATGAAGAATTTGAATCCAGAGGGTATGAACACAATACCAACGACATGTCTACTGCAGCGGACCTTGCCCTCCCCACTGCTGTAGACTCCACGTCGACAGAATACTTCGAAGAAGTCCAGAGAATGTCAACCATGGACACCTTGGCTGACCTCGAGCGGACCCGGCATGGAGAAATTAAAGGTTCATCAGAAGGCGATGCACACCAAGGTGCAACGCTTCCAACCGAAATATCTTTGCCAGTGGAGTACTATACAGCCTCCTCCGAGGTTTCAGCAGCAGAAGCAGCTGCAGGAGCAAGACGGGAAAAGCAGTCTACCGAAGGTGAACCACGCTATGCAGCTGCAGAATACAACGTCCCACAAGTAAGGCAGGAATTATTCCCCGGGGCTCTAAATGTTGTACCTGGAGAATACCTGACGCCGTCGAACTCCAGCAGTTCTGGTATGCTGGTCACGCCTGAGTACTCCGACACTGAAGCAATGAAGGGCGTCGACCCACTGTCAATGCGTGAGTCAGAAGGGCGTTTGCCGGAGTGGTACCCTTCAATCGAAGTTTCGCACGAGGCACCCCGACCTTCGGAGGTAATGGAACCCCTAGAATTGCCGTGGAGAACATTGAGTGGCCCACCGACGAAACTCGCCTTAGTGCCATTGCAAGAGGAGATTGAGTATGCGAGCCTCTCCTCCGTAGAGTACCTTCGCGAAGATCTCCTGGAGTCATACCGCAACACCGATATTATGAGAACCTTGGCCGATGTGCAGTCTGAACTCTTCAAGTCCGTTGGAGCACAGGAACCGAGGGAGGATCTGGTGGCGGCCCCTCTAATGGAGCTTGGCTCGGCACTGTATGGGAAGCGCCGAAGCTCCGACGTGTCGGACTGGTTAAGAGAGGCGTCAACCTCGCAGGTCAAGGAGCTGACAACACACCAGGAACAGCCCGCAGTGTCTACGCTGCCAGGAACCAGCACAGGTGTGGGCCACATCCCCTGGACGAGCCAACTGGACGAGCTGGCCAGCGAGAGCACACTTGTTGAGGAGCTCAAGTGGGCAGAAGAAGTAAACGAAACCAGGTGAGTTTCACATCTAGCTCGATGGAAACTTTCTAAGGAATTAAGCCTGAGTTCCAGTAAAGGGGTGTCCAAACAGGATACTACTAAACTCACGACTCCGGCAAATCGTGCGGCGCTCCGCTTCCGGCCGTCGGGGGGAAACCTCCCCCGCTAAAGCTGTCGGGGGGGAAGCTTCCCCCCGCTAAACCTCCCCCTCGCTTGCTCCACGGCGGCCTTGCTCTGCTCATCACGTGGGTCCGGAGAGCCACTCACACGCTCTGTTGGCTCTTGGTCAATCGCTCAAGGCCTCTGCCGTTTTTCAAGTCCCGAAAACGGGAAAGGGAACGACACGAAGGTGAGGAGGCGAAGGCTTTTCGCGCGAAACCGATACGGAACCGCATCGGACGCCATCACGACGAAAGTGAATCTCGACAAAGAAAGCAGATCCGAGGCGGGCGAAACGCACCCTTCGACCCAGGAATGTCCCAAATCCACCCGAAGCCGGACCTCCTTGGCCTTCGAGCCGAGGCGACGGCGGTACGCGAGGGCGTTGGCGAGGTCAGCCAGACGCAGGTGGCGTGTGACGTCAAATCTGACGAGCACCGACGTGAGAGAAAAGTGGAGGAGGCGAGGAGAGAAGATTGTGATCGTGAAAATTTTTACGACTCCTGCAAAAATTTTCACGACTCCGACAAATCGTAAAAATTGAAGCGTCCGCTTCAATTTTCACGATTTGTCGGAGTCGTGCGTTTTGTAGTGTCCTGTTTGGACAGCCCTTAAGGAAGACAGTTTTAATCGTATTTGTAGTTGTCCCTTCTCTCTCAAGTCTCCCCCAAGGTGAAAATGTCTATATTAAACCAGCCCATCTGTATTCTTGCTTTAATTTAAATGAGGAATAGTTGATTATTTTCGTAATTTGTATTAATATTTTCCTTGTGTAGTGTATCAAGTGTGAAGACAAGTAGGCTAATAATCCATAAAAGCAGCAGTACATGCATCCGTTCACGCCATGTAGGTAATAGGCTGCGCCTCACCGACTTTGATTATTTTATGGTGATTGTAGCATTCCTATTATAACAATAAACATTATGAAACCCGAAACTTGTTTTAATAAGCATACACCCCAAAGATTAGCAGACGCAATTTACCTAAAGAGGTCATGCAACGACGCATGATGGCACTATCTAGAGTAAATCAAGTATATTCGCGCGCAACGCCACTAACCCGGGCTTCTTTGTCATGGTGCATGTTCAGGAATAAAAGCGGACTACTACTTTCAGTCTCTTAAAGCTTGACGACGAAGTCACTGAGGTCGCAATGCTGTCAAGCCGCGGGGATGGCCCCTTGGGGACGATAGTCAAACGCGCCCATAGACTGCACGCGAGCACTGCACGAGCACTCGACCTGGGCTGATGATCGTGGCAATTAGTGCCTCAGCGAACATTCTGGTCGCTGCTCGTGTCCAACCGCTGCACTGATGGAAATCGCCAAACTTTAAAGGAAGTTTTAGTTGATCGTTCCGATAACTCCGATAACTATGCCCAAACTTCATATGACGCCTCTGCGTGCGCATGCATTTTATCGTTATCTTTTCTTTTTTTGCTTTGTGATGAACGTTCATTTTTCTTGAAGTGCTTTCATTTAAATGCACAATCGGCAAAAAAACAAGTGTGACGATCTTGAAGTCTTTTTGGATCTGCTGAATTCCAGTTTCGACATGATATGGCAAGTGAGACTTGGTATACCGATGGCGTAGAGGTTATTAACCTACAAACTTATAACAGCCATTTTCTAAACCGCACTGGGCGTCGAGGGGAGGGAGGAAGGGGGGGGGTCTCCTTACAAAAGATTATCTTGTCTTGACGCCGAACTCATCTCAAGCTTGAGCTGCACAAACCGTGACTTTGAGGCACTGCCGCTACGCTTAGTAATGCCATCTTTAACATTATATATCGGTCACCTAGTGGTAGCCCTGCCCTATTCCTAGACCACCTGGAGTTTTTGTTTTGTTTTTTTAATTTTATTAACGATAACGGGTATGACGTAGTATGCGGAGGAGACTTTAATATCGGCATGTTGAGTGACACCGACTTGAAAAGAGAGATCAAAATGTAATTGACACACGGGGCTGTTTGAATGCAACAATAAACCCTACACGAATTACTTCAGAAACAGAGACAGATATTGATATGTTCATTACAAATTTCGAGCGTGAAAAGTTGAGCGATGCAATCATAAGTTTCAAAATAAGCGACCACTTTCATGTATTTCTTTGTATAACGGGAAAACACAAGAGTAAAAAATTGCAGAGCCCATTACCTCACGTGAAGATGGAGGACCAGCGAAGCTGTTATTTTTAGGACAACTTTACCACAACTATACAAAATCTATACGATTGACATATGATTACAATGAAGACACGTACACGACTTCATTGTTTAATTGTCTTTATTTAATTCTTAGTGACTTAAGTGATAATTGCCTTATGGTCACTATGGTAAACCGCCATTGGTTGTATTTTGACTTCGAATGCGTTCTTGCTGAACGTGAGGTCGATACACCTTCTGTTGGTTGTTGGTATATGTATACATGTTGGTATACGACTATTCTGAGTTTTACAGCGACTTGGGTTCTTTATCAGCGATGCTAATAAAAGGCCCAAGTCTCTTTATCGGCATCGCGGAAGCGAAGGAAAAGGTTCGATCTGCGCATTCTGCCCTCAGCCTCGTCACAGCGCACTCTTAGCTGAGATAAGTGGGTGACCGTATACATGATAAAGGGATCAGGACCTCACTATCTAATAACGCCAAGGAAGGCTGACTCACGCGGGTTGCCACCTCTTTTTATTTATACTTGCCACGACCAATCGGAACAAAGGAGCGCCGTTTAAACGGGAGTTTTTTGTTAACATCCATGGACAGCTTCGCTGTAAAAAGTAAGCCCAGAAACACCACGCAGTTTCAAGGAACTTCTGTGGAACATTTAGATGCATTTAGACAAGAACTGCCATCTGCGACTTGGGATTCCTTGTTTAATTTAAAAGATGTTTGCATCGCATACATGTTCATAGAAAACTTCCAACGTGTATATCGTATAAGTCCCACTTTCTATAATTTTAGAGTTCAAGAAAAATGCGTAAACCATGGATTACTGCAGAATTACGCTGGAACAAATTCATATAAAAAACGTGTTATATCAGAAGTCTATAAAAAGCAGACACAAGTGACCTTACTACGTTCAAGTCTTTTCGTAATAAGGATAAAAGAAAGTGCGCTCTGCCAAAGCGCCATACTTCAATAAGTCGTTTAGGTCGACTGCTGATAAAAAGGATATCACTTGGAAGAAAATCAATTCGTTACCAAATCGTAGCTCGTCACAAGATGCTATTGATACACTTCATATCGGGGGCTAGCAGCTGTCCGGGACTTCTTTGGCCAATTCCTTTAATCATTTATTCGTGAGCATCGCCCGGCAAACAACTATTTCTGGTACAGGAAGTAACAAAAAGGATTCCATTTGTTTTATATCCAGTGGCTGACGGTGAGGTAATTTTCGTGTACTCACAACTGAAAGACAGCAGCAGTATGTGCGATTGTGACGATGTTCAAACTAAACCTATAAAATATGTTATTGACCTGATAACCCCGTGCTTATCTCATGTTTTCAACCTATGTTTCGAGACCGGTGTCTTCCCTAAGTGCATGCAAACAGCAAAGGTATCTGTGATACATAAAAAGGGTGACAAGAACAATCTGAACAATTATAGGCTAATATCTATTCTGCCCATATCTTCGAAAGGAATAGAAAAGTTCCTTCATAAATGTCTAACCATCTTTTTTGATAAGCACGATGTATTAACGATTTGCCAATACGGTTTTCGTAAAAATCGTTTAACTGAATCGGCGCTTCTTGCGCAAAAAGAATCGATTTTGAGTAACTTCGAAGCAAAAAGGATGGTTCTTGGAACTTTTGTCAACTTCACAAAAGATTTTAATCTTTTAAACCACGAATTCTTATAATAAAAAAAAAAGCTCAACCTTTACGGCATTTGAGGACAAGCTCTGTCATTATTTTGGTCATACCTACAGTATCGACATCAGTATGTTTATTTAAATGGATGCTCCCATCAGGTGAAGCCAATCCTCTCGGGAGTTCCACAGGGCAGTATACTTGGCCCCCTCCTTTTTAATATATACATTAATGGCATTGTTTTAATCGATCAAAACGCTAAATTCACAATTTACGCAGATGATACATGCTTACTTTTTAGGGTTCAACTTGTGACGATATTAGAATTAGTGGATTCGGCAAAGCGCACAAGAAACGAAGAAAAAATAGAAGGGTGTACACAGGACAAGATGACTAGAGAAATTTTAGAGACCCACACGATCAAAAAGGCACTGGTCAATGTGTAAGCCAAACACTGGTCATTATACATAGCAAAGAGATACGTTATCTCGACACGTGCTGAATTGGTCATGATGGTTTGGGATGATGATGTTTACAGGCGGTTGTCCTGTGTACACTCTTCTACTTTGTCTTCATTTCTTGTGCGATGTGTCGAATCGACTAAGCATGAACCAACTAGCCCGCATCGCCACCACAATTCGACACTATAATGGTAGAAAATGATACCTTAACCAGACTAGAAGAAATGGTGAATAAAACTTTCTTGTAAATTAATATTGTAAAGACAAAGGCGTTGCTTTTCCGCCCAGAAAACAAAAACTTGTATTTTGCACGACCATTATTATACGGCTCCAGCGGTATTGAAATTGTTCATTCATTTAAAACACTTGGAGTCCCATTCTCTGAGCATATGAGGTGGGGACACCAAATAGATTTATTTTGTTCAAAGTTAGCACGGGCAATCGGAATTATTCGTCGTCATGGCTTCATACTATTCACTAAAATAAAACTACTGCTCCCAGTGAGATGGGCAACGATCACCGGCAACTTGATGCTTGTGACGCGCGAACATTTCTCGGCGAAGGTCAGTCTGCGAGACATCTCTTGCCGAGGCGACGCAAGCGGGCACGACCGGTCGACCACTCGCGTCACATTCTCATGTTTAAAAAAATCTAAAATGTTACTCTGGACCAAAAAAACTAGTTTTTTCTCAGGTTACAGCTTTTCGTGTGTGAAACAAAAATTGTGGCCGTATGTTGGTGGTGTTCCAAGCGCGAGATGCTTGGGCTTTTGCGTCCCAGCGGAGAAACGCTATTCTACAACTCAATTACGTAGCGCGCGCTAACGCAAGCGCTAAATTTAGCACTAGCGTGCGCCTGTGCTTTCGCTGCGCGTGCACGCGCGAGATCCCGAAGCATCATCGAAAGTAGGAAGCTCACACTGGAGACGGGGCAGCTGGAACCCCTCCCTATTGTTTGTTAGTATCCCTCCAACACCCCATTCACACGATCATAAAGTTACCTAAAATATTGACGACGTGCACGAATAAAAGCGTTGCCGTGTTCGACCTTCTACGATTGGCCAGACGCTTGAATTGTATGTTTTAGACACCGTCGAAATTGTCGCGCATAATCCTGGTCGTGACGTCGCAGATGGGACCCTGACCGCGGGCTAATTCGCTGATTGCTTTTAGGTTGACTGTGCGAATGGGGTACTATTGCATCGATCTAGGCCAATATATGATGCACAACATCCCCACCATGGCTGCATCATAAGAGCTACAGGAGGCTTCGCCCATGAGAAGCAAAGCACCGCCGCACGGAACCCACTTCCAACGAGAAAAGCACAGCGGCAGGTGCAAAATGTCGTCAAGCTGTCACTTCCATAGACTATTCGAGGTTTTGGTTTTTTTTTTTTTTTTTCTTAAGCGGTAATTTTATAGGTTTAACCACGCTGAGATCACGTCATCAAGGTCACGTAATGCCCGTGGCTGAAGAGCAAGGTCCCGTAATGCCGATGGCTGAAACGTTGGTCGCGTAAGCGCCTGATGCGTAAGCTGACGTGACCCGTCGTCCTCGACGTGGTCCTAGAGGTCATCTTTGACGTCGTCCTCTAAAACACTGTCCCTGAGATCGTCCTAGATGCCATCCTGGACGTCTTCCTAGAGGTCGCCCTAGGTGTCGTCCGTGAGATCGTCCTCGAGGACGTCCTCTACGTCGTCGTCCTTGAGGTCGTCCTCGACGTCGTTCTTGACATTGTCTCCAATGTCGTCCTAGACACCGTTCTCGACGTGTGCACGGCATGTTACAACCATTCATCATCGTACCATTTTCTTTCCTAATTGTTTTCACTAACAATGTTCCTGTAAAGCAACTGCATTTCATCGCGTTTTGTCAAATAAATGTTTTTTTTTTTGTTTTTTTTTGGGGGGGGGTTGTTTTTTTTAGAAATACAAATGTGGTCTCAGCAGGTGAGTGATACAGCCACTGGCAAATCATCACGATGAGTATGATAATTAACTATAGTCGATGACAGGTTAAGAGTTCAGGGAAAGCTCCCCTCACCTCTTTCCACTTTAGCAGGGCAAACGCTGGAGAGGAGGCGACCTCCCCTTTAGCATTCGCTCTATTAATATCTTCGGCATCACTAAGCATGTACACCCACGTGATATACAAGGGGTCACGTGATCTATCACGCGGACATGCGCTTCGCAGTCATCGTCGCGTCGTCTGCAAAGCACGTGCCATCGCACGTCAATATTCACTGAACACACAAGCCGCGCTCAACGAGGCGATGGGCCTACCAGTAGGGGATCAATCGCTGAGCGCCGAGCCGGCCGAGCGCGTCGCTCACGTATCTCAGGGCGCTGGTGCCATTCAGGCTCTCCCCGGGAAAGAAAGAAAAAAAAACACACAAAAAAACCTGCACATGCTTGATGACGTCACGAACTTGCCGGGAGAAGGAATTTGGAGGAAGCGGAAATGCAGCCGAGCAGTGTTGTCTGGTCCGCACGTCTCATCCAAAACCAGCGGATTTGTGCTTGTCAAACTTTGACAGCGATTTTAATAAACTTCAAGGCGGAATTCCGTCGTAATGTTTGCCATGTGGGCTTTGTAGATGATAACAAAGAGAAATGTATTGTTTTGAACTACTGAAAAAGAAGCGGAGTTGCCCTTTAAAGTAGAGAGAGGTGGGAGGAGCTTCCACTTCACTCTTAACCTGTCACCGACTATCAAATCTGTTAATTTTTTAAACAAGTGAAATCAAACATATGGTGCCAATTAGAAACTTGCTGAGCGACATCAAAAACCATCACTGGTACAACAGGCCCAAAGCTGGCGGTGCATAACACAAATAAGCGCACTGCAAGGTTGTCCTTGGCGCACGGTGATTATCATCCGCGCTTCTGAGCAAGTGGTTACTTTAGCGTGCCACCGCGTTTCCAAAGCGAGCCCATCTTTTCTTTCTAACAATTAGCTCACTATATTACAACTCCTGGCCATATCACTCACCTGCACAAACCGGCTTTCACAGCTTTATTTAAAGGAATATTTAAAGCCTAAAAAATTTTAAAAGAACCTGTGTAGTGTTTATTTCCCACCAACTGTATGTAGTTATAGAAGCATACATTCTGCAGTGTATCATTTTGTTAGCCCAGGAAGATGGCACATTTTTAAGGACCGAGTACTAGCGAAGCGGCGTAAATTTTCGCTGGAATTTCGGGGGCAGAGCCTTTCCCAGCAGTACTTGTCTACTGCAACAGACGAACTAGACAAGGTCCGTGCACTCTAATTTTGATGCCGTCGCACTTCGATCGAGCATAAGCACAGATCGAACACCGTGGTGCGCTGGCATTTGGCTAGGACTAGGACTCGGTGCATTGGCGGACGCTCCATTTTGGGCCAAGGCCGAAATGCCAAGTCGGAGCAATCGCAGTGTACTGTTTCATGAAGAGCAGGAAGCGAGCAGGCCTTGTTTCGTTTAGGTGGTCTTGAACAGTCACTAAATGTGCACCGCCATTTTGGTGCTTAGTGCAGAGCCGGCGCAACTGGCGATTGTTACTATTTGAAAATGAGACTTCCCGAACTTTAGGTATGGTGTAGCAAATCTCGAGCGGCATCATCTTGCTCCATCTCTGACAGCTTTGATAGTTCCAAACAGGAAACGGAAACCTGTTTCCTGTTCGGATAAAGCCTCAGATAACTGGCAACAATGATTTTCAGCACCGAGATGGCTCAAGTGTCGTCACTCTAAAGAATAGTTTATAAAGTGGCTCTAGCAATGGGTCCTCATCGTTTTGTCAAAACACGTTTCATGGACAAACATTTAATGAACATACGTTTCATCAACACTAGCATTTCATAGACACTTGTCATGTGAATTGCACGCTGTAGGGACATTTCGTCACGCGTGTATCACTGGGGTGCGTGCTAACCTACGCAGACCACCCATTCACGCCGCTTCGCGGCGGCTGTTTGCAGCGACGGCGGCTCATCACAGAAAAGAGCTAATTGGAGCAGTCAATGAAACATTGCGTGTCTAAGAAACGATCTGTCAATGAAACTTTGTTCGACAAACTGATTGCCACCGCTCTAGCATTGACGAGATTCAAACGTCCTACCTGACATCCCGTGACCAAGGACGACACTGCCCTTTCGCTCCTTGCAGCAACAGGGAAGCGGAGCCCGTGGACGCCTTGGACCCGGCAGCCCCCGCTATCGCCTTGTCCTTTGCTCTGGTTGCCTTCGTGACAGCTGCCGTCATTTTGTTTGATTCGGTGCCCAGAGGTACTATCACCCACCAGGCTAGCTGTACCATCTTGTAAATAAAGCTCGGCTCAAAACCGCTCCACTAGCCTGTCACTGCACGACTGTTACGCAATGACAACTACAAGCATGTCTTTCTCTTTACAGGGCCAGGGCACTAGCAAGGAGTGGGACCGCGTAATAAAAAAAAAAAAAAATGTGTGTTTCACTTTGAGGGTGTGTTTATTTGAAAACTGTGTCGATTCCTTGCATGCAAATGTCTGTCCAACAATGGATAGAAATTGATTTACACCAAACTTAAGAACAGATATCCCGCATCTTTTATTTGCAGAAAACCGCGAGAACCTCCATGCTAGTAATTCCTCTGGTTTTGTCTTCGACCTGGAAAGGAAAGGGATGCTTTAGAATTTCTGTAGACAAGTGATGGGCCAAACTTTTGCCGATTCGAAAATTCGGCGCCGAATCTTGGGATTCGGCAATGCTGAATGAACTTTTGCCGAACTTATCTAAAGATTCGGCAAAAATACATTCTTACCAGACTTAACGTTGATATTTCGTTTTTTCTGGAGAAACAAGGTTTTACATTTTATTTTTCTTAATTTAAATTCAATGTGTAATGCATATTGACACAGTTATTACTATGTAAGGTGATATTCTAAAAGATAATTGTATCGGTGTCGTTTTTATGTGTTTACTGGCAATTTTAGTGACTGCTTGCAGAAAAGGCGTGACAACGAGGTTGGGTAGTAGTGGCGCAGTCACGAACCACGCTACAAGAGTTTCGATTTTGAGGCCTCATCAGCGCAAGAATGCAAGTTTCTGTGCATTGCTAAAATAAAGGCAATAACACTGCATTCTTACTTTCTCTGGGAGTCACTGTTTCGTGCGCAAAAACGAAGGCAACGGTTGTTGAGCCTTCACCAGAAGAGATAACAATATTACTGTAAATATGCATGTTTTTCGATCTGAGCCACTTGAAGTTGGGAATGTCGGATGTGCAACATCGAGCATGATAGTTCTGCGTTCAGTTTTGTGCAGATACATGAAAATCGCAAAATGATGCTAATAAAAAAGCAATATTATTTTGTTTTGGCACAAACTACTTGTGAGCCGAAAACAGGATTGTTATAATTGCGAGGAGTGCTTTAAAGTATTTGTCAGTCAATGTTTCAAGTACCTCGTTGCATCACTGGAAAGGTCAAATTAAAATCACGTTATCCAGAATGTACCGCATCATTTGTCACTTGCGCAGTGGACTGCGTAAATTACTGGTCAATCTGTTCTTGTGGCAGAAAATATTGAAGAGAACCACACTAACTCACAAACGCACAATTACCGTGTTGCCTACTCCACAACTCAACGCGTAACCGCTGGTTGTACTACACTACACGATGGTAACAGCACGACTGCACAGCGTCCATTTGCAATCCATAGCCCCGTTGGACCTATCGTGGACCTGTCTCGGAGCCGTGAAAATGTGTAGACCTAACGACACCGCAGAGGCACTTGAAGCTCTTCGACGGACATCGGCTTGCCATTCGGCGCCATTTTCATTAGTTTTCGACGCAAAAGGCTAGTCGTGAGGTTTGTGCACGGGGCATATGTTAGAAGCTCGCCGCTCCGAAGCACCATCTGCTTCTTTTTCGTTGATGTTGATCGACAAGACGACCGGCTGATAGTTTTGTTTTTCTTTGGCTGACCACGTATGACTTTCGTCAGAAAATAAATGCTTTTCTATGCAAGTTATCTTTGTTATTTCTTTGTTTTTGAGCGTACCACAGTGCGGAGATATCAACTGCCGCAAATCGCAGCTTTTGGCACATTTAACTGCTTTCATCATCACCGTCGCAGGGCAGCCAAGCAGCGCTGCAAGTTGCGAACGGAAGCGCAAATTCGCAACCAGCGAGACCAAACCATGCGGTCGCCATGGTGACGCGGATGCGCAATGTAAAGCAATTCGTTGGAGCGCATTGAACGACACTGGACTATAAACACGGCTGACAATTCCTTTCGCAGCGCAGCGTGGCGAAGCTAAGTGGACGACGAACGTCGTTTCACGTCGTCGGACGTTAGATTCGCCGACAAGGGAGTATAAACATACCTTAAAACGAGGGATTTAATACATGGCCGTCTATGGAAACTCTTAAGGGGAATTACCATTATTTAGTTATATCCTTTTTTTCGTTATAGCCAATTATATTATACAAAAGTCTTACTGTAGATCTAAATTTTTTTTTTCGTTGCATATTCGTTTTATGGCATTCTTTTTTCATCCAAGCTGTTAAAAAAAAAAAATTTCCTTTGCATATGTTTTTTAAGATACACTTTAATTTTTAACCAAAGCATTAACAAAAAAGAAATAAGTTGATATTACATGCATTTTAGCGCTTAATTCTGCAGTGAGATTTCCTCCTCTCACTGCAGTGGTTTTCTCCAAAAAAAAAAAAAACTCAACAATTTCAAACTTTGATTTTTAGAGAAACATGACCTACAAAAGAAAGAGGAGCCTAACTACAGATAAAAATTGACCGCATCTCCACGTGGTGAATGATGTTGCTTGGGGCGAAGCTCTGGTGGTGCTTGTCTGCGTAGACGCCGAGCCGCAGCATGCCGAGCCTTTTCATTCATGTCAGTAGGAGAATGTGTGGTTTTCTTCTTTTCTTTTTTTTCTTCTTTTTTTTTTTTAGAACTTTTTTCATTTTTTTTTCCAAATTTTTTTTTTTTTCCTACACGAGCACGTGAGCATGTGCTCACGTGCTCGTGAAAACGTGATCTCACGAGCAGAAGCACGAGCACCCGACGCCGGCCTACGGCGGACAACGAACGGCGGACGGACATGGCCAGCCCCTAAGGAGCTTCGCCCCTAAAATATTTCTGGCTTGAAATTGGGCCTGCAAATGTCATCATGCTTTTAAAGGGACCATGAAGGCAGTTTCGAAGTTTTATTCGACGATTGAAATGGATGTCAGGCACGTCTCAGATACTGTTGACCAAGTTCTAGCCCGAACAGAAGTTTGGGTGCCGCACCAATCGAGCAAACAGGCTCGGTAATAATAGCGCCGGGAACGATGCCTGAGACCCCACCGAGGCGGCGGCAGAAAGGTGAACTAAAGTGCGCCGTTGAAGCGCACGACAACGGGCTCCTCGTCTGGCGATTGGTTCAAACGATAGACGCGCTCTTGGTTTCAATTTCGGTGGTGAGATGTGATGAAAAAAGTTCATTTGAACGTTGGATAATCTTTTAAAGTTGAAGTTGGGAATTAATAGGTTTCATACCGTGTATAAAAGCATACAGTAGAATCTCGATAAACGGAAATCGCTTAAACAAAATTGTCGCTTAAACGAAACAACTATCGCGGAGTTGTTTGGTTTTGTATTCATGCAATGTAAAAATATTCCCGTTAGTCGGAACTCAAATTCTCGCGCCTCCGGGTAAACGGAACTGAAAACGAAACTATGTCGCCGACATATTTTTCGCAATCGCAGAAAAGAAAAATAACTCTTGAGTAATAAAACAGTATTATAAATGTTCTTAATATGTATTAGCTTCATTGCCCAAAATTAGCATGTACGCATGTTTTTTTGGAGTTTTCTCATTTTTACGCATAGGTGGCTATGTTGGGTAGGCTTGGCTCAACAGGGCTTCTGCTCGCATCTTAGGCCTAGTGTTCTACTTTCTGCGATGGCGGCCACGAAGCGACAACACCGTGCGCTCACGTTATAAAAAAAGATTGAAGTCATTAATGATTTCGATAGCGGTTGCTGCACGAAAACGGCGCTTGCAACGAAGTATGCCATTCCCAAAATTAGCCTGACAAGGATTCTTCACGACAAGGAAAATCTGCGGAGTGCATTCAGCAGAACGCAATTTGGACCAAAGAAGATGAGGCTGCGACTCCCCGAACACGAAGAGCTTGAGAAGTGCTTGGCGTTGTGGCTAAGAAGAGCCCGGAGTGAGAACCGTCCCGTCATTGAACCCATAATGTGAATATACAAAAGCAGCAATTTGGTGTTTTTGTTCATTATTTTGCCTTCTACATTCACTTGCTGGTGTTTACAAATTGTGCACTTGTGGAAACAGCATCTAAGCTGGCATTCAACATTTTTAGTGTACCTACACTACATACTCTCAGTAAATGAAACTCCTGATAAATGGAACAGATTTTCCTGGTCCCTTCAGGTTCCGTTTATCGAGATTGTACTGTAATCTGAAGCGATCCCTCCGTTTGTCACTGGTTGAACGCATCCCGCACTGCTACCTCAGGCGCGTAACAAGCATAGAGCAACCATGGAAAAAAAAGAAAAAGGTACGAGCGCCGGGGGCGGCGGACTTTTGGTTCTGGTTTCGTGCGTCGTCTCGTGTTCGCTTTGCGAACTGGTGTCTCACCAATCATGCCGCGTTAATGTGCAGTAGTAGGTTGCGCGAAAGGTCGGCTAAAGACGTGTGATCGATCGGGCGACGTTAGTTTGCATAAACTGCCGACCGATGCAGCAATGCGCAGCATTTGGTTGCGCGCCGTCGTCTTGCGTAGAGCTGTGGACAGCGGTGTCAGGATTTGTTCGTTGCATTTCCGACCAGAAGACTTTGAGCAGCACCTTCACGTCAGCCGGAGTCGCTCTGAGGCAGCGACCGAGGAGCTGGTGGTAGGTCTGGGGCGCCTTCGTAAAGCGCCAATCCAGAGTTCTGCGTCCTTACCAGCATCTCCCGTTCAGTCGGCGTGAGGTCGCTGAACGGGAGCTCAAACTCGTTTGCGAGCGCGGCGTTGTCGCCCATTTCTTCCGTGTTTTCTTCACAGACCGCCGTGCACTATAGCGAACCATGGGAACCACACTGAGTGTGCACTAAATCCTACCGATGCCGACAGTGCTCCGACGTCACTTCTCTTTCCAGAGGCGAAAAAGGGAAGAAATCTGAATGTTTGTTTCGGTTTCGCAGATTTATTTGCAGGTACAGAAACAAGAGTCACAAAGTTCTAGAAAAAATTGTGTGGCATGCCAGGACCCCAATGCTTCCGAAAACACCTTCTTTCAAAAAAAAATTAAATTGCCTTCATGGTCCCTTCAAAGGGATGCTGACCCGAAATTTAAAGCTCACAAAACAAGGCTGGAGCGATAGGCGGGGCATTGCAAAACCCGAAAACATCACTCATAAAGCGATATCTCTAACAGTTGGCCGCATCTTTGCAAAAGAAATGTGTGACTGAACACGGCCGACGAGGCCAACGAGACATGTCACATCATGATTCTCATTCCCTCTCCTCTTCGCTTCGTCCCCTCGAACAGGTGAATCGAAGCAAGGTGGAGAGAAGCGAGGCCGCTAACCCTCATTCTCACAAGTTTGATGAGAATTGTGACAACACATTTCTCGCTTGATCGCGCCCTTCTTTTCCAGGAGTACAGCCATCCGCTTGAGATATCAATGTACGAGTGATGTTTTGGAGTTCGCACAGTCCCGTTCAACGATTCTGCGGCCTTATTTTGCGAAATCCAAATTTCGGTTCAGCATCCCTTTAAAGGGCAACTCCGCTCAATTCCAAAAATTTTAGGCTTACATGTGATTCCATTTTCCAAAGCACTACTAAACAGCCCTACGTCTTCAGATTCGCGAAATGTGGAATATTATTTCTGTAATCTTAGTTTAAACATCAGCACATACCGAAAGTTCGGTTGAGACAGGCAACATTGATCTCGTGTCGTCAGAGTCATGGCCACGTCACGTCGAACCACGTGGTCCGAAAGGTCACGTGATCCTCTATGCGACGGCGGGCAAACGTAGAGCAAAGCGCAAGTGTCGTCTGCTCCGGAATTTTCGCCAGTGTAGTTTGCTACAACATCCAACGACGTCTGCACCACTGCGGCCCCAGCTTGTGCTTCGAGTTGGAATTTCGATGGAGGTGCCCGCAATGTGACGCGGGCTTATTGCCGCGAAGGCGCCGTGCAACCGAGATCTCGGTTACACGTCACAAGATTCCCAGGTGGGCGTGCCAGATGCCCTTTGTAGGTCTGGCACATAAAACTCCATTTTTACGTCTATTTTACCGAAAATGGCCGAGTCTTCGCGCCAATATCTACAGGCACGAGTTATTATGCACATACACTGGGAAACGTCCGGCGCGTAGTGCGACCGACGCGGTGGTCGTTTGACCGTGCATGTGTATCCTGCTTTAGTAGCCTGAATTGTGTATCTTTATGAAGCTGTACGGCAGAGTACACGTTTATTGTCAATAGCAAAATAGTCAGCGGAAATTATGAATGCAGTGATAAGTATGCTCCAGTGCACATTCATTTGGTTTCACAGCGGAACTGATATTTTCACGCACGTTTCACTATTTAGCTGGTAAAAGCAAATCGGTTAACATCATGAGCACAAGCAATCGGAACAGACCGTTGTTCTGCGATTTGGCGACAACGGCTTCCCGGAGTTCCGCCGGCACGGGATGTCCGTCCATACGTTCAGAGGCGCACTGTTGTGTTGAAACTTGTGAAAGACAACTCCCGGGCTGGTCAACTGGTAGTTCGAGTAGGCAGCTACACAAGATCGTGAGCCTATGGATCTTTCGCCAGGCATCGTAGCTAGGCATCGGAGATGCGGCCCGCGCCCGTACCGTGAACAAGACGTCGTTCTCAAACTACGTACAACAGCGGCGTGACGAAACAGACTGCTCCCAGCTCTCGGCTCCGAGAGGCGCGCAGTGCAGCGCAAACTAGCGCATCCGGGTTACGGTGATCACGTGGACACCGTTGAGCCAACACCGGAAGGAGAAACTCATGACGTCATCATTCAATTTTTTTCCGAGAAGTAAAAACAAACAAAACGTAAGAATGACGTAGACATGCCTCTGACGTAGTGGCTCAATGTTGGCTGCTCCAACTCCGTGGTATTGAGTGTGCTGTTGATTGCGCCTCACGTCGCACGCTAGAGTTAGCACATTTCGGCGACTTGGCTCATTTGAAAGTTTGCTGGCCAGTTTATTAAATATATAGACGGAATTAGATCGTAACATTTGGCATGCGGTCTTCCTAGACGATACTAAAGAGGGCTGCATGGTTTTCTCAATATCAAAAATGAAACGGAGTTGCCCTTTAAGGACTCCTGGGTCAAGCGAACCAGACATTTTCTCAAAAGCTACGTTGCTAGGCCACCACTGACTCACCCCAGTTGCGGTCCCGCTGTCCATAGCCTTCCTTCTGGTATCCGTCCCGGAAGCCTTGCATACCTGCACAAAGCACAAACTAAAGTTTATGAAAAAAAATGAAGCCTCGTCTACTTGACCAGGCGTAACGGTGTCCATACATAAAACTAAGAACCGAATGAACGTCCGAATTTGCGAGGTCTACATTTTTAACTGATCGTGAAAGCGCAGTTTCAATGAAACCATAAAGATGTCGATTGTTGAAACGACGCGTTACTTCAGAAACCAGAGGCACTATTTCGTGTTTTCTCCTTGATCTGGCGGTGACAAAATGGGACGATTTCTTTTACATTGCGCTTATTTTCGAATGAGCAACCACGAGCTCAGACGCTGCGACACTAGAGGCTCCCACGCCCCTTCACCCGCCGTACTGTTTCTTCCACGCGTCGCCCCTAGGATCACGAGCATCCGAGCCGTTCCCTCACTAGAGCCACTGTCGGAGCGAGAACGGCAGGGCGTGCCTCTCCAATGCCCGTCCTCCGGCGCACGCTCCGCGCCTTCCGCCGTGCTCCGGCTGCGTGTGCGCACAGTCCAGGTGCACGACGCGTCAAAGCGACGTCGACGTTCGGGTAGCTCGCGCCGGAGCACGAGGTACCCGCTCTTGCCTCATCGATGACCATGGCCACGCGTGAAAGACAGGGAGGACGGAGACGGACGACGCGAAAGGGCGACGTACCGGTGTTGCGTCCGAAGAAGGAGCCCTGCTTGAGCTCCCAGAGGCGCTCGTTGTACTCGACGAGGTTCGTGACCTTGTCGCACAGCTGCAGGGCCAGGGCCTGGATGCGGGACGGCTCCGTCTTGTGCAGCACCACCATCAGGTTCGGCTCATCCAGGGATGCCTGTTCAGGCGGAGACGCGGGCCGAACAAATCCGGCCGCGTTAGGTCGCACCAGCCATGTCATGTGACGGACCATTTTTGTGCGGAGTTGTAATGGATACATCAATCAATTACCCGAGCACCGAGGCAAGTGCTGGCAATGTAGGTATGTGCACCGCACGCACTTTCCTTGACTTAAAAAAAGATTTCAAGTAAATAATCACAATAAGGCATTAACAAGCGCGCATGCTATGCATCATTTGCTTTTTTAGATTTTAGATTCAAAGCAGTAGTTGCTGTGTGCAACTACGCTCCGAGCACGCTTCTCGGTGCTTGGGTAATTTTGCCAAAGGTCTATGTGGAGCGCAAGTTCATCTGCTTTTTTGCAGGGGTTGCAGTGACACAACAACGTAGAACTCCGATGGGCTCCGATTGAAGGATCGTGGGTAGACCTCAAAGCAAGCTGCCCCGAGGTCTACCGACTATCCTTCAATCAGAGCCTACCAGAGCTCGGCGTTCTGACGTCGCCGCAACGCCTGCTAAAGAAGCAGACAAACTTGCACTCCGCACTGAGAAATGCAAGAGCATCGAGGGATTTTCTAGAGTTTCTGGCGACGTCCAGAGCCCCCTTCCTGGGATCGAAAATCCACAGGGGAGGAATTGTGGGCCGGCGCAAGAGGAGGAGGAGGGAGACCCACCATGAGCTCCTCCCCGATGATCATCTTGCTGACGATGGAGTGGACGACGGCCCGGTTCAGCTCGAACATGTCGGCCAGGGTCTCAATGGAGAGGGAGTCGTAGACGCACGAGTAGGTGAACAGGTAGGTGCGCAGGGACTCCTCCTTGATCTTCTGGCCAATCATGGCCCGCACTGTGTCCGCCTGGTGGAACAGGTCCCACACCTTGGCATTCATCTTCTCGTTGATGATGAAGCCCCGGCAGGCCCGCCAGTTGCCCACCCGCATTGCCTTGGAGGCGGCCACCACGTGCTCCCGCATGCTCTCCGGGGGACCTGGAAAGGCCGGTGCAGACAGACTTTATAAAGTCAAACACATGATACAAACAAAAGCCTTTACTATGGGAGAACCTCGGCGAGACGTTTTCGGTCAATGTGTTTTCCAGACTTGTGGACGGAGCAGCAACCCTATCTCAAACCACACCTCGCCAAATAGGAAAAAGAGTCTTTGATTTGCAACCGGCAAACACTTGAGCAGTGACATTGTGGTATTGTTCTCGGTTTCTCTGCTAACTTATTGTTTTGGTAAAAAAACAAAGCAGTCCCAGGTCAGTCAGAGCGATAGCTCCGACACGTCACGCCAAAGTCATCAGGCATTAGCGTCGCGTTCACGCACCGTGGAGTGCGCATTTGGAACAAAAATAGACATCTGACCATTTTGTTCCGAATGCTTGTTTCTTCTTTGTTCTGAAGCGCGTGAAGGCGCATCTCCCGGCACGAGCTCTTGGCATTGACAGTTCTACATCTTGTTATCATTTTTTGTTCTTTTTTGCAGAGGGAAGAGTGCAGTGGGTGCTTGGTACTACAAAAACAAAAGACATTTTGTTATGAAGCGCCTCATCCTGTCTGCTTCTCTCCTCGTGTCCTCGTTGTTTTGGCGCCTCACTTCAAACATTTTACCATTTCGTTTCGAACGCATTTGTTTGTTTTTTTTGGTTCCGGAGTGCATCCAAGCGTGTTTCCCGGCACAAACCCTTGGCATTGACAGCGCTACTTATGTTGTTATCAATTTCTTTTTTTTTTCTTTTTTTTAGCGAGCACATGCAGTAGGCCATTGGATACTACAAAAACCCTAAGTATAGAGCGGGTTATTAAAGGGGCCGTGAAACTATATTCGCTTGGAATGTTTTTCACTTTACACGAGCTTGCTGGCACTAGTGGGACCGAAGTATACTCGCACACAATGCCACTGACCAACAAACTCCTTTGTTGCGGTGTAACTTCAAGGACAAAAGCGAGCGTTTTTAATGCGAAAGCATTAACTATCCCATAAAGCGAAGCCGGCAGCGTCTGTAACTGCAAAAAAAAAATGCGAAAGAAATGACCATTCTCCGAGTGGCTGAGCTAAACGGCTTTTAGATAGCCGCTGGCGGCCGCTTCACGAGAGCGCGCGCCTGGCCGCCGCTCTTGTGTCAGGCGTTACAGGAGGGGAGGGGGGGCCGCGAACGCTTTACAAGAGCATGCACTCGGCAACCTCGGCAGTAGCAAAACGCGGCCGTCCACGCCAGTACACCGGAGATGAGCTAAGGGAGCAGAAGAACGACATTCCTGCTTTTGCATTCACAACTCATAAAAAGCGCTTAAATATCCTAAAAGAAATTTTTCTTTTTTTCAATTTTTGTTTTTGCAAAATTTGTTGAGTACGTTGGGGGGTCTCCACAATGACAATATTTGAATGCAGCTCGTGGATTGGACCCGAGCATTGCATGAGCACTCGATTTGGGCTCGTGATAATCAATAGCTCGACAAACATTCGGGGGGTAGTGGCCCGTGTCCAATCGCTGCGATGACGACAGTAGCCTAACCATAACAATGTCTGGAACATTGTGAGAGTCCTGTGCTTTGCCGACCCCAGCGCGTGGCTATGATCAACATTGGCAGCCTATAATCGGCTCCAGATCACGTGGCCGTTTGTTTTGGCTGCAAGTTGAGGAAGTGAACGCCGCTTGTTTTTCTTAAATTCTTTCTGCGACTTCTATTGCGTGTGGTGAAAAACAAACGCATGTTTCATGGGATGTCAGGGATTTGTTCAAAGCGATATTTGGGCAAAGTATGAAAATTGTTGCATCGCCCCTTTAACGCTGTGGCATAGCTCAGTGGTAAAGACTCCTCTTTGCACGCACCGGACCCAGGTTCGATTCCCGAGGGGCGCCAAGCAATCTTTTTCAAGGATTTGGCAACATCGCCGACGGACGCCCTACATCGCTAACTACAACATCAACCACGGACGTCATTTCCAGTGGTGGGAAGAGCCCACAACGGCTATTGCTGTAAAATTCTTTTAAACTTCCGCATTATTAGCAGGTGCTTGGAAACTGACATTAAGGAGGTACACTGACTAGACATTTAACTTCTGAACTTCTCCAGTGATCGGAATTCAATTTTAATGGGAGGTTTAACATCAGATGTATGTGTGTTGTACAAACTTTCAGCTCTCTAGGACAATTTAATGTACCTGCATAAGATGATGTGTAACTCTTCGTTAAGAAATCTATGATATGCATATAAAGTTATTAAGCACCATTTTGACTGCTTGAATATAAAGCGGGGGATGTGGGGCTTCGGGCTATCTAGATTTATAACCCAAATGTATATATTTCAGGAAGAGTTATTACCTCAAAATATGAGATGGATAT
This sequence comes from Ixodes persulcatus, assembly GCA_013358835.2. Lineage (NCBI taxonomy): Eukaryota > Metazoa > Arthropoda > Arachnida > Ixodida > Ixodidae > Ixodes > Ixodes persulcatus. The sequence goes on along the minus strand of JABSTQ010009302.1, from coordinate 248,399 downwards.
TTGTCTTAATTTACTCGCATATGAATGCAGCCCTCGCAACGGGTATCAATATTTTTACTTTTATTTTTTTCTCACGCAATGCACACACCTTCAATTTCCGGCTCCGCGAGTCTCAAACTGCGTCCAACTTAGCTAGCCACTAAGCCCAACCAAGCCAATTTGCTTTTACCGCCAGGCAGCCAGGCCAAGTAGGCCAAGCCAAGCCACTCTCGTAATGGCCGCAAGTGCGTAGTTGTGGAAGTGATCAACCGTGGAACCGAGCAGGTGCGCACAGCTAACGAAGCTGGGGTCGAGGAATTGCCCAGCCCCGGACATTCTTAGCCCATCGGATGCACTGATGTCAACAAACACGCTGTCGTCTGTGGTCCGCTTTCGGATAGAAATCTGTGAAAGTGGTTAGGCCTAAGAACGGTCACGTCGCTTCGTGCGGAGTAAGCTTAGTAGGGCGCTTTTCCTTCAACAAAAGGCACGCCGAAAGCACCCTAAGAAGGTGCGCAATTTATAGAGCATGGTTACTGTGGCACACCCACTACCAGCCCTGGGTGCGCATCTGTCAGTGGGGATGTGCCTCATCACCCTGTCGTGTCATATTGGCACCTAAAATGACATTTGCACAAAGTGTACAAATGCAAAAAATTTTACCCCGCATAATGAACAGACACCCCAAATATGTCTCAATTTTTAGGGGAAAAAAGTGTGTTCATTATGCGAGTAAATACGGTATGTCAATTTTTGAAAAGTTTTTTCTCAATGAGGACTTCAACTTAAAGCAAAATAAAGTAGACAGCCCGATTCCCCAGGAAATTTCAGTTCAGAAACATCTTGATTATGGTATTGTCAAGACCGGTTATAACGAAGTCGGTTATAACAAAATAGCGGCTACAGCGAAGCGATCACGATTTCCCATTCCCTTTTGCACTTTGTTACCCGAAGTCGGTTATAACGAAATAGCGGATATAGCAAAGTGATTTCCGATTCCCACTGACTTCGTTATAACCGGTCTCGACAGTATCAGAATACTTTTACGTTCAAACAAAAGATTCCTTCGTATGAAATTGAAATTTGCAGCAAAAAGTGGAACTGAGAAAAATGCATTCAAACATTAAACTCCTTTACATTGTTACTGCCTCATGATGTGTTGAAAATATTTTATATACTCTTGACTATATTTGGCGTATGGTTATCGAATTTAGTGTGAGTGTATAATTAGTTTCTAAAACTAAAAACCTCAAATTTGAAAAATAATTTTTTTTTTTTTTTAAATTGCATTTTTGGGGACCCTTTTCAGAAAAAAAAAAAAATTCTGCAAAAGAAGTTGATTTTGAAAAATGCCCTTTACACCCATTAACATCTAGAGTATCCCCAGAAAGTTTCATTTGTTCACAGTGACTAGTTATTTTTTTATAAATTATTTTCAGTTCACCAATGCTAAAGAGAAGGTAGAGGTTCGAACACTTCGAATGCGTTTTTCTTCAATCCACTTTTTGGCATAAATCCCACCTCAATAAAACTATTGTTTCAGTATGAAACAATCGAGAGATTTAATATTTTCGGCTTACATGCCGAAATTTTATGGAGCCGGTTACTAAGAACTTGGATTTTGCATTTTCAAGTTCCTTCATTATGAAAAAAATTTAATTAATGAAAATCAATGTTAAAAAAAATTCATAATTTTTTTTTTTTTTTACAGTAAAACCTCGTTAATTCAACCCCCGCTAATTCGGAAATTCGGATAATTCGGACTGCCGATCCGGTCCCGTCAAACGTATGTATTAGTCAATGGGAGCAAACGCTCATTAATTCGGAGGGAACGCGGCGCGCTATGGTTAATTCGGACGAATTCGGCAGGTGGCGCTAGCTACCATCCATTCCAAATCGTATGACCGCTATCCATCCGAAGTGCACACATGGTTTTCCGGTTTTCCCATGGTTCTCCGCTCTTCCCGTTCTCCGTCACCGTGTTTCACACCAGTTTTGCTCTGGATTGCCGTGCTTCAGCGCGCTACCCGCTACTGTCCTGGCATGGAAGCGGCAGAAGCATAGCTGCAACGGAAAAAGGGTAGCACAAGTGACCGACGACCGCAATGGCGAGATCGCGACGCGCGGGGCTATTGTTCCCGAGCGCGCCGATAGCGAGAGTGACAGTCACGTTTCATGCCTCAACGCGGGGATCCTAAAGCCCGCCATTTTAACCGGCCACCCCCGCGTTGTATAATGCAACGTGACTGGCACTCTCGGTGTCGGGCGCTCGGGAAAAATAGTGCCGGGTTTCGCGATTTTGCCGCTCCGATTATTGGTCAGTTGTGCTACTCGTTTTCCGTTGCAGCTGTACTAGGCTAAGAATTTAGCGACGAAAGTGGAAATACTAAGGGCCTTGAAGGACGGCGTCTCTCTACAAGTGATTGAAAGTTACGACGTCAAGAGAAGCAGTTTGGCCACGTACGTGAAAATTGAGGCCGATATCCTACGGGCTTTCGAGAGCGAGAAGTTCAACGCGAAAAGAAAGCGGCCGTGGGCGGTGGTGCACCCGAAACTAGAAGAGGCCTTGCTGTGCTAACTCGTCAGCGCGCGGGATGCGTAGCTCCGACTGTGCGAGTGCGATGGAGCACTCGACCGCGCTAAGAAAAGTTGCCGTGTCCGCCCAAGTGTCGTCCAGAAAGCAGGTGGTAATAATACATTTCTTCTCAAAATAAAGGTATGTCACAGGGAAACGCTATCGCGCAGTTTTCTTTGTCCTTTCGATATTTCGACTTTCGGATAATTCGGACATTTTTGCCGGTCCCATGAGATCCGAATTAACGAGGTTTTACTGTACTTGGAAAATGCAAATTTAAAAAAAAAAAAATTTATAGTGGTTGATAATAAGAGACAAGTAGTTGATAATAAGGGTGAAGTGTGAAGTGGTTGATAACAAGGGACAAGTAGATATAATCTGTTTGGACTTCAAGAAAGCATTCGATAAGGTCAGTCATAAAAAAAACTACTAATTAAATTAAAATCGGTCTTGGGAGGTACAGTCTAAGCTCGTTATAACAAACCTTGATTTTGACCAAGATTTCGGTCTGTTGTAAAAGGAGCATGTTGTATGAAGATATGAAGTTGAGTCAATTTTGCATAGACGAACATCAACCGAACTTCACAAAGCGGTATGTTATATCCAAATGTCTGTTGTAACCAGGTCTGTTATAATGAGCTTAAACTGTAATAACGTCGTTAATTGGATCAAGACATTTCTTACCGATCATAAGCAGTTTGCAGGTACTGAAGAAAAAATGTCTAAACAAAGTCACGTTGAGTCGGGAGTGCCACAGGGTTCGGGCCGTTGTTTTCTTTATGTACATTAACAACCTCATATTTATTCGCCCATTCAAGCAACGTTATTAGCAGATGATTGTATTATTTACACTGATGTCAAATCTGTTGCAGGCCAAATTAGGTTAAATGAATATTTGTAAAATAACTGATTGGTTTACATCATGGCAGATGTCCCTAAACACGCAAAAAACCTTACGCATGACTATACCAACTCTGACAGTTCTCTCATGTGCTGTTGGCGATTGACGGCTCATCAACACGAGACCATGAAATGAAATGGAACACTGCTTGTGCACCTGGTCCGGAATAAATAATTTTAATTCTCGTTAGACGAAAATAAGCACTTGGCGCCTGTTTTCATCAAAACAGTCGTCTGCTTTGACGATGACACGACCTAATCGGTGCGGTGCTTTCGTAACATTAGTTCAGAATTATCTAAACTAGCAGAACACAATAAACCACTGTGGCCACTAACAAAACGTAATCCAACCAATACACCTTAAAAAAAAAAAAATTGGTTAGTTTTGGCGCAGCATTTGCGCTTTGGAGCAGGATGGCACAGCGGAAGTGGATTGGTGCACAATGGCACAATTGGCGCAGCGCTTCCAGCCTTGTGTTAGGTAGCCGTAAACACTATCTGATAAAGAAGCACTGTATCGGAGTTACGCACCAACCAGAGGCTGACGCTCCGTGTTGCGTAGCTGGTAGTGGAATGACTTGCTGATCATCCTCTTGCGACCATCTAACTCGTGAGCTGCACAGGAAGAACAATGAATCAGGGCACTGTGAGCACGACAAAACAAGACACGAAAAAGTTCACCTTTCTTTTTTTACTGTTTGTAATCAATGCCCAATACAAATGCCATGTAACCGTTGCCATATAACAGACACCACTTAAGGCACTTTGTGTTTTTCTAAAAGCCTACTCGCATGCGCGTCCCCCGGTAACCCAACACCGAGTGATGCAAAGTCACTTTATTCTTGTATGTTTCCCAATCACACTCCAAACAAGTTGTAGGCTTAACTTGACTCTTTATTGTCCCAGTCCCAGCCGTTGCCTCTTGTGCACATCCTGCCAATTCCTATTCACACATTGCGCTTTCTCCTTGCTTCTTTCTTTTTCCCCCATTTTCCTAGCCCCGTTGTCCCTACAGTGCTCCCTAACCTTTTCTCATGCCCTCATGCTCCTTAGACCCCTCACAATTTAAACTTTCGGTTAGGTGGAACTGTGGGTGTGTAACAATGCTGTGAAAAAAAACTGGCGGTAATTCAAAGGCTATACTTCCAGAACTGAACAATTTGAAGGATTCCTTGCATTTGCGTGTTCCACAAGTACAGTGCCCAGAGGACAAGAGAGAGAAAGAAACAAGAGAGAGAAGGAAGAAAAGCTGACCGGCCATCTGTGGGATCTCGAGCAGCATGGCCGAGACCAGGTAGACGCACTCGAGCAGCTCCAGGTTGATGTGCTTGTGGAAGGGCATCTGGCGGCGCTTTTCAATCTTCTCCTGCTCGGAGGTGCGCTCGTGCTGGCGCTGGGGCAGCAGGCCCTGGGAAGGGGAGATGTCGGTCAGTCAGCGACCTTCCCAAGGACGCCCCTGGACAAGTAGCAACGCAACATCAACGGCCCCCACCCCTATACGTCGAGCTATTGTAGATTAAAGCCTCCTGTGAGCTTACAAATAACGAGATCCTTCTGTCGAGCTTCCGTCGGTATTTACTCAGTCATTAAGTTATAGCTACATACAGAGCAACAAACTGTGTCCAGCTCCAGTGAACATGATTCAATGAAAGCATACAATGAAGTCGCGTTTACTTTTCAACAGTTTTGTAGTTTCCCGGCACCTTGTCACGCTAAGACAGCGACAAAACTCGGGTCCGAAGTCGTAGGTCGAAATTGCCCCGAGCTCGATAGAGGTGCTGCACACTTCTTCAGTGAAGCAGTCAGTCAGGTTCCTCGTAATACTATCTGGGGTTGTTAATTTTCAGGTTTCCCATACAGCAGAAGCTTGCCAATTCAAAGCCTGTCATACACCCAAGGCATTCGCATTAAAGGGATCATGCATAAAGAAAACCAGGACCTTTCTTTCTTTGTAAACAATGTCGCTGCGACAGTGTCACGACACACCTGAAGGTACAGTTTGGCTACTGGCTGAAGGTGGTTTTCTAGTCCGCTAATTGTTAAATCTGGCCCATTGTATGGCATTTCTTGTTTTTTCTCTGGCCAGCCAACTGGACAGAAAATACCGCAAGAAGAATTTTTTAAATACAGATTGTTGCACCGGTTAACAAACAATGCAATCTAGATAGCTTGTGAAAGAAATAACAACTGCTAATTCCGTCACCGTATACGGTACTTGAACTGCCCGTAATGATTACTACTAGTACATCAGAGCGGGCAAAGTAATTGCAAATCACTCGCAAAAGGGGCTAACCTAGAATTAGCGCACCCACTAGCAATCCAAGCAGGGGCAAGAGCATCAGCGTCCCTCACCTGAGCCAGCATCTCCTTGGCACGGCCGCCGCTCTGAATGTCCAGCAGCGCATTGTGGGCGTCTCGGATGTTGCCGTGCCGGAAGGCACACAGCCCCAGTTGCACCAGCGCCCGGTTGTACATGATCTGAAACAGAGCGGAGGTCAGCCTAACGACCCTCCACACACCACTCCCATGTACATCAAATTAGGCTGGCATGCACTTCAAATGCCCAGCGTTAGCCCGGGGGCTTGGCTCAAGGGAGAAATGCATCCAACGGGGCTATATTTCAAGTCAAGAGCTAAGAATGTGTTTGAGAAATATGTTGACGATATTTTAGCTATGCCCACAATAGCTTGAGCTGGAGATAGCTTAGCTTTGCCACTAACAAAACTTATTGAACTATTTAGAAATCCATTACTTGCAAAAAAAAAATTGTAAAGCCCTTCCACTTCACGTGAAGATGGAGGACCAGCGAAGCTGTGGTCTTTACGACGTCTAGGATGATGCCTAGAAAACGACGTCTAGGACGACGCCTAGAGGACGACCTCAAGGACGACTTTTAGGACAACCTCGAGGACAACGTCTAGGACGACCTCGAGGACGACGTTTAGGATGACCTCGAGGACAACCTCGAGGACGACCTCAAGGACGACTTCTAGGACAACCTCGAAGACGACTTCTAGGACGATGTCTAGGACGACCTCGAGGACGACTTCTAGGACGACGCCTAGGACGACCTCTTGGAAGACCTCAAGGACGACCTCTCGGACGACTTCAAGGACAACTTCTAAGACGACCTCGAGGACGATGCCTAGAGATGATGACAAGGGATCAGGACCTCACTATCTAATAATGCCAAGCAAGGCTGACTCACACTGGTTGCCCCCTTTTTGTTTTTATTTATTCATACTTGCCACGACCAATGGGGAGTTGTCTGTCGACACGTGAGAACGCATTTTTCCCCGAACCCTAGCATATAACAGCTTCGCTGTAATTAGCTTTTCTTCACTGTAGAAGTCATTTGATTCAATATTCAAAATATTTCTAGGAATACAACTATTCGATTTATATTTGATTCCGTCCTACTACACATACATAGTCACTGACAAGATGAGGATGGCAAGACGCGTTATCGAAGCTAGGAAGCTGACGCTGGAGGCGGGACAACTGAACCCCCACTCTGCCGTTCTCGTCCACTCAGTGACTGTGGCACACACATTCCAACAAAGCGGGGTGGGCCCAGAGAGGGCGGCCCCACCTGCGTGGGCACGTCCGAGTGTTGAATGCTCTCCTGCAGGTGGGACATAAGCATCAGGTCCCTGGCCTGGTACCAGTTGTCGTGCAGGGCGTGGTGGTAGATGTGGCACAGGATGGCCTGCGTCCGGATCCGGTCCGTGCTGTCCTTGGCGTAGATGTACTTGCACAGGTGCTCCATCTGCTCCAGGCTGTTCAGCGTGGAGCGCATCGGAGCCACCCGCTCCGCCCGGTGGACCCCCTCCTCGTCCTCGTCGCCCTCAGCCGGCACGTCCGCCGCCGGGGTGTCGGCTGTGGCTTCCGTCAGGGCCACGGCAGGGGCCTTGTCGGCGTCTTCGGCCGCGAGTTCGGCTTCGGCCGGGGCCGGCTCAGCGGCGGCCGGCTTCTCGGCCGCCGGAGCGTCTGCAGACTCCTTCTCCTCGCCGCCTTCGCTCGTCTTGGGGCGGCGTGCCAGCACGCTGGCATCAAACTGCAGACGAGAATCGGGCGTTTCGGTCGTGATGCAGCACAAAATGTAGGCAGATCTACTTTCTACATGCCATCAGTTATCACTGAGTAGAATTCGTTGCCGAATCACATTGTGTTTTGGCAATCTTAAAGTGAAACAACATGTCCTATACTTCGTTTCACATTATGTTGTACCGCAGCAAAGGCTAGAAGCCCGGGCTCACAGCGTTGGGAGCCGCCCTTAATGCACGAGGGCTTGTGCTGCCAACACTAGAGCAAGGAGCTCGCGTTTGTAGCCTTTCCTGCGGTACATCATAGGGTAGGCATGGGCGAATAGAGGATTTTGGGTCAGAATCGAATTCGAAGCGAATAGTGATTTTGGTCGATTAATTTCTAAACGAATAGTTTGAATAGTACAAGCAAAAACTACCACAAGATATGTTTAAACTATAGTTTTATATTTTCCCTTATTTGGTATTAGATATACTGTAATTGATAATTTCAAATGTATTGAGTTCGGTAGCACGAAATGGTCGAAATGGTCTGAAGCCTGCGCCACCTGGCCGTAAATCCACACCAGAGTAAGTGAAACCCGTTTATATCGAACTCGCAAAAAAACGTCTACCAGTTCGATATAGCAGGTAATTCGATATAAAAGGTTTAATGAATTTGACTCTCAAAAATCCACTTTCTGCTGAAATATTACACAATGAAGTAGTCTTGCATCTTCTGCTACTTTTTCTTCATTGCATCCGCGATAACGATATTTTTCTACGCTATCGACGTAGTCCAAAATGCTGAGGCCGCTGCCTTCTATATCGCGCATTAACGCCGAACTATGCCGAGAGCACGGAGCACGTCCAACGGGAGCACCTTCTCCTGCAGAGCGCCGTTTTTCTCTGCAAGTTGGCTTTCCCCTAAAACAGGTGGCTGCGTTGGGGGAAGCCAACTAGCAAAGCAAGCTGGCTTTTTTTTATTTTTTTTTTTCCTCTCTGGGCGGCCGCGTCAATTTGGAAAAAAAAAATAATATTCTCTTTTGTGGACGGAGCGGGGAGAGGGAGCACGGAGCACCCTCTCTCCGCTCTCTCCGCAAAAGATATATTTTCTTTTCTTCCGGGCGGTCGACGCAGCCGCCCAGAAAAAAAAGAAAGCCAGCGTGCTCTGCAAGCTGGCTTTTCCCCAATGCGGTCGCTCGCATTGGGGGAAAGTCAGCTTGCAGAGCAAAACGGCGCTCTTGGCAGTTCGATATATCGGTAGCGGCTGCTATTTTTGTTCGATGCAACCATAGTTTTTGCTATTAGCCCCGTGCGCGACCGAAAGCGTCGCTGTGGTCGGCCTTCCCGGATTGGCCGAACGCTGACTATGACGTCGGAAAGGGGATTTATCATCGACGGAAATAAGAGGAATGAAAGAACTTTAATTTTGACGGTGTTGGCAGTGTTCCTTTGAGAGCGCAATGATTTCAAGCTTCCACCATGCTAATAACAAACACCATCGAACTTGTTGTTTGCAAGGTAATGACGTCACAAGGGGGAACCACAGGAGGGCGCCACCAAAACATCTCGCCGCTAATATATTACCACTGTAACATTACTGTGAACAAAAATTGTCCGATATAAGGAATAATTCAATGTAAAAAGGTTCGATATAGTTGGGTTTGACTGTATTTAGAAAGGTTGAATAATTCTATATTGTCGAATAATTCGATATTGTCGAATACTTAAATTCGATTCGAAGCGAATGCCGAATAGAACAGAATTCGATTGGCTATTCGTGATACCCGAATATTTGCCCATCCCTATCATAGGGTAAAATAGAGTATAGCAAACATCGTAAATTCCCCATACAGTCACCTGAAATAAATACCATATTTACACAATTGTAGGTCTACTCATTTTTAAATATAAAATCTGAACATGGGGGGCGTGGTTGACTCATAATCGGGACCAGAGGATCCTACCGTCCGGCAAAGCCAAAACAGCCGCGATATTGGGAACACAATCAATTCACTACCGGTTCAGCCGGCTGTACCTGTAGCATTGTGCCATACTGTGCGCTCGTTTTACAATTAGTTTCTTTTTATTTGCACGAACAAGTATCAAGATCACGGTGATCGCGATTCCCACAATGGCACAAATGCACAGCGGCAAACGCCGTGCGATACACCGCACTGCGTGGCCGGCGAGGCGGCGCACCGAATCCCGGGTCAGCGACACTTGATGTAAGAGCTATGTTGGAGCTGCCGCAATAAGTTCATTGGAGAGTCATTATAATAATTGTTTCAAAAATTAACCATTAATTGCAGTGCACCTCGAAATAGCCTGAACCCCCCAGACGATATGCATTGCATTCTTGAGCCGGGAAAATACACCAAGGCCACATTGCGAGATACGGGTGCACCATACTATTCATGCAATGCCTGTCGTCAAGCGAGCACTGTTCAATTTGTTGAGGCCACGAAATAAGTCGGACACTGAAAGCAAAACAGTATGCTTGCCCTGAAGCATACAAAACTGCATGTATTTGTTTTCGTCATATTCTTGAGTGCACTCGTCTTGCAGCCCCGCTTACACTCTGCCATTTCGCGAAACAAGGGACGTGCAACAGCTACGACATTTCAGTGACTGGAAGGAAATTGCGACTCCTACACATCCAAGATTCCCCACCCGTCCTTCTCTGATCTGCGAGAGAACCCCCCCCACCTATCGCTGTTGGCAAACCAAGCAACTAAGGCCCTCCCACCTTGTAGTAGAGGTGCTCGATGCGACGCAGGTAGATGCGGCAGAGCTCCGAGGCAGAGCCTCTGCCCTCGAGGTAGCTCTGGAGGCGCTCGATGATGCGGCACACATTCTTCTCGTCCTTCAGACGCTCCACGTACTCGGGCGAGTGAGCGTCGCAACCCTGGGGAAGCAGCAACCCACTGTTAGGGGCCATCCCGAAGGGGAGCGTGGTGGCCGGCTGTGCCAATGCACCGCAGCTGAACGGCATGCGAGGTGAAAGCTCCCGCCGCACACTCAGTCACAGAACCAAATCTCTGCCGGTTTCAACACCGTGTTGCAAAGCATTGCTACTCTCTGGAACCGTTTCCGAACACAACTTTTTTTTTTTGGTGGCTTCGGCAGAACGCATGACTAAGAATACAGTAAACTCTCATCAGTTCAAACTCCAGGAAGTCACAAATTTTGTTTGAATCATTGGAAGTTTGAATTATCGAAAATTCATGTAAATATGATGCAAAATGAAATTATGATTTTCTATATGGATGGCTACGCATACAAAGCGGATATTTTGATTTCCTCTACACGGGCCTACTAATCCTTAGCAGGTACACGCCACACATCAAACATTGTTGTCTATCGTGGACTGTTTAGACAGCACATGACACCTCAAAACAAAGATTAAGTGTGTTCATCCAACAAAAAAATTAGCACTCCTGTGTTAATCCACAGTAGAGTCACAGCAATAGCTGCGACACGTCACGGCAAAGTCGTTAAGCATCGGCGTCGCTCTCATGCACCGTGGGGCAACATTACTAGATCAAAGTCAGTTGAAAAGCTACCTAGAATGCCTGGCGCCTTTATGTGGCATGTGCGCTCACTACACTGTCAGCCGGCCCGATGGGCAGAAGCTGTGGAATCGGTGGAATGTTGGATGCAGATTACCTTCGGCAGAAAGGAATTTTATCTAGGTTTTTACGGTAAACATTAAGTTTGCGCAAAAGCCAGCGCAAAAACAGCGTCGTTACAAAACGGTCTCTATTCGTTGTCCGTGGAGCTGTTGATGCCGGTGGCGCTGGGAACACCATCCACCCACACCTGCTCACGTGCAGGCAACAGAGTAGAACCGATTTCGAACGCCGCTCTTTCGTGGAGCTTGTCAGCTGATAGATCTATGAACGTTGCCGTGAGGTATTCTGTGTTATCTGCACTCTGTGTTTTCTTGCTTCGCTAAATCGAGAGATAAAATACTTCAATGGAAGCAAGATAGGGAGACGAAAAAAATATTGTTAAATTGCAAATTTCATTAGATCGGGGTTCGTTAGATTGAGGTTCAACTGTACTACAAGAAGATTGAGGTACACCTAAGCACCTCTTATGAGTTGTGAATGCGAAACCATGTACATTATTATTATAATGCAATTAAATGGAAAGGTGCGAGCGAGCTGGACAAGAATGACGAAAATAATCCCTGGAGAAGGGGAACAAGAAGGAGAACACACGTGGTGGCGCGCTGACTGGTGCTGACCTGGCGCTGACGGACACGAGGCGCCATGAGGTGGCCAATCGTTGAAACTGACGCACAGTGTCAGTTTCAACGACCGGCCACCCCATGGTGCTGCGTGTCCGGCAAATGGGATCCTGGTCGATGCATGCTAGCCATGGGGATCGAAGCAGTGTAAAAGGTGCCATGGCTAACCGGCGAATGGGAGCTGGCTGGACTTGGAGAAGGATTTAAGAGCCGTTTGGCGTGGTTTCAAAGCTGATGACGTCGGCTCGCTCCATGAGACAGTTAATGCTTTCGCATAAAAAACCCATCGTCCAGTTCAGAACCGGAAGTGGGCTATTTGCACACTTGCGCTACCACGTTGCAACTTTCGAGAGAAAGAGCGAATGCCTCTCTCTCGCCACCTCTCCCATAATATATTCGACATAGATGTCTTCGAGGGTAAAGAAACGCCGCCTTGACACCGTCATGCAGTGATGCAAAAGACGAGGCAAGCAGTGGCGCCCACCTGTAGCATCTTGGTGAACTCCTCGTCCATACGCTCCACGACGGTGAGAATGCAGCCGCGCACACGGTAGGGAGCGGCCGTCAGGGACTCTGACTCCTCGGCCACATGCTCTCCAACCGAGATGTTGCTATTCTCCGTGAGCACGTTGATGCACAGGTCGATCTGCTCCATGCACCTGCACCACGGGACATTCGATTGGCAGAGTTTGATTTACGTCTGCAACATACCGAAGAGGTACCCCGAGTAACACTTGGCCAGCTCAAATCCGACGTAAATTGTTACAGAAAACATGCGATCGAGCCTTGGTGGCTGTTCGTCGTTTAATAGAGCGAGGACAACTGAACACAAACATAACCCGACTTCGATCAAACCTACGTGTAGAACCGTTGCATTCAAAACGTGGTTTTTCCCAGATGCCGTCAGTGATTGAAACCGTTGTTATTTTGGAAACAACATCAGCGTTTAGTAACCCCCATCTGAAGTGCTTTTCTGCTCGGTAGTTATGCTTGCAGCACAGTGCCCTTACCTCTTTCCTGTTACATTCGCAGACCGATTTTTCAGACTTTGGCAGGGACCGGAAAAAAAAAGTCCAAAGAATAGAGCAGTCCCGAAAAATTAGCAGATAAAAGAACTTTCCTTTCTTATGTCTAAGCGGGCTTAGAAAAGCCGTGAATAGTGCCCTCCTTCAGGTTATGCCTCCTCTTGCATTCGGCCACTTTCTATTAGCTTGAGAATCGCTGCATTTTTTTGTAGCATTATGGTCGAGTACTCTCAGCGCTTTTTAGCGACGCCTCGCACTGACGGAAAGACAGATGGGGCCATGACTTCCAAGCTAGCGTAGTCCATAAACACGATTCACCGAGACGAGATGAGAGGCGCAAGTCCACAACTGCAGAATGGTGAAGGAATAAAGCAAAATGGTAACAACGGTGATGATAACGACGCACAGCTAGAGGAGAAAAAAAGTCATAGCATAGCGTCACTTAGCGGTAGGACTTAGCAGAACTCAAGTAGCGATGTCAAACCAAGCCAATCCATGTGCAGCCAACATAGAATCAATGGTGTATTCTCGGTGGTGTTTCCCGCTGATCGCTCACAACGATTTTGTCCGTAAAATCTAACTTCCGGACTTTAAGCTGTCCGAAACATTGGTCGTGAATATGCACTATTTCTATCGGGTAGGTCACGGCTCCTCCTTTAGGCCTGAAATATCAAACAAGTCCGAAGTATCGGCGTCCGAAAAATCGGTCGGCGACCGCAGGTCCTTTTGTATCTTTTTATAACATCCTGCCTTAGTGTCCAATTGAATGCTAGCAGTACTCGCAAGAAAATAAAAATTGAAAATTCTTTGCCCCAGAAACCAATTAAAGCAACCTTAAAATGATTTCCTCTTTCGCCAAATTCTCTTCGGGCTTAGCCCTTAACATTCATGAAGTCCCATTGGTAATGTGCCTTTCCATGCCTCTACTTTTCAGCAGGGCACGTGGAGGTCTACCACTGTCGTTAACAAAAAGAGAGCAGCAAATAACTGAAGCAGGGTATCGTCTCGTCCTTCGACCATACTAGCGACAGCATCTGCATGGCAGGAAGGAATTAAAAAGTGATCGCGATATTATCTCGGCTTCTTGCAACCACAAGGGTTGAACCCGACCGAACCGTCACGGTCCTCTCTTCAAAGATTCCCCTCCAACGTCCGTCTTCCTGGCCGGGGTGCACTCACTTGTGCCACATGTCGTGCTTCATGCAGGTGGCGATGTTGGGGTTGTAGTCGAAGATGGCCGACACGACGGCAAAGATGATCTTGAGCTGGAAGCCTGGCCCCAGGTTGTGTGCCTGGGAGATGGCCAGTAGCTCGCTGAGCAGCTCAATCTGCTCCGACCGGTCCGTGCCTTTCTTGCCCCTGGCTGCCAGGATCTCGTTCAGCTTCTTCAGCACCACCGCGTGGTTGATCTCTGCATCCTTGGCAAACATCTTGGGCTTTTCCTGCAGGAGGAGAAGGAGAAGGGGCCGTCAACGGAAGACAGCCGAGCTCTAGCAACTTTGGCTTTATATGGCCAGGCCAAAAAGTTAAGCTCCTCACACAGGGGGTAAAGGGTGACAACACAGCGTTGAACTGCAATTGGAAGATGCAGTGGATAAACAAATGTGTCCTCGTCTGCTACTGGCAGCGACGACTGCCTTGCCTTTTTTACGGCTATCAGAAAATCCAGTAAATCCATAAGAAAGAAAAACCAAACCCTGGCAATAAGCATGCAAGAGACAACTTTAACACGCAGTCTAAGACTCGGGATGTTCTTGGATGTTTAACCTCGACCAGCTCACCTACAGCGTTATATTTAAACTTCATTTGTACAGAAATGTTTTTAAGTTCCTAGATTGTTAGGTATAACAGAACATGCCTAAAAAAAAAATGTAAATATTCTCCGAGCACACTCCTTTGCACTTTTGTGTATGGATCACCTGCAAAACCGCTTCACCACCCAATATGTTGCCCATGAGCTCACAAAGTAAGCAAAAATCTAATTCCTCACTTTGCAACTGCAAAACAGAGTCGAAGAAGGTCCTCTTTAAGACTACTCGAGTTACAACTCCTAGAGCTGAAATGTCACCAAGTCACAAATACAGTTACATTTTGACGTATCTGTCCAATTATAGTTACCGGCCCTCATGAAAAGTAACCAAGTTACGTTCAGATGGCTTCCAAAATATCCCACAACGTCGACATTTAACGTAACTACCGACCGACGGTTCGGTCTTCCGAAGCAGAAATGATGTCGGCACAGTGCCTTCTTGATTCCACTCTCTGCTCAGAGCAGAGTCTGAGGCAGTGACAGCAGGCATGAGACTAAATCATTGTGAATATGTGTATTAGATGGCCCACTTTTATGAGTACCCGCAACTGAAATAAGCAACGAGTCAGTCCAAATGCATAACAGAGTTGGTTACTGAAGCTTCGTTGTAACTTGGGAAGTACCGCTCAATCACGGAAACTGCAACAAATTACGGCGCCTTGGATCTGTCCCTCACCATGATGAGGGGCACACCCCCCTTGACCTCCTCCCAGCCCTCCTCGTCGTCGTCCCTACGCTTGTCCTTCTGCTCACGCTTCTTTTCCCGCCGGCGCTGCTCCTTCTGCTCGTCCTTGTCACCTCCAGCCCTGCAGCCCACAGACCACAAATAATAGGGTATTGTGGATCTCAAATTTATCGAGAGAGAGTACCATATTTTCCAGTCCGTGAACTAAGCACGTTTCAAAGTTGAAATTTTTCACAGAGCAGATTATACAATAATTCATTCTTACAAGGTCGTTCATGAGGAAGAGAGCGATTTTGGGAACGACAGATTACATTGACTATGATTTTTCTATTGCAGTTAAATCTCGTTATTGCAAACATCAGACTAACAAACTTTTCAGACTTTCAAAAAAAAAAAAACCTTCCAATTTCTTATGGTTTCAATGTAAATATATTTCAGTAGTATGAATTTAAAAATGTCAAATACATCGGAACAATGTACTTAATCGCTCTTGTATGTTGCAAACACCTCAATATTACAAATCTATTTCCTAAAACTTTAATGAAAGATTCAGAGCGCTCCCGCTACTTGGCGGCTTCTGCCACTGGGCGGCTTCCAAGTCCGACAAATATCGTCATCAGCAAACATTGGCATGCAGCAAATGCACACAGGGCCGCTAAGGTTTCATCTCATACTTGATACAGTACGTCGGCCGGTGAGGCTTCTTGTCAACTTTCCGGTGCCGTGAGATTCGGTTAATTTTCTGACGAGTTCTTCTGAAAACGGGTCTTCTGAAAACGCCAGTCCAAGTAGAAGGTGGCGAGCACCCAGACAAACACAATGCGAACGAACTGCGGAGCAAAGCTACCGAGAAGCTTGCTGCGAACCCTTCGATGGAGTTCGAGGATTACTTTCAGTGCATCGATGCAGCATGGATGTCGGCAGAGCCAATGACTCATGACGTTCTAGACAACGTCCACGAAAAAAAAGAAAAAGTGCAGTGATGAAGGCGCGGAAGCAGCGCCTGCAGAACAATGGGGAGCATTCACTTGCAGGCCATAGCTGTGTGCGCGACTGCTGAGAGCGTGTTAAAGGCGAGCTTCAAGTTCTTTTGCCACGTGCATTCCGCACCATCACGATTGCCGGTCTTAGCAGCCTATTAATGTGAGCTTGTTCTGAGCATGTGCTCAAAACATCGCCCTCAGATATGTCGTCCAGTGAATACACCTTATAGGAAGAATTCGTTTCCACATCCAGTGTCTCGAGTGCAATCGCCAAGTTGTGCATGTTCCTTGGAAGCTGTCTTGATGCGTTGCACCCACCGGAAAAAAATACCAGATTTCTTCTCGTTTCATTACGTATAATGCTTTTTGATTGGAAATGACCAAGTTTCATCTTGTTGTAGAGATGCGTCCTTTCTTTCATCCAATTTGCTGATTATAGTGGCACTCTGAGTTTTTCACTATAACGATAGTATTTCAGAATAACAGACGATTTTCAGCCGTCCCGTGAAATTCGTTATATCGAGATTTGACTGTATACAAGCTTTGTATGCTAGTAAAGCAGCAATTTTTCAAGGCGTGCTGCGTACGAGAATTTGTTTTACGTACGGACAATGTGCAAGATGTGGACTATGCGCCAGTTGTAAACTAACGAAAAAAAACACTTTTTTTTCAACCTGAATTTGTTTTTGCAGGCAACACACAAGATGCGGCCTGCAAAATACGATAATGGTCCCTTCTGACCAGTTTGGGTCATTTCTAAACAGAGCCGCGGCTTTAGGAGAAGCAAGTCTGAAGGCGGCACTACCGAGATTTCTCGTAGCTTGAATTTTCGTCTAACTCGGCTAGAGCGAGCCGAAGCAATTAAAGACTATGTCCGCCCTTCTCTCTTTGGGGTTTTCGGGTCGATTTCGTGACGAGCTCGGCGTGGATGCAACGAGCTTTCGTAATACCACATACACCACCGGCTTTCGGAAATGGAAATAATGATCAGGCTACAAAAGGTACACCCGCACACAAAAGGCATAAACCAACGGATCGTCGCTTTTCCGACCCGAGCCCCTTGCTGCACCCCCGTAGGTGTTAAACGTATCTGAGATAATCGCTCGTTAACTGATGCAATGGAGCGTTCCGGCGCAGAATGGGCGCTCACGCCAGATCCACTCGATCATCCACAACCGTCATAAAGCGGATCGCCGCGCATGTCGCCTTTCTTCCGGGTCGTCGATCCGTTGTGTCCGCCCCCAGCGGTCGGCGAGATACACTCACTTTTTGAGGAACTTGATGGCCAGGTTCCCGCCGTACTTCTCGTCGTCACTGGACAGAGAACTCTCACCCTCGTCGGAGGAACCCCAGTCCATGGAGTCGTCGTCCGATTCCTGCAACCGAGAGGGAAACGTCTGGCACGGATCCCGACGCCGACCGGTAGCAGCTGCGCTTTACGCTCCCTGGCGGAGAGCCCCGAGGCCTCCCAAACTATGACCTGTCGCAACTCTGTGAACCACGAACACCGTCCGGAGTGACGACCCAAGTTGATCGCTCTTCGTCTGCTAACAGTGCATGCCGAAGCTCGTGGAATTGGCACTGCCAAACCACCTGGTTTCAAGAGACCGAGTCTCCAAAGAAACAGTGGCGAAAAATGCAACGGGATGCCTATAAAATGAAAGAGGGCTCAAGTCAGAGCGGCCTCCGAAGCACATTAATACACGATTGTGTAATGCTTTTTACAACACCCAGTGAACTGTAAGGACATGTGTTCCTAAAATCCCGTCCAAACAGAATACTTCGAAAATCGTAAGGCGATACGACTCCGAGAAATCGTGCGGCGCTCTGCTTCCGTCCCTTTTTTTTTTTTTGCCGGAAGAAAGTTTCCTCCGTGGAATCTCGCCCGTGTCCTACACAGTGGGACCTTGAGCGTGCTCAACACATCGGTCCAGACAGCCACTCACAAGCTATGTTGGCTATCAGTCAATCGCTCAAGGCCTCCGCTGCTCTTCAGGTCCCAGAAACGGGAAAGGGAAGGGACCGTGTTCCAAATCTTACCCAAATAGATCCGAACTACTCTCCGGTGGGTCGTGCCACGTGATAACACAGATAGCAACACTGGACACGGGTAGGTTTTCGAACGCAAAGGTACAAAACCCTTACCGTGGAGTAAGATAGAGTAAATTCGGGAACATGACCAAGAATACGAGGGCACGGCAGAACAGATGGACGGCAATGGCAAGTGGCGTGCGACGTCAAGTCTGACGAGCACCAAGGTCACCGAAAAGCGGAGGAAGCGAAAAGGAACATCGTGAATGTTTGCTTGGTGCTGTTCAAACCGACATCGGACTGCCGGACCCTTCAACTTCCACAATTTTTTATGGAGTCGTGTCGCCTCACAATTTCTGAAGTGTCCTGTTTGGACAGGCCTTAACACTCACAAACTAGAGAACCACACCATCCAACAAGTGGTAGAGAAACAATTTTGTATCATTCGAAAACAGACATTTGGCCAATACAAAATGCCACCTCAGAATCTTGATAACAAGGCACATCTAAATTAACTTTAGAAAGAGCCATTTTAAGTACACCCCCCCCCCCCCCCAACTCTGTGATGCCACAAGCTGATGTAAGCCTTTTTACAGCTTTCCTTCCTCATCATCCAAGCGGAGCAGCAGCATTAGAGAAACCTGACCTGGCCAACAACCAGTGATGTCAAGGACTACAACAAGCAAGAAGACCAAAATGTCTGACCAACACAGGCGTAAGCTTCCAAAAGCCCAGTTCAAAATAAAATTTTCCATGTTTCATCACTTACTGTATCAATGCCTAACCTAATCTAACCTGTAAATGATGTGGTCTTTTCAGTGTGAAATTTTTTTATCTGTATAAATGATTTGAGGGAAAAGAAGGAGTTTGGAAGAAATGACAAGACTGAAGCAGCCCGTTTCGAATAAAGACGTCACCTCGTCGTCAGAGCCGCCCTTCATAAACTTGGAAGCGGGTTCATCCTTCTCGACCTTGGCAGCTGGCTTCTTCTTGAAGCTCATGTCGTCGTCATCGTCAGAGTCTGAAAACACAGTTGCCAAGCTCAAATTTTTATGACTCATAGTATTAGTTGAAAAGTCATGCACGCAACAGATCCCTTCCGAAGACCAAAGGCATCTGAGACACTTTATCGCCGCCAGGTTCATCAGTAAGTTTGAGGGAATGCAAAACAGTTTCAAGATGCCGTCTTCTGGAGTGCATCTGGTACAATAAAACAAAGACATACTAGAATGCAACTGTTTGCACTAAAAGATTTGTCTCATCAAATGTGACAATTTTAGGAGGGGGGAGTAAGACTACTTTCTTATACAGCAGCCCCTATGGACCCCTTGTCAGTCTGTTTCCTTTCTTTGAACTCAAACCTCACAAGTTGTGTTCTATTAAATTCACTTTTTTTTTTACTTCTAAATAACTTTGTACATTTTACTTTAAAACAATGCCTCATCAAAGGAAGCACTGTAAAGAACTATATTTATTTAAATTTTCTTTAAGTAATATTCTTTATAGAATAATAAATCGGCGTCCACAAAGAGTCTGTTGTAAACGACATTGTGTTACAACCTTATTTGGCGCAAAGCCCATACTAGTCATTGAGTCTGCTACTCAAAACTCGGCACAAACTACTACTCTGTTTGCCACCAAAGTCTGTAGCTCACTGTACAAAGGGCCCTCAGTAAGTTATGTACCAGTGTATATGGAAAGGAATTCTCGAGAAAATGTTTTATTTCCCAGTCTTAAAACACCTTCAAGTTATACATGTCATTTTCACACTGATTTTGAAGTCATAATTGCTCGAGAATAATGTTTCCTAAGTTATGGGGTATGTGACACACGTATAAATTTGTTCACTCACAAAACAACTTGACTTTCAACTCACGAAAGGCTCTCCAGAGGTCAGCTCTGGGTTAAGTGCCGTAAACCCGACACAGCGAATCCATTTCTACTGAAGCTAAAAGGAGATCCTCGTAAGGAATGTTATTACGCTAATGATGCGCCGAAACTTGTGTCCAATTTACCTTTATCTACAAGTTCCGCATCGTAGTCAGCTGGATAACAGCTCGCTGAAAGTTGTACAAATTGATTTACAGGGCACCAAAAAAAATTTCTAGAGCCCAGAAATCGTGCTGCGTAGTGTTTCGAGACCACACGGCCAACATGCAAAGTGCGGACGTCTGCCCAGAGGGTGACGCGACCTCTCCGGCCCACCTTTTTCGTCGTCCTCGTCCCGCTCTTCGTCCTCCTCCTCGGGGTTCTCTCGGTACCTGGTGATGTCCGCCTCGTAGTCCTTGCTGTACTTGCGCAGCTTCTGCCGTAGCGTCGCCAGGGACTTGGAGTTGTTTTTGGACATGTTCTTGCGGCCCTCGCGGTCCTCCCAGCACTGCCCCCAGAAGACACCGTCAGCACTCATCCGTGTTGTACGCAAGAAACAAACGCCAAGCGTTCCGCTCTCTCCTGCCGCGGAGACGACGACAGGCATTGTGAACTGCCACACATTCCTGTCGCGGTGACACTCCTTCCGATGCCCAACCTCCAGCACGTGCTCATCATACTCAGTTTCATGGTAACTTGGCGAACTGCGGGTCTACGGCCACTGCGACCCAGTAAGAGAGCGTCGGAGCGAGGCACATGACACTACGTCACGGGGAGTGTGCGTCACTGCGCTAAATGCAAGGCCCGGAAAAACCGGCCGTCGTCTGCTGGCCAAGGGTCGTCTGCTGCGAAACCAACCGACTTCGGATGAACGTCCATGATGAACCCTCAAATCTTGGACGGATGCTAATGCCAGGGCCCAGCGCGATGTTTTGAGTGGAAATGGTCGATTGCACGGCCGTGATCGCCAACAGCCACAGCGCCGCTAGAAAAAAATCTTGAGCAAATACGGATGTGGCGTCACCTTTTTGGTTTAAATATAATTGCAATGCATAAATTTCGGATTATTTATTCCTTATTTTTCGTATCTTCTCGATAAAGATGGAATCGTGCAAGCTGAATTGCCATTAAAGAAAGAAAGAAGCCCAGAACTACTTTTTGTCGCGGACGGCGCTATTGCTGTGGCAGTAGCGAGGCCCCCAGAGCCTCGACTATGGAGCGTCATGACGTTTTTTGCTCAGACGCTCTTATTGGGTCGCGGGGGCCGCAAGCTCCTCAGTTCACCGAGTTATCGTGAAACGGAGTACAGCCTTTGCCGTGCCCGGTCGCGTGTGCACGCTCGAGGCCCACAACACGCAGAAGCGTTCACTGGAGGCGGGACAACCAAAGGACCGCCCTGCCTCTCTACTCTTGTCCGTAACTACCGCAAGATACCGCAAAAGCGCCCACTTCATTTCAGAGCCCTCCATTAACATTTCCCAAACTCGGGAATTCTGCAAATTATACGTCAAGCACCCGATTTGATCGGAAAAGCGCCCGTGTGTAGATTGACCCGATCTTCAGTGAAAGCGAGGTGGGCACTCCTCTGGTATTTTACGGTACAGAAGAGTGGAGAGAAAACGCTAACTGCCTGGTCTGTGCTCGCGCTCTGCAAGTCGTTCGGGAGATAGACCAGATGCCGTGCCGGCCGTCTTTAGATTTTTTAACGGCTGCGAAGGAGTTGACCGTGCTGCTTTCCATCTGTTCTTAAGATGTCTCTAGCTAATATTGATTTGCCTTCCCCCTCAGATGCATCCCAGCCACCCTTTGACGAGACAACATATTTGCGGGGAACGTGAGCAGAGTTTCTGCTCGAGAAATTTGCCTCGCAAAACGCCACTGGCCTCGTGTACAAAACCATCCGACCGGTGCCCTTGGGGAAAGGAACGGGGAGGGAGAGGCCGCCGGGCGTGCGGCGAGCGAAATGCCACCGCGAACGATCCGCCACGAAACTAATGAAAGTGGGGGGAGAGGGAAGATTTTTCGTGCCGTGGGCTTCCGCAAACAAACGAGCGCACCCAAGATCTTCACGATCCCGCCACAAGAGGAACCCCAATCAAAGGCGCTCGGTCGAGGGCCTCATTCCCACACGCACCTCCGACACAAAGTCCTCCAGCTCCACCAGGCTCCTGATGTAGAACTTGGGGATGTTGCCCCCTTCCTCCTTCTCTATCACCATCTTGGCTTTCTGAAACGCCTTGGTGAGGTTCTCAAAGCCTGCAAGAACAGTCGCGAGGGGAACGCTGTATGAGCTCAGACGTCGTGTCCCCCGCTGTGGCTGACCTAGCGATAACAAGCTGACCTAGCCATAGCACAAGATAGAAATTTGTTTTCATGTTGCCACTCCACTCTGAACAAGCCCACTTAAAGGGACAATGAAGACGATTTTATTTAATTTTTTTGAATGGTGTTTTTATGCTTCTTGGGAACATAGCATGATGCCCAATTTTTTGTAGACATTTGTGACGCGTATTTCTGTGCCTACGAAAGAAGTAAAGAAACCGAAACTGAACAATCTCCATTCTCGTTTCTGGGCCTCCGAAAACGGAGGTGACGTAGGGAGTGACGTCAAGTGTGAATAGTCGGTATCGGTAGTATTTAGGAGATCGAGACTCTGGTAACCGCGGTGGATTATAGCAGCGCAGTGGCGCGGTCGTTTCGCCGAATCTGTCAACATGGACGGCAATGCCGCTCTCGCGAGCGAGTTCGAGCTTCCGTTCACTGACCGAACACCAACGGAACGGGAGTACGTGTGTGGCGGACCCGACGGAGACTGCCCAGCCGGCAATGGGCGGCCCGCACGCCGAAGGACGAACGCGAGGGAGATGCCGAGAGGAAAGCGGTAGCGATCCGACCGTTCCGGGATCCGGTTCCTCCGCGGACGTCCTCTGTTCGTCGTCAAAGAACACGAACAGCAACCCACACGTGAAAACTAGCGTCGCCCGAACGAATACTGGTCTTCAGTCGACCGTTAGAACAGCCATCTACAGCTTCTTCGAGTACCGTGTTCTTTTTTTATTTTATTTTGTTTGCCCATAGTTGCTCGTTGCCCGTTTCGCTTCCAGCGTAGCAAAGAAAAAAAACAATTATGCTGCTTTATTTATGGTTTAGTAATCATTTCCGGTCCGATTTATACTTTTCGTGGTTCTTCAAGCGGAAATTAGAACATTATTCCTAAAAATCGCGAACCAAAACGTGAACGAGGGCACGTTTCTCGTTTCGACCAATCGCTGACGCGTCTTTTGTGACGTCGCGCTTCTTGGCCCCGCATCAGTCACGTGAGCTCCGCTTCTCCTGGCTTCTCCCGCAACTCTCGGGGCGTCGCCCCAGTCGATCCCGGTGTGATTATTACCGCGTCTGTTTAATTGATTTGCGCGGCACACAAGCGCCGGTTTCGGCTGAAATTTGGGCAACGTGTCCTGAGACGTGCCTGGAAGCCAGTTCAATCGCCAAAAAGATGTCCGAAATTGCCTTCATTGTCCCTTTAAGGGGGGACACTACCCAGAAAAAACAATTTCTGCAAAAAAAGTTGATTTTCAAAAAATGCCATATTTACATCCACCAACATCTAGAGAGTATTCCTAGAAAGTTTCATTAGTTTACACTGCATAGTTAATTTTTATAGATTATTTTCGGTCCACCGATGCTAAACAAAAAGGTAGGGGTTAGAGCACTTTGAACACATTTTTCTCCGTTCCACTTTTCGGCATACATTTCACTTTAGGAAAATTATTGTTTTCTTATTACACAATAGAGAATTATTTTTAGGTGGTTTTCTGGGATAGCATTTTGTGAGGAACATGCCTGGCTGATTAGTTTTTCTACTTTCACATTCTTTTATGCTAAAAAAAAACTACTTTTGTAAAAAATTGCAGACATGAAAAAAATATTTTAATCTTCTTATAGTTATAATAGTGAAAAACAATGCAATATAGCAAAATAACTAGCTGGGAATGTGCTATGGGTATTCCTATGACTATATTACACATAAAAATCACAACTTTTTGTTTTATTTTAAAACGATAGGTTTCCTAAGCGAACACACTGACTTCCATATTGTAACATTCATAACAAGTTTCAGAATCGACATAGGACAATGAAATTTGGCAGGGATGGTCTTGCCACTCATATAAACGTCCACTGCAAATGTGATTCAAATCAAGCAAGTGATACAGAAGTTGACTATTCTGGGTACTGTCGCCCCTTAACCCATTCGCTACCAAAGCCGGCGAATCGCCGGGTGTGCCGTCCAGTGTGCGATGTGGCCTTTCTGACGATGAAATCATATATATCTTCTTCGACAGCGATGATAACGGGACGTCTGGTGAGGATAGTGAGTTTTCGAAGCCTGTCGACGACGGGAGCGATTCCGACAGCATTTTGGAGTCCGAATCACGACAAGAGCGCACTGGTTGTGCGACGCCTAAGCGACCGAGGATGGAGTGCTTCGAGATCTTTCATACGAGGAAGAATCTGAGAGGGCCTACCGATTTAAAGACTTAAACGAACCACTTAAGCATGTAAATAAACATGTTTTCTGCACAGAGTTTCACTGTATAAGCTTATTATACAAGCAAAACAGTTACGCCTAGTGTGGCCCTGTTTTAGAGAAAAAATGTGCGGTACAGACGGCCCAGCAGTGTGCGACGCGCGCAGTAGGGAATGGGTTAAGGGAGGACACTGAACAAAAGTGTAAACTTTTGCACCTTTGGCTCAAGAGGGGACACGGGCATAAATTTAAAATTTTTGAGAAAAACTTAATTTTGCAATTTTTAGGTTTTAGAAACTAATTATATACGCTTACACTAAAGTTTATAACCATACGCCAAATAGTTACGTTGATATAAAATATTTTCAACACCTTGTGAGGCAGCAACAAAGTAAAGGAGTTCAATGTTTGAATGCATTTTTCTCAGTTCCAGATTTTGCTGCAAATTTCGTACGAAGGAATCTTTAGTTCGAAAGTAAAAGTATTCTGATACCACAATCAAGATGTTCCTGAACTGAAATTTACTGGGGTAATGGGCTATCTACTTTATTTTGTTTGAAGTTGAACTCCTCTAAGAAAAAACTATGTTTTCAAAAATTGACATAAGACAGATATGCATCTCACATTTTGAGGTAATAACTCTTTCTAAAATATTTACATCTGACTTATAAAAAAAGTCCCACACCCCCCACTTTATATTCAAGCAATCAAAATGGTGCTTAATAGCTTCATTTGCACATCATAGATTTCTCAGCGAAGAGTGACACATCTTCTTATGCAGATATGTAAAGTTGTCCTAGAGAGCTGAAAGTCTGCACAACACACCTACATCTGACGTTAAATCTCCCCCGCAAATTTCATTCCGATCACTTGAGCAGTTCAGAAGTTCAGCCTCTAGCCAGTGTCCCCCCTTAATTCGAATTAAATTTGCAGTATGTACTGGTAGTTGCAAGGCACAATGCAGTGCAAAGTTTCGTCTGTGTACATGGATTGTGAAATAAATTACAGTCGGTTTTATCAAGAACACACTGACATTGTTTAGGAAAACTGTCGTTAAAACACTAGTGTAATACCCAAGATTTTTCTACTCTAGACACGCAGCAGCATGCCTCAAGAAGGGCAGGAGTTCCAAAAAGTAATTTATTTTATGCTAACATGGCATTGAATAAATAAATAAATTTTTTACTTTTATGTCGTCGACAAATTCTTGACATATTTTGTAAAAGACATCCACAAAGTAAAAAAACAATGCCACAGTTGGATTTCCCATTAAATTCTAATTAGGGAAAACATTGAGTGAGCCTTCCCTTTTGTCCCATTACCAAACGATAGTTATCTCAAGGTGAAATTTATGCCCAAAAAGTGAAACGGAATAAAACGCTTTCAAAGTGCTCAGACCTCTGCCTCTTCTTTTGTATCGGTGGACCGAAAATAATTAATAAAAAAAAAGAACTATGAAGTATAAACGAACAAAACTTTCTGGGATACTCTCTAGATGTTGGTGGATGTAAACATGGCACTTTTTAGTGTAGCATTATGAAAACATTTCTTGTTCATCAGTATTCTGTTATGCCTGTAGTTGATTCCCACATTCAAAGACTGGCTTCTTTTTATCGATCTCCAATAACAAAACTTACAAATACGCTTTTTGCTGTTGGCTTTCAAACAAAAACATGCAAACAGGTCAGGCAATTTAGAGCACGGGTTCGCAGTTCTTGCATACCGAACGCTTTCCGCGGTGTTATATTGTGGCGGTGGTTGGAATAGAGAAAAGTAATTTTCTAGACAAATAAAGAAAATGAAAGACGGTAATATTTTAGGAGATTGTTGCACATGCATATACCCAGTTACGATGGTCCACAATTGTACTCGGAGCAAAAGGACACTCCTTGAACAAAGCTCGACATGACGCTGACTGCAGATTGATTTGACAAGCTAGTAAAGCCTAGTTGGGCGTCTCAGCCATCTGTAACACTGTATAACAGTTAGATTGGGTGTGCATGATCCATTAGTTGGACCACACCAGAAGATTCCAGATGGCTGCATAAGGCGTGAAAGCATAGTGCACATTCAATGTCGTGGTTGTCAACTTTTTTTTGTTCACTTGTCTTTGGGTGTTTTCTAGTACAATCGTTTGCCAGCTTGCCAGCACAATAACTTTGAATTTGAGGGAGTACTTACTTGTTAAGAGCTTGCTCATGTCTTTTATTTTCTTGTGGTTCTTGATTTGTTTGATTATCTCCGTAATCTCTTCATACCTGCGAGAAACAGATATCCCTGTTCAACTCTGACATTGAAAACACATCAACCAGCTGCAAGCAGTAATCAGACATTCTGGGACAGAGCCCGATTTGAACTCCCCCCCCCCCCCCCCCCCAAAAAAAAAAGAAAACACCAGATGAAGATGGAACAGTCCTAACCTCACATCATCTCTCTTTCCCCACAGCTCTCAATTGAAAAAAATACACCTATCAAGAAAGAAAAAGAGAGGAAAAAAAAATACAAAAAAAACCTGGGCAGTTACAATACCTTGCAAGTTAAAGAATGGTGACACCTTTTAAAGATGAGGAGGCCTGAGATCGAGAAACTAACTACAAATATATCAAAATAACAAAACAAAAAGCATGGCATTACTTGTGACACCTTATATGTGAGTGAACTTAGCATCTTCAGACGTCTATCGGCTCATAGAGCCAAGAAATCATATCCTGTTGCATGAAAAACTGCTTAATCCCCATTAATCTATATATAAAGAAAAGCCCTTTCATTTTAAAAAAGTACAAGCCCAAAAATGTTCCACCCTATCTAGGGGGTGTTTTTTTTTTGTTTGTTTTTTTAAGCTTAACATTCATGTTTTAAAAATGCTGTGAAAGCTCCACTTATGTGATTTATGTAGGTGAGTTATACGGCCAAGGGGACATAGTATAGGGGGATAATCATAATGATCAGCCGGCTAATTAAGTAAAATTTGTTCAATAACTTTTTAATTCGTGAAAATAGACATCTGGTTCAATTAGAAACTTGCTGAGCATCAACGAAAACCACTAAACGATTTTAGAAACTGAGCAGGTGAGAAGCGCAGTAGGGCACTAAAGTTACCACTGGTGCAGCAGGAGCAAGGTTACCGGTGCAATAATGCGCCCGCGCAATTTTTCTGTCTCTTATCATAGCTCCAGCTTTGTACCTGTTGCGCAAGTGGTCCCTTTGGCGCACTACTACGCTTCCCACGCACTCAAAGTATTTATAAAAATTATTGATCTAGTGGTTTTCGATAATGCTCAGCAAGTTTCTAATCGAAGCCATATGTCTACTTTAAATATTTAAAATTTTCATTAACAAATTTTACCTACCGTAAAATTCCGAGCGAACGCCCACGTTTGAAGGATCGCCCACCCCCCCTTTTTGTCCAACATCTGTTGGGAACGGTATTCCGATACATCGCCCTTCCCCCGATTCCCGCCGGACGTCACGCGATGTCCGACGGGAATCGCGTGTCAACGGCGCGATCTGCGGTCCCGCGTTTTTGTCTGAGATCTGCGCGCGTGAAATGCGTGAAATGCAAATCTGCTGCGCTTGCGATCTGCGCTATCCGTTCCCGAGTTTTTAGCGGATTCCCGTGTTTTTGCCCGCGATATCGATTCCTAGCTGTAACACGCGCGAGTTGTTCCGCGTGTATTATTGCATCGTGAAATGCGATTCTGCTGCAGCCGCTATCTGCTTGATTTGTTTCCGTGACATGCGGGTTTGCAGTGGATTCCCGCGTTTTCGTCCGCGATCTGCGCACGCAATATCGGTTTCCGCGGTATCCGTTCCCGTGAGATGCGAGTTCTCGGCGGGTTTCCGCGGGTCCATCGCGTGACACAGGAATTCGTAGTGAATTCCGGCGTGTTTATCGAATCGTGAAACGCGAATTCGTCGTGTCCGGGATCTGCAGTATCAGTTCCCGCGTCACGCGGTTTGTAGCGGGAGCCCCGGTTCTTATCATTATTTCTGATAACATTTTGCTGTGGCATCCCCAAAGATAGCCCACCTCATGTTTTTCACAATTTATCTCTTCATTTTGCGTGGGCGTTCGCTCGGAATTTTACGGTAATTAGCTGACTGATCGTTACGACTAGCTCCCTATACTATGTCCACGTGGCCGTATAGCTCACCTCCACAAACCACATAAGTATAGGTTTCACAGCCTTTTTTTTTTTTTTTAAAACAAATCGGTTATGCGCAAGAAAGACACCCTATATATTTCAAGCTCCCATTCTTCACTATGCACAAGCTGCAATATTATTGCCAAGTGTATCTGTAATCTCTCCAATTACAACATCTATTATATCTCTCTGCATCCTTAATAATGCTTTCAAGTTGCCACTTTGAGCCACACTGTCACAGGAGTGAACTATGTTGCATGACTGAGAGGCAGTAAAAACGGTTTACAACAAACATGTTCCAACGCCATCAAATAAATGCTCATTCGTGAAACCCAAGAGGGTGAAATATTGTTCCTGGGGTCTTGTGGCCAAACCCTATGTGTAGGGAAAAATTTTAATCCTAACGTGTAGAATCCAGATGCAAAGGGAAGCTCACCTCTTCTCACGGGTGCTGCGGACCACCCGCTTCGTCTCTTCTTCATCGTCACTGAAGGCGTACGCCCTGCAAGATAATCGGGCGGATCACTCTAGAGCAAAAGACGCGCTTTGCAGTTGGACTATCTATGCATGTTTATAAGAGCACGCTTTTGGCTCTTATAAACATGGAAGTGCCATGAAATAAGGTTTCGTTCTATTTACTGCAGCACAAAATGACCCAAAAAAAAGCCCTGTTGTTCAGTTATAGCTGTTTGCTCTGAGGAAGCATCGTTCAAATTGCCATCCGTTGAGCATCTGTTTCATTATTCCTACAGTAAAAAATTGTAAACAATGCCTGTCACATTACAAAAAATTAACAATCTGAATAAAAATTATTTTACAGCTTTGTTTGTTTGTTTTTTTATTTTTCTCCAATGTCATTCTTCTGTGACATGGAAAAAGGCTGGCCAAGAATTGATGCTCTACTGCCAAATACCAGGCAAGCACCTAACCAAAATTATGATATAATTATGCCAAAACTTGGGGGGTCAATTTTATGTATACTTTATCGTATCTAGCCAATCCCAAAGTCTACAAAACATCGAGGGCAGGAGGTCGCACCAGCTTAGGCACATGCTCAGTATTTGACAGTATGTACCGGTAAAAACTTGTATACACTCCAAGCATCACACTTTTCAATCTCGCAAAGTATAGCTGACCAACCGAACCACAGTCGGTTCTTGTTTACCTCTTTCACTCCTTCACTTCCCTCTCAGGTTGGGAGAGGGGCCATAAGGGGATTGCTATCTCTTCAAAAAACCGAGCTTGTACATCTGTTTCCAATTTCAATGCGTAGCTTCCACACGCAAACTCACGATGTGACGGCGACTGCCTTCTGCGGAATCAGCTCCTCCTCCGAGGACTCTGATTCAGACTCGGAGTCCGAACCGGTGGCGAAGAAACGGCTCATGGTGGGCGATTACCTGGGGCCAAAGAAGGAAGGGGTTATTCACTCCATTTTGAGGGCCTTACAATACTATAAACGGCATCCATGCAAAGCGACTACATGTGCACCATTCTTAAAAGAAATGCACAGGTAGCCTCGCATATTCTGTTTAGTATGTGACACTCCGAAGACCCACAACCCCTCAGATGTGAAGCGGATTCTGTTTTGAATTTTGTCCTGGTGGAAGAGGAAGCAATTACCTCATTTTCTGTTAGGAAGAGGTCATTTCATTGTTGTAAATTCTGGCTTCTTTAGCTCATGAACTGTCACTGACGACATTTCCAGAAACACCCCTAGCTATAGTCGGTGACAGGCTATGAATACACAAGCTCCGCCTCCAGCGTGCACTTGTGGCCTTCCGACACACTTTAGCTGCAAGTGCGACAATGTTATAGAGACCGTGAGCTTGTGGTGAAGTCGGTGCATCTACTGCATTCTTAACCTGTCCCTGACTATAGTTGATTGTACCCCTAAAATGATTGTAGTGGAAGCAACATTAAATGAGGAGCTATTGGTCAGAATCAGAATCAGCAAGTTATGTTCCAAGCAAAACAGTCTCGGATAAACAAAACTGTTTCTCTATGAATGCATGTCCTTGTTGACAGTAAAAGCCTTGGCACAACAAAGAAGGTAAAGCATACAAGCTGCTCCAAAGCATCCACGGTTTATTATTCCTAATAAAATTGAAAGAAAAATAACCTGTCACTTTTTATTTTTATGGCGACAGTTTAAATTGAGTGTCGAAGTTCGTACAGTTTCTGGCTCATATTACTAGTGTATATTCATGGAATATCAAAGACCAATGTATCTTGGTATACAATTTAAATGAAACTAAGATGCCGCAGGACCCACCTGCGTAGATTACAGCTGCACATATGGCCATTTGACAAACCTCACCTGTGTCAAAAAAAAAAAAGATCTACCTTTCTTTTTTTTTTTTTTTTCAAGAAAGAAGTTGCACTTTTAAATTTGACTATATCACATCGACCACTGAAATATACATATCTACGAAATATTTAGCTTACTCAGTGATAGAGCTGAAACTGTCCGGCATATTCTACAGCAGACGGAATGTTGATGCCAGTCTACATATGTTGACTTAGGAATACGTGTGCTCGATGGTTAATGTAACTGTTGTATGCAAAGCAGAACGGGTCCAAAACACATAGAGTATGCTGCCATATTGCAGCTGTTTACTTGGGTCGTCATTGTGGTCAACTAACGTAAGATGGTGATCTAATCACTGATACGATGGCTCCAATTCGTAGTTGAGACTCGAAAGAGAACGGAGGATTTGGAGGAACGAGTCAAACCAGAGCGATGACAGCTTTTGAACGACTCAGGAAAGTCCAATCAAGCCTACACCTCTTCAGGCAACTCAGATTTCGTCTCTAACTACTCCACTTTCAAAGTTTTGTCCGACCACGCTAGTTTGCCAGGAAACAGTGTGCCTCATAACGTTTTTAAGCACTTATTTTTCGTACTGTCACACGTGGATGAGAGTTGAATGGACGAAGTCGGCAGGCGGTGATCAACAGGACCGGTTCCTTCTGAGCGCCTGACTGTCTGTGTTGTGATAAAATGCCAATGCTACGTACCTCCGCAACGCAGTTAAACAACTCCCTAAAGTGTAAACGCCTGGAAAATGAATATCTACGAGATGAGCTAAAGAACATACGCACCAGTAAGAACCCGAAGAAGCACGGCAATCCGGGAAAAAGGGCTAGCCTGGAAAAGAGCAAAAGCGCATGCGCAACTTCGTCCAGGGTTGCTAGAAAAAGTTTCACAATTTGGCGAAATGTGAGAAAAATGCATATAATATATGGAAAAATGTGCAACTAAATAAAAATTTGAAAGTGGCAACATGGCGCCAATTTAGTTCCCTATAACAGAAAACAACAAAATTAAGGTAAAATAAAATTAATACTTAACATTAAGTTTGGATGCACGCAGAGGTTCAACTGGCGCTAGTGTCTATGCGACTTCCGTGAAGCAGACAGCAACTGGCACTGTGGCAACCAGTTACTTTTGCGGTGCTCCTGTGCCACCGTGTCCTGTGCATTCACGCTCCGTGCGGGAACTATAGGGGGCGCTTTGAAAAACGCGAGTACTCTGCGCAAGGAGGTTATAATGGGCAGGAGGTGGCGTCCCTATCCCCAATGCATGGAGCGAAGTGTAACGGAAGTAGGCGTGGCCACGAGCCGCGACGAGCATTTCTTGACCAATGGGAAGCCTAGTGAGTGGGCGCCGCCATTAATTTCGGTGCAAACAACCGCGTTGCGATGACATTTCCGTGGCAACGCGATTGTGTGCACCGAAAGTAATGGCGGCACCCACTGTTATTTGAAACAGCGCTTAACGGGAGACTTTTAAACCGGTATGGTCGGAATTGGATGAGATTATTATAAACGAACGCCTGGTTGCCCAGAAGAAAGTAAGTGACTAGAGTTGAGACGCTCTAGACGACGCACCGACTGAATCGGTGTCGAACAGGCGAGATTTCGAGCCCAACACTTGCCTGACCAGTAGGACTAGGAAGTCGGCGTGTAGCGGACGCTCTCGACACCGCGCGACCGCGCCTGGAGCGTCGTCTCGAACGAGTCGTCGTAGCGCGGCTTTGGAAAGCGATCGCGAGTCAGTCATCGTAGGCACGAACGCTGAGAAGGGCTTCGCGGGTTGAGAAAGCCGTACAAATTCTGCTTCGAGAAGATGTTGGTTTCACTCCGCCGTGATGAATATTCGGGTTCGCATCGAAACATCTTTTGGTGCGCCGATCGAATCGAAAGCCAGCCGCGACAGCGAGCAGACGAAGCAGACCGCAGGCACGGAGCAGACGTAGCCTAAGCCTAACGACCGAGCGGAGAGCAGACGATGGGAGCATGGTTGAATTTAGTTTGGATGAGAGAGCGTCGGTGTGCGGGGCAGTCTGGGATTGGGTTGTTCTTCCGGCGTCGCTGGGTATGACGTCATGCCGGGTCCTGCCCTATTTAAACGTCCTTGACTCTGCGCGAGTAGTGCCGCTAGCGGAGGAGCTGGCGTTCGACAGTGAGGCGCGTTCAGTAAAGCCCCTAGGGACTTTAGCGTTCAGCAGCCTGCGGCGCCTTTTCGCATGCCAAGCTGTGGCGGCGGAAGCGCGCACGATCGAAACTTTTGCTTTTTGAGCCGATACGTTGAGGGTGGCGTTGCGTGAGTGCTGGGGCAGAAGGGCATTTAGCTGTAGGGGTGTCGCGAACCGGCCGAGGTTCGAGTTCGACCAGGTTCGACTTTTTCGAACTTTTAGTGAAAAATTCGACGAACCTTGTATTGAGGTTCGACTCGTGTGCGCATGCGCGACAGGCTGGCCAGTTGGCTTCGGATTGGAGGATGATGGCTAAGGGATGAATTAAGGGCAGCGCTGATTTGTTATTTCGGTTAATACAGTACAAAAAAATTAAGTTATTAACTTCTTCAGTTATTAGAATTAGTTTATTTTAATTGCAACTGTTTATAAAATAAAATAACTCTTTTGATAAAAAAAAAAAAAAAATTCGCCAAACCTAGACATGCTTGTATCAAGGTCTGGCCACACTGTCCACAAAGTCGAACCGGTCGAATCTGGTGAAAAGTTCGAAGGTTCGTCGAACCGGTTCGACTCAGTCGAACCCCGAAAGTTCGACCTAAAAATCTGGTTCGACAAAGGTTCGCGACACCCCTATTTAGCTGTTCTCCACTTCTTATACATTGAGTTTGAGTCGTTATTAGGGGTAATTTCTCAGTTTCGTGCCAGAAAAAGGAGTTGAAGCAATTTTCCGAAAAGCAAGACGGCCGCCACCTTAAAGGGGCCCTGCAAGGACTTTTTTACTGGTTTTTATTTTGCACCAAACCTGAGCGCACTGAACGTAGTAACTTAGTAAAACTTTTATTTTCTCGAAATTCGCTTTATTTTAAAAGTTATAGGCAAATTAAAATTACAAAAACAAGCAAAAAATAACCTCCCTCATGACGTCCTTGGTTGCTTGAGTGGCCGTGAACTACCGGGTGGATCAAGGAGATGGCAGGCTCTTTAAATCGACCGCAAAATTCGGTTTCTTAACCTATCGCGCTACGACTTTGTGCAGCGCTGCCCACAGATGGTGCATTTTTTTTTTGTAAAATTTGCAAAGAGCAAACTTACCTGAGGAAAAAGTAAAGAAAGAAAAAGGCTTAGCTCCTATGGAAACGCAGCGACGCCACCGGTCTGCAAACAACACGGCGCCGTTTCGCACGGGAGACAAGAGAGGGCGCAAGCGGTCACGACGCCAACTGCTGCCAACGAACGGGGAGACGACGCCGAGAGCCGGCGTATTTAGCAGACAAGGAACTGCAGTTGCTTTACAGTGCCTTAAAGGGGGTAGTGTAGTTACCGCGTAGCCTCCACCATGCATCGGGAACGGCCGCTCCTTGGAAGACGGTGCAGGTGGCGCTTCGATCCGCAGCTCCGTTGGGGTGCCTCAATCGGCCGGCAGACAGAGGCACCCTAACACGCTTCATAACTAATATAAATACCTCAAAAACAATTATTTGTTTCCATTGAACTTCGAACGACATGATTTGTGTTTGAACGTGAATAAAAATCTGAAACTAGCAGACGACGGTGTAGTGATAGGGGTGTCGCGAACCGGCCGGGGTTCGAGTTCGACCAGGTTCGACTTTTTCGAACTTTTAGTGCAAAATTCGGCGAACCTTCTATTGAGGTTCGACTCGTGTGCGCATGCGCGACAGGCTGGCCAGATGGCTTCGGATTGGATGGTGATGGCTAAGGGATGAATTAAGGGCAGCGTTGATTTGTTATTTCCATAGAGTTATTACAATAAACGCTAGAGGCTCAGCTGGCGCTAGTGTGCTGTTGCATTTTGAAGCAGACAGCAAGCAGTCAGAAATTGACTTCCGGTAATGCATTTCTATGGAAAAAAGCGAGTGCATTTTCTCTCTCCGCTCGATTATAAGAGCAAATATCACGAATAATTGGCACGTACTAGGCACATTGGAACATTTCTCAGTCACGCAGACGAAATAATTGGTCAGTTACAGCATTTTTATTTGAAATTCGTGGCATGAAAAACGGTGTTAAAACCACTTCGTACGTGTATTTATGTGCACTGTCGGACACTGTTAGCGCGAACACGGCGTCGGCGCTTTCCAGCATGGGGGGTATACGTGCCAAACGAACGGAGGACATGTGGAAAACCAAGAGAGACGGTAAGAACTACGCAGTGACACTGGATAAGTAACTCCTTGTGCATGCAGGCGATCAAAATAAATTGAAAGTCACGTAATATAGTCCGATTTGCAATAAATAAGTACAGCTTTATTCTTTCTGCTCATGAATATGTGCGAAGATGCTTGTTCTGGGTTCAAATCATCACTCGCACGCTCCAAATCTTTGCAAATAGGGAGA
Source organism: Ixodes persulcatus (assembly GCA_013358835.2). Classification (NCBI taxonomy): domain Eukaryota; kingdom Metazoa; phylum Arthropoda; class Arachnida; order Ixodida; family Ixodidae; genus Ixodes; species Ixodes persulcatus. The sequence goes on along the minus strand of JABSTQ010009302.1, from coordinate 212,747 downwards.
AGCCAGAGAACAGGTGCCCGAAAAAAACTGCCCGACACAGGAAATAATAAGAAAACACCTTTAGTAGCCCATGTACTTTATTCTTTACGTTTCCAACGTTTTTTTAACCACTCGTAGGGATGCACGACGGGGTCATTTTCATATAGTGACAGGACGGCCATATTAACAATATATAAGCACCAACGGAATGCTGGCGAACTTTGAACACACTTTACATTCTTTTCGATTGTTATTTTCCTTAGAATCGTAGCTCGTTTCTACATATCTGCCATGGAACAGAGGTTTGGGCCTGAAATATAGCGAAGTTTAACATCGTTCAGTGGTAAAGAAAAAATGCTGTAACTAAAGCAATTACACTTTCACCATATTAATAAAGGTACATACTATCCGGTACAACCGAAAGAACAAAAGTTATTCATGTTATTTTCCGGCGAAGAGACAAAATTCACGCGCGTTTTCCCATAGGAATACACAGGAAGACTGGAAAAGTAGACTGCATGCTGTCTGCTTCAATTTGCAACCGGAAGTCCCGTAGACACTAGCGCCAGCTGAGCCTCTAGCGTTTATTGTAATAACTCTATGGTTATTTCAGTTAATACAGTACAAGAACAAATAAGTTATTAATTTTTTCAGTGATTAGAATTGGTTTCTTTTAATTGCAACTGTTTATAAAATAAAATAACCATTTTCATAAAAAAAAGTTCGCCAAACCTAGACATGCTTGTATCAAGGTCTGGCCACACTGTCCACAAGGTCGAACCGGTCGAATCTGGTGAAAAGTTCGAAGGTTCGTCGAACCGGTTCGACCCAGTCGAACCCCGAAAGTTCGACCTAAAAATCTGGTTCGACAAAAGTTCGCGACACCCCTAGTAGTGGACAGCTGCGAATCGGCCGGAGCTGGCCGGAGCCAAGCTGACCAAGCGGCCAAGCCGGAGCCATAGCCGGAACGACGGTGCTGCAAGCGCCAGCGCCACCCGCGGCCGTCTTCCAACGCTGTGCCGCTTCTCCGGTTTCGTTCGTTACACTACCCCCTTTAAGCCACTGTAGTTGCTTTAGTAAAGTGGTTAGTTGGGCGAGTTGGTAATGATTGAACATGGTTAAAATTGCGCACAGACAGAAAGGAACAGAAAAGAGGGAAGAGAGAAGAGACAAGCGCAAACTCACAACTCGATGTATTGAAGAATAAAAAAGAACAGCCGGCGGTATCAGCTCGAGCCGAGGCCACAATCGCACGGAGGCACCCGAGCACGCGGAGGACACACACCATCAACCACACTCAAACGATTGTAGAAAGGCAATTTCCTTGTCAGTTAAAGCCACAGAAGGTTGACTGACGCAACGCTCGCCTAGGCGGAGTATACTAAAAGCTTCAAAAATTTCCCTAGTATGTTTTTCTTGAAATCTGCCAATTATCGAGGTTTTTTGTAAAGAAGGTGTACACTTACACGCTTGACAATGCAGAGGTAGGTGGCCCCCCACCGTGGAATTTAGAGAAAGATTGTGCTCCCTTAACCGGTCATTAATGCACCGTCCTGTTTGTCCTACATAGGACCTACCACAAGAAAGGGGAATGCTATAAACCACTCTGGTTGAACACGGCACGTAAGGCCGGACGTGTTTTGTGTGACACCTGTGTTTTGTAATGTTTTCGACTTTTGCTCGAACTTTAGAACAAATTTGACCCATTTTTTGGGGGGCTGACATCACTAAGGGGACTCCATACCTATTGGCTACCTGTTTGAGATTGTGAGAAATTCTGTGTATATACGGAACCACCACCACTCTTTTTTTGTCGACTTTACGTGCAGCTTTTTCACATCCTTTTACTTTTTTTATCAGAGTTCCTACCACCTCAGTTAGCACCTGCGTTGGGAACCCAGACGCTGTAAGCCTCTCAATTTGAGCATTAAAACTGCTTTTGATGGTATGGAGGCATGACTTCTTTAAGGCTGAAGTAAGGCAGGAAAGAGCTATGCCTCGTTTTACGACTTTGGAGTGCGAGGACTCCAAAGTCCTCGCACTCCAAACTCCAAACTCCTAACTCCTAAACTCCAAACTCCAAACTCCAAACTCCTAAAGAAGGTGTGTTGCAATTTCTAGACCTTTCTCTGTCTTTGCAAACAAACCACCTATGCTGGTCATTTTCACCCCGTTCAAAAAAAGGGTTACTACACTATACGTCCTCGCACTCCAAAGTCGTAAAACGAGGCATAGCTCTTTCCTGCCTTACTTCAGCCTTAAAGAAGTCATGCCTCCATACCATCAAAAGCAGTTTTAATGCTCAAATTGAGAGGCTTACAGCGTCTGGGTTCCCAACGCAGGTGCTAACTGAGGTGGTAGGAACTCTGATAAAAAAAGTAAAAGGATGTGAAAAAGCTGCACGTAAAGTCGACAAAAAAAGAGTGGTGGTGGTTCCGTATATACACAGAATTTCTCACAATCTCAAACAGGTAGCCAATAGGTATGGAGTCCCCTTAGTGATGTCAGCCCCCCAAAAAATGGGTCAAATTTGTTCTAAAGTTCGAGCAAAAGTCGAAAACATTACAAAACACAGGTGTCACACAAAACACGTCCGGCCTTACGTGCCGTGTTCAACCAGAGTGGTTTATAGCATTCCCCTTTCTTGTGGTAGGTCCTATGTAGGACAAACAGGACGGTGCATTAATGACCGGTTAAGGGAGCACAATCTTTCTCTAAATTCCACGGTGGGGGGCCACCTACCTCTGCATTGTCAAGCGTGTAAGTGTACACCTTCTTTACAAAAAACCTCGATAATTGGCAGATTTCAAGAAAAACATACTAGGGAAATTTTTGAAGCTTTTAGTATACTCCGCCTAGGCGAGCGTTGCGTCAGTCAACCTTCTGTGGCTTTAACTGACAAGGAAATTGCCTTTCTACAATCGTTTGAGTGTGGTTGATGGTGTGTGTCCTCCGCGTGCTCGGGTGCCTCCGTGCGATTGTGGCCTCGGCTCGAGCTGATACCGCCGGCTGTTCTTTTTTATTCTTCAATACATCGAGTTGTGAGTTTGCGCTTGTCTCTTCTCTCTTCCCTCTTTTCTGTTCCTTTCTGTCTGTGCGCAATTTTAACCATGTAGTTGCTTGTTGTTACCGCGCCTGTAATTGTTTCTGCGACTGTCGCCGCCTGCGGAACGCGCGCTGCTTTTGAGTCGAAAAGATTGTCTGCTAAAGACGCTGGCTCTCGACGCCGTATGCTCGTTCGTTGGCGGCGTTCGTTGCGCCATCTCTTGTGTCCCGTGCGAAACGGCGCCGTGCTCTTTGAAGACCGGTGGCGTCACTGCGTTTCCATAGGAGCTAAGCCTTTTTCTTTCTTTACTTTTTCCTCAGATAAGTTTGCTCTTCGCAAATTTTACAAAAAAAAAAATGCACCATCTGTGGGCAGCGCTGCACAAAGTCGTAGCGCGATAGGTTAAGAAACCGAATTTTGCGGTCGATTTAAAGAGCCTGCCGTCTCCTTGATCCACCCGGTAGAGGAGGGGTAGTGGGCTCATCCAATTGGCTCATCGCGAGCGCTCACGGCTGCCGCACTCCGGCCGTGTCGACGGCGCGAGAGGGCGCCACTAAAGCATGTTTTGGAAAGGCTGTGTGCAGCGGGCAGCCGGGGCGGCTCTCATTGCATTTGCTCCGCGATTAAACACTAATTCGGCATGACACTTCATTGGCCACAAACGACAGCAAACACGGGGTAAAGATCAGTTCAGAATGGGAGCCACTTCGCGCTGCCATGCCGCGAAACGGCCAAACCCCAAGACAAAGCTTCTCGCCGAAGGCCTTCGGAGCGCTCGGAGCTGGTCAGATCATCCTGTCCATACGACCGCAGCGCCGCCGCGTACATCCGGGACCTTTCCGTGTCGGCGCGTGATCCCACTACTCCTTTCTAGTGTGCGCCGCCTTTTCCACCGCTCGGTGGCGGGTATGTCGACGGGTCATTTCTCGTTTCCGTACTTTATAAACTGCATTCGTTTCTTTTCTGATCTAAAATACTGAAGAAAAAAAAACTACTTTTATGAATAATTGAAACGGTTCGCGCCACTTATATTTTGTAGTTCGACTAAAAAGAAGCTTTTAGAGGCTCTGACCAGTAGTAAGCCCAGGACCAAAGACGTCACATTTTGCGCGCTTTCGGTACCGCGGGTCGCCCTCGTCGGTGGAGGAGGTTTCCGCGTCGTCCGGTTAAAATATGACGCACTGACTATTTAGTTACTCTCTCCGTGCCCGCTGGCTTGCCCGAACTTCAAGGGACGTGGAAACCGCAAAAAAGGTAGACGCTTAAATATGATTGCAGGGCCCCTTTAAATGCTCTGAGTGGGAAATTTATTTCGCTCGTCGCTGTAAACGTAGGACTGCTGGAACGATGATATTTGGAGGCGAGTGAGATGTTCACTAAGTTTGTGCACGAAGTGTGCCAATTAGTTTCATTAAGACTGCAGGTGTGAAAGTTATGTTTCTAACGAATAAAGAAATAAAGATGTACGGGATATCCAATATTGGACCCAAAATGTTGTGTTATAGCGGGCTGTGCGAAGTGCAGATTTGGGCACACAGGTGCTTGGATTTGACAGTAACATGACACAGTACTTATTATACCAAAAAGAGGTGGCATAGGGAAACCAGTTGGAAATTTGGTTTGGGTGGCGTAACTCAATGAGAACCGGTTTTGACCATGAAAGGGCTGTCAAGAGAATGCCACTCGTCGTGGGAGGTGGGGACTTTACAGGTAGGAAGGGACTAGTGGACTGTACTTCCAATTGAAACAACTTTACAAAAGGCGGTTCCAAAGCCGAGAAAACAAAGTTGTCGGCCAACACACGGTTTGTCCGTCAAGGGCTTTTGCGGTCAGCTGTTGTGTAATAACCTGTTGTGCGAGGTGCTGATTTTCGGCGCACAGGTACTTTGACATGACCGTAACTTAACACAACACTTATTATACCAAAAGAGGTGCATATCGAAACCAGGTGTAAATTTAGTTTGGGCGGCGTAACTAAATGGAAACTGGTTTTGACCGTCAAAGGCTGTCAAGATAATGCCACTCATTGTGGGAGGTGCACACTTTACAGGTAGGAAAGGATCAGTGGATGGTACTTCCAGTTCGAACCACTTTGCGATAGGTGGCTCTAAAGCCGAGGAAAAAAATGTCTACAGAACTCTGGGTGTCAGCGTTTCCACATCCAAAAGGAGGCTGATCAAGAAAAAAAGCACACCACATAAACTTCCATACTCAAACGTCGATTCTCCAGTGATTCCGAGTTTCATTGTAGTTTTCCTTAGATTCATATTTGTCACTTTTTTTTTTTTTACCGTTCGAATCTTTCTTCATGAAGTATAGATTGCGTGCCATACTTGTCCGGAAATATCATCCACACGTACGATGGGGACGAAACGTCTTTGGAGGGCATTCCTCCAACGAAATTGGCACTGAATACCCGCGAGTGTGGGATGGCATTTCAGTTCGTCCCAGCGGCGCTAACACATTTAGGTGTTACTGGTACGAAAACAAACGCAGAGCGCAAAGCGGCAGTGTAGAATATGTCAGCCGTGCCGACACAGTGGCAGACATGATCGGGAGACCAAATTTCTCGCGTCGTACGGCACGGGTCCATCGTTGTCGCTGTCCCACAAAACATCGGCGAGGTGAAAAACTGTGAAACTTTGTCCCCACGAGATACGACACATAACTATTGAAGCACTTAATGACGCAGAGCAGGCAGCAAAGCACTTCATGCTGTCAACCCAGCGCAACCGCACCGCCCCGACTTCAATGCGTTACGCGGCGTGGTTTCGGTTTCGTTTTCTCTTTGGTTCTCACTGCCCACCTTCGGTACCGGCCGCGCGGCGGCGCGCCAGTCGCGTCGCACGGAGTACTTTGGATATTTGGGTCGTACCGAATAGTATGTACCTTGATTAACACTGTAAAGGTGTAATTGCTTTACCTTCGCTACATTTCAGTCCCAAACGTGTGTTCCGCAGCAGGTGTGTAAAAACAAGCGACGATTCAAAGCAAAATTACAATCGAAACGAATATAGAGTGTGTTCAAGGCTCGCCAGCATTCCGGTGACGCTTGTATATTGATAATATGCCAGTCCGGTCACTATATGAAAATGATCCCGTCGTGCATGAGCGGATAAAAACATTCAATACAAAGTCCGTGGGCTACGAAAGGTGTCTCTTCGTATTGTTTTCTCTGCCGGGCAGCTTTTATCGCGCACTTGTTTTCAATGATATCGAGCGCGCGGGTGATATTTTGAACGTAGAACAAGCAGCTTCGCTCAGGGCAGAAAGAATAAAGCGGTATACTTATCTTGTTTAAAATCAGAATAGATTACGTGGCCTTCAATTTATTTTGATCGTACATGCGCTGCGAGTTACTGATCCAGTGTTACTGCGTAGTTCTTGCCGTCTCCCTTAATTTCCAGATGTTCTTCGTTCGTTTGGCACGTATATCCCCCGCCATGCTGGTAATCGCCGACGCCTGCGTTCGCGCTAACAGTGTCCGACCGTGCACATACATACACGTACGAAGCCGTTTTAGCACCGTTTTAAGAAAAAAACGCCGTAACTGACCAATTCTTTCGTCGGCCTGACTGAGAAATGTTCAAGCTATCTAGTACGTACGAATTATTTGGGATATTTGCTCTTATGATCGAGCGCAGGGAGAAAATGCACTCACTTTTTCCCATAGAAATGCATTACCGGAAGTCAATTTTCGACTGGTTGCTGTCTGCTTCAATTTGCGTCAGCACACTAGCGCCACTTGAACCTCTAGGTTTGAAGCCTTGTGCAAGCATTGGTGCAAGGGTGGCGTTTCTCACCTCACAGCGCTAAAGCCTGGCTAAAGCCCCTCTATCCTGGGAAAAGTGGCGCCATTCATTGTTAGGGAAATGCTCGAGACACGTGCCGAGCGCCACTTCTGGGAAGAACATGGCGTCTGAAAACTAGCGTCCTGCGCTGTGCCACCATGATCTTCCCAAGGGCTGAACGTTGCGCGTGCCTCGTGCATCGACGCGCTTCGCTACTTTTGAAACATGAAGAAGCTTTACATAGCGCCCACTAGAATTTTTTTTTTTTTTTTTATCCAAGTTTCACGTCACGGCTAGATTATAATCAGGTCGAATGTCATTTCTCCAACTACATTATGCTCCAAAAACTGAAAATTTAAACGTTTTTAGTTAGTCAGCTGAAATCAACCAATTTCGCCTCCTTTCTATAGTCGGATGCAACCTAAGAACAATCTTTTAGCTCCACCCACAAGCGCATTGCGCCCATCTGAAGTGCCTCCGCCGTCGAGAAAGTAGTTCGCTAGCAACGTTGCTTTTTCTTCCTCCAGTAAACGTGTCTTAAACTACTACAATATTTATTTAATTCATTCAGGACGTTTAAATAAGTTAGAATACTTTTTTGTCAACGAAATAGCTGTTTAGTAAAGAAAGAAAGTCATGTCCAATGTACCGTCTTCCCAATACATTTTCTGTCCAAGGTACTGTCTAACATACCGTCTTCCAGCGCCTTCGATTGAGGGAAAGCGGCGAAAACGAAACCAACCTTTCTCTCGCCAAAATTATAAATAACAAAGCACTTATAGTTCCTGCAAATAATAAATATTTAGTGATTTACTTAGTTTTGTGGGCTTTGCGCACGAAATGTGTGCCTTTATTTTGTTGGATGAATAGAAAACAAGAATAATTATACTTTTCGGATTTTGACAAATCGGCACCCTCCCAAGTCATCGACACCACCACCGCGCCCCGCTAGAGTGCCTCGCCCCGCTCTCTTTGTCTTCCGTCATGGATCCCACTGAGGTGAAAGCTAGCCCCTCGATGTGTTGGCGTTTGTCTTGCAAGTAGCGTCAAATGCGCCAGTGCGCGAGGCCCGTGTCTCGAGCGGCCCTTGGAAGCAAATGGCGGCGCGGCACTCAAATCCGCGGCCCTTGGAAGTGAATGGCGGCGGAGCACCCGCTCGTGGCACGTGTCTTGCGCGTTTCCACAACAATGGTTGGCGGTACTTGAAAGCGTGAATTTTATCAAGGGACTTTATTTTCTAGTGCCCCCATGGACACTCTGCTCCCTTTAGAAACGAGAAACCCTGGGCATATAAAAACAATATTTTGTTACCTGGTAGACAATACTGCGCAACGGCGTGTGCAAGAGACGCCGTATGGAGCTAGCAACACCGTAACTGTATGAGCTAGGTTACTGAAATGCCTAGCTGTTTTGCGGTGTTTGCTGTGGCGCCATATATATGTTGAGTTGAGGTGTTTTCACAGACCTTTGAGGTGGCGTAATTAGCGCGAATGTGAACGCACAGATTTATTAGTCCAACGGAGCTGACACGTTATTCGACCCATAGAGGCTATTCAGTTCAAGCGTTTACTGGCGGGATAGCTGGGGTGAAAAGGGGCTTCCATCTTCTCGGGAGCGCGAGGTCCTGCAGTTATCCGAGCAGCGCCTTGAGGCCCCGTTCGACCTCCTTGCCGAACGAGAGCCCGATTACGAGAAGCACAAATGACACGAAGAGGACCACGGCCACCGTGAAGACGTTCACCACAACGTCGGGGATGACCGGAGTCAACGGCTTGCTTCTCTGCAGAGTCATCACCTCTGGCAGGCAGTCGTCGGGGCACTCTTCCGCATCCATGCTTTCGTCGTCGAGTTGTCGGTGATGTCTTCAGGCTTCGAGTGTTTCTAGGTCAGTGTGATATATGCATGAGGGACCGAAAGAGGAATTAAGGCCTAAGCCGCCAAGGCTTCGCTATGCCCAATCCACACCCCCTTCACGAAAAACTGGAGCTTCTTTGCATAGGTTTCTCGGAAGCGCCATCCCGTGGATGCCGTGGCTACAAACTAGTTGCGCACAGTGCAACCCGCGCAAGCTCCCGCGAGCGTTTGATTCTCGCTATACAGTGGTGTCTCGGCACTTCTGTGGTTACCGGGGTCCACATCTCGAAGGCACACCGAAAACACCGAAAAATTTGGTAAGATGTGGATGCCACAGAATTACTAGACTCGTTCTCACTTCAAGAAGAAAGTACGTTTTACGCATTGTTCATACGCCGCGCGAAGTAGTTCTTACTGGACTTGGTTGTCGACCAATTTGGTCCAATTTTGGGGTTTTACGTGCCAAACCAACGACGAGCATCTGGCACGCCCCAGCGGAGGACTGAGGATTAATTTGGACCACCTGGGGATCTTTTGACGTGCAACCGAAAGATCGGTTACACGGCGCCTCCTCCGCAATAAGCCTCCGTCAGATAGCGGGCACCTCGGCCGGGATTCGAACCCGCCACATGGGGATCCGTAGGCCGCTTGGTTGTTGGAGTAAGGAGCGATTCTTATGGCGTTTGAAGTGTGTACGTGTTCATAAGGTAACATCTGACTAATCTAAAATGTACCTACATATATCTTAATTCTCTACATTAAGGGGGAAATTAGTAATGCTCCACGAGGAGCCGGACTTTTTTTACTACGGTTCTTGAGGTGAAAACGGCATAGTTGTGTGCAGTGCAGGCGAAGGCAACGCCAGGCGAGGAGAGAAAGACCAAGCACTAGAACGTTGTGGAGGAGGAGAGAAACCTGCTCGCCATTTTTCTCTTCGCCTGGCGTTGCCTCTGCACTGCACACAACTATAGTAGGTTACAAGTCAAGAAGGTAGCGGCAAATGCCCCTCAAAGGGAATCATATATCCCTCCGCCACCTCCGCATCCAATAGCGTCCCATCGTTTCCGTGACTGTTGCGGCCAACGCGCAAGGAGGATCTTGCCTTTCTGTACATATTTGCTTTATCTCTCGACTTTGACTTAGCATTGTGGAAGCCACGAGAGGGAGATTAGAGTCTTCCCCCTCCGATGGAAACAAAGACAACTTTCGGGGATTAGCTTCCCCCTCCGATGGATACAAAGGCTGCTTTCACGGGCTGGCTTCCCCCTCCGATGCATACAAAGGTTGCTTTCTTAAAAAGTGGGGGTCGAAGACAAGTTGGCACCACTCTGTGGCCATTATCTATCCATTGAAGCAGAACGAGGAGCATTTCCAGTGAACTCTTCTTTCGACTGCGGAGGGATTTGAAACCGGCGCATCACGCTTGTGGGAGGAGCATCTCCTACCTTCTTAACTTGTAACCGACTATAGTAAACTTTAGCTGTTATTCTGTCCTGAAGAATGTCCTCATTTGTCGCGCTCTGTGCACCTGAAATACATTTCAGTTTGGTCGTGTGGTCTCATGGCAGATCGCCGCGAGACGCGGCCGCCGAAGGTGAAAGGGTAGAGCGGCAGACAAGGGTCTAGGGTGTCTACATGTCTGTCTGTCTGAGGCTGAAGACATCCATTGTTGCCCTGAATGTGCCAGCGTGTGACGCTCTCGCGCACTCGGTGCGTGACTTGGGAGGTAAAAAAGCGTCTATGCATTAGCCAAAGCTACGCGCTCGAGCTGAGTGACACCAGATTGCGCGCGCTTCAAAATGCATAAACAAAAAAAAAAAACGATTGTGCGGAAAAATGGCCGAGATGTCATCACTCAAGCAAAAGCGCGCGTGTGTATGAAGGCACTCTACAAGGGTCCAAAGCCGTTTATACTGAGAGAGTTTGGCCGATGGGCGGAGCTTGTTGGCCGCTAGAACAAGCGGATTTCGCGATAACACAATATGACGTTACTTCTTTGTCTTGTTCATTCCTGAGAAATCGCGTAGAGTTCCTATGAGTCAGGCCACAATATGGCGGACGGAAGTAGTCATCCCCCGGTTGTCAGACTACGCTGCTGTGGTTGTCAGGCTGTCAAAATCTCCTTAAGAAGGCCAAACTGTCTCAGTATAAACGGCTCTGCAAGGGTCATGTAACGGGCGCCCCGCTGCGGCGAGACGCCGAAACACACTTGTCCCGAGCGATGGAATGTCCGCTCATGCTTCTCGCGTTCCTCGGGCTACCCCTTCTTTTCTCGTCGGGTTTGAAAACCGTGTTTCGGATCCTCGCCGCTGCAAAAGCTGTGCGCTGAATACCAGACTCCCCTTACTCCCCGAGAAATGCTCTGTACTACCAGATCCTCGCGCCCCAAATCTGCGACCGGGCACTCTATGGCTCCGTTATCGAACTGCCAGGCTTTGTGAGTATAGAGGAGGCTATGGTTCAACGAGGCAACCCGCCCATAATACAGAATGCCCCCCCCCCCCCCTTTTTTCAAAAAAAAAAAAGAAAAATACAGGGTTTTTTGCATTGCAAAAATAAAGTACGCATCGCCGAACGCTCATTCTCCGATAAAAGGTAGCGCTATCGGTCCGAACAAGATGCAAAAGTTTCAACACTAAACCGTTATATTAATCAAAAGCTATAAATAATTTTCTGACATTTTCAATTGGAAATGGCGGCCAACGGAGCTCTCGAATGCCACCGAAAACTGGACCCATTTCAGAAAATAACATGACTTTTAATCTAGTTGCGTGCAGTACAGGCGAAGGCAGCGCCAGGCGGGGGTAGAAAGAGCAAGCACTAAAAAGGCTGGGGAGAAGAAGAGAAACCTCCTCTCCTCTCTAATGTTCCTAGTTCTCTCTCTTTCTCCCCTCACCCTCCATTTCCCTCCTCTCCCGTCCCAGCTTCCTGGTGCTCGCCCTTTCTCTCTTCGCCTGGCGGTGCCTTCGCCTGCACTGCACAGCACACTTCGTCTCACCTTAGCATGGACTATCGTTAGCAGCGCATGCTAAAAGCGCGAGCAGGTTGCTTGGGATATAGCCTCGGCGGTACCACGAGAGCTCGTGCAGCGAGTGCTCCAGTCAAGGTAGTCAAGGCTAGCCGCTCGCGCTAGCACAGCCTTCGCAGTTAGTCCATGCTCAGGTGAGACGATGTATAGTGACACCGAAAACGTTGGCATCTAGGGTCCGCACCGCCACTACATTTGAGCGGAAAATGAGCGTTCGGCAATGCCTAGTCTAAAAAAAAGAATCCTACATGTATTTTTTACACGTTGTATATTCGTATTGCTTATCACTATATTAGCACCACTGTTGCGTTACTTGATAATGATGACAGTAAATCAGGCGCGTATATCTGTAATAGTCGTAACCTTTCTGACTATAATTAATATGGATCACGTTTTATCAGCTGAATTCAATGAAAAAAAGCAACACGTCCATCCGTTATGCTCCGGCAATGAGAAGCCAAGACCGGAGCGTAAAAGATTTCAGTCCGTCCTGGATATATCTCAAGCTGCACCTGACTTGACGCCCACCACTAGGAAAGACTCGCCTGCAAGAATGAAAAAATAAACGTGCCTCCAGTTCAGTCCAACGGAGCTCTAACAATGAAATACTTCACACGACGAGGGGCAAGTTGCAAGTCTGCGCATTAAAAACTGTTAGAACTGACTAGAGGACGAATATGTTAGTACGCCGTCCATAATATTGTCACAAAAACAGATTAATTATCTAGCCGCAAATTTGCCGTTAGAAGGGAATTTTCGCATCTTATTTTTCGTCTTTTTCTACTTGATTATCGTCTCAAATTGAAGTAGAAGCAGAAGTTAATCACCCAATACAAAGTTGTCAGTGAGCGCTGTGTGAGAGTTGTGTTCCTCGTGTGTGTGAAAGCTTGAGTGACAGTTTTTTTAGTGCGCAGAAACGTCGACCAACATCTGCGCATTCATTCTTTTCTCGGGTATTACCCCGCTGGTTCCAATTCTTATTACCACATATGCACGTCCCCAGCGAAATTTTGACATACACTGGAGAGTGAATTTATATTTTGTTGTCATGGTGCCTCATGCCCTATAATACCCTGACCGCCTTGACTCTGCTTCCTGCGAAACGGAGCAATGTATTCACCGCATAGCCTCATCACTAGCGCCACCACACGTATACCACAAGCCCTTTTTGCCGGGCCCCTTCCTATGGCGCGTGCTCCCATTTGACAGGCATAGCGAAGCTTATAAGCCAGGAGAACACTGTAGCCAGGATACACTGTAGCCAGGAGGCTCTGGCCATGATCACACGTGGCGACTACCGTGGGGCTCGTGCTTGGGTCGCAAGCTTTGATGTATTGTTGTTGTTTTTTATTGCCCAGAGGGAAGGCCCGCCGGCCTAGGGTATAGACCTTTCCAATGTTTACAAAATCACAGTCCAGCGTGCGATCTTCACAGCCCAGCACGTGCATGTTCGTCGCTTCGTAAAGCGAGGAAAGCACGCGCCATACGCACGAACGCTCAAAATGGCACCGGCCACACGCTCTTTTATAGACCATATGCAAAAAGAAGCGCCATCTAGTGTATTCATGATCAATGATCAGATTTCCTCCATATTGGGGGGTTCCCGTACCGACGATTTCGCCCGAAAAACAATAGTCCCGGCAAAGTGTAAGTCGTAGAACTAAAATATGATCACCTGCTGCAAGTCCAGTACGAACCCTTCACAGGACGTCTTCGAGAAATACCGTTCATTGACCTGGATGACCCAGTTCACTGCTTGAGTGACGAGTCTTGCGACCTCGTTGCTGACAATTCCTTTTCCTGAATTTGGCGGCCGTCTTTCTTTTCTTCTCTGATCCGAAACTAACCAGCAACCCATTGAGTGTACAGATAAACTGCCCTAATATCATGAAAACCGAGTTAAATGCAGATGCGCCTCGTCCACAACTGGAAAATGTGATAAACCCCCCAATATGGCGGCTCCTAATGGCATGATGATGATAGCTGGCAAGGATTTCGCATATGGCCTATAGGGATTAAAGGAAGGCGGAGAGACCGGCGCCATGGACGAAGTGCAGGAGACTCCAAGCGCTGGCGTTGGAGGTCCTCCAGGTCCGGTAGGCTTCCGGCCCGTCCAACCGTATACCCCCGCCAGGAGGACGTGATGCTCCCGGTCCGCCCGCGTCCGGGCAGGTCCATATGAGATGGCGGACATCCACCGGGCCTGCTGGAGCGGGACAATGGGGATAGACGAGAGGGATGCGATGGTAGTCCCGTCGCCAAGATGAGAGGACCGCCGGAGTGATGACGCATCCAGTGCGGATGCGCCGGAGCAATACTTCCTGGTGCCGGGACAGGCCAAGAGGAACCCGGGCGGCGCACTCTCGGCTGGATCCTCGTCTTGGTGGCCAGGGGTGTCGCCAAGGGTCCATGGAGAGGGTGTGTCTTTGCAGCTCCTCTGACTGGGCTGCCCATTATCTCGTGAACGGCCACGTTGCCCTGTGCCCAACCGTGGCCCTGTAACCCTATCGATGTTAACCGTGCCCTCGAAGTGGTTCCGTATAATGTGGATCTATCGAACGATGGTCATACTCTGCATGGCCTGGTGGCCTGGGCGGAATCAGTGAATATGGTGAAATGAGTAATAGAGGAATCACCAGAAAGCTGCAGGGCCTCATAGATGGCTTGCAGCTCAAGCAACAAAGGAGACGGGTCCGATGCAGCGAACCTCTTCTGATCGTCTAGGTGAGGATGTGACTGACGAGTGCTGCAGCTCCTCCATCATGCGTACAGGCAGCGTCCGTATACATGATGCAGTGATTCGGGGAAGAGGGAGTTGGGCTATGGACACAGGGAGTTTGACGTGCCCGGCGGGAAGTCTTGTTGGTGGTGCCAGGACCTCCACGGGGGAAGCTGCTGTATCTGCGCGACATATGGTGTGTCCTTATAAGATTTGAGGAGCATATAGTTGATGCTATATGCTCCCCAAATCCCTATATGCCCGAGCTTGCGTGCGTTGGCCACAGAGTTCTCTTAGGGTCTTCAGCTTTGATGTTTTCTAATGCTAAAAATAAATACATATATATTGATCCGCTTTGCTGTCTCCCCCTTTCCCTCTTATACGTTCCGACGGCTGCGTATGGGCAGCGGAGAGGACCTTGCCGGAGATAAGCTCACCAGAGAAAAAGCAAGCAAATAAAGACGGAATAATATCAGGCAGCCATTTCTAAAGACACATCAAGGGGAAAAAATTCCTAATTTCTAGCGGAAGTGATACAAATCATATAAATCTGATAAATATAAAATAAATCAAATCTATCTGACTAAAAAAATAATAATACAACTTTTTTTTTCTTGCGGGGGGGGGGGGGGGGGGGGGGGGGAGGAGGGGAGTTGGAGAAAACCTTACAGCAAAACCGTCAGATACGGAAAAATATACGACCGCATGCAAGTGCGATGCTCATCCAATCAAAATGGGCAAAAAGTGTGCTCTACACAGTAGCGTCACTAGGGTCAGCGGCACCCGGCGCGGTGGCCCCCCGCGAAAGCCCAGCCCAGCCCAGCCCCCGCCCCCCCCCCCGCCCCCCCCCCCCCCCCCCCCCGGCTCGTTGCACGCCGCCGCAACGCCCCTGGCACTGGCTCTTCACCATACCTTCAAAGCTATATAGCTCCTGCACAATGGCGGGTGAGCCACTGCCAAGGTTGGAACACTATAAATGTTGCTAATTCCACTTCATCGCCATCTCTTATTTGGGATGACTTGCACTTTCCGCAAAATGTCGGTTGTTCCGCCATTGTACAGTGGTTCAGGCCTTCTAACAATCGGCACGTGTCTTTCGAAAGCTCGCCTATCGTACCTGTCAGGATCCCTTCTGCAGCGCTGCAGCTCGGGCTTTCGCTTCACGTGCTTTCGCTTCACGTGCTCCGAGCTTTACCTCGTTTCGATGAAGAAGGTAGAAGCTGAGTCAAGGCAGGCTTCCCTGATGCACGGTGATTCCATCGAGGGCACACGTATCCTTCACGCCTTCAACGGACGTTCGGAGACCAGAGTCGCGATACGATGTCATCGTCATGGCGCTTCAAGCCTGCTGCCTTGTAACGGAACTTTTTCTCTTCTGGCTCAACGTTCGTAAGTTTGCTTTTACGCAAATTAATTGGGTAAAACCCGGTCTAGTGTCATACGGGAACCGAGGCGCGTCGGGAAACCCGTGTTCGTGGGCGAGTAAATGGGACGAATTGTGTAAAATCTGCGGTAAATGTGACTCCGTTCGGAGTCACATTTACCAAGCAGGCACAGCTTCCATGACATACAGATTATGCGTGGGTAAGAATTGAATTACAGTAATTGAATTACTGTAATTCAGTTACTTTTCTTGTAATTTGTCATTTATATTAATTACTTTCGGCTAAAAGAAATTGTAATTGTAATTTTATTACTTTCTAGCGTCAATGATTGAACATTTTCAGGCACAATTACAATTACTTTTGCAAGATTTTGCGGCGCTGGCGTGTTTCCCCCCTGACCGCGGGGACGACAGTACAGCCAAAGCTACAGGGGAAAGAGTGTATTCCAACCTGCTTAAAAGGAGAGAAAGGAAGAACGGAAAAGAGAGGCTGGGATTCCCAGCCTCTTTCTTACGTTCCTCCTTTCCGTCCTCCGATTGAGCTCTCTTCCCTGTAGCTTTGGCTGCATTGCCAGTACTTCACAGGTTTAGTGAGACGGAGTATAGTTGAACCTGGTTGAACCTCTCTGAAAGTGCTCGCAAAAGCGGGCTAGCGCTCAGTGACATACTCGCACACAGACATGCACGCACACACACGCACAACAAAAATCTGTTTTTTTACGTCCCTCTTCTGTAGCTCTTCTGTTGGTACCACTGAGAGTGAGTGTACTATCCTATGGAAGTGGATATGCTGGCGGCGAACGCCTAAGGAGAGCCTCCCCGCCTCGACCGGATGAAGTGGTCGGAGCCAAGCTCGACTTCGGCTGCTGTCGTCCGTCTGGCGATTTTTCGTTGTCACCGTCCGTTGCAGTCGTGCTCGGTGTGAGATTCGTTTTGGTTTTGCTCGTTGCCATGTTAGAACGGAGTGGACGGTTTTGTAGACTGTAAAACGATTTCGCGTCCGTTTTCGTTCTTGTCGCAATTAAATCTGTCTCTTCGTCTCGTTCGCTTTCTGTTGCTCGTGTCTCTTGGGACTTTCTTTTTTCTCATATAGCATATTCGCTTACACCTTTCAGCCAAGGTTGGGATTTTTATTGTCTACGAAGTTATTTTTCTATCTTTACGAGTTTTTCACGTCCCTCTTCTGTAACTCGTCTGTTGGTACCACTAACAGTACATTGTGCTACCTAACATCGAGGCGAGGAAGCAGCAGGTGTCGTTACCACGACTCGCGCCAACTTACTTCCAACCGTTGTTGCAACACTGCTCTTCCCTCTCTCAATTCTCGTTTACCTTTTTGTATAAATTTTAATTCTTTCTCTAACCCTTAACCCTTTCAGGCGTTTCTAAGCCTGATTGGACGAGATTCCGAAACTTTACAAACCGCGGCTTTAGCCTGTCGGGTGCTTACTCGGTACATTTGTTTTTCGTTAAAGCCTTTTTTTTTTCTTTTTTTTTTCTTTTTTTTTAAGAGGGCTTCTTACGCACTTGCGTGGCTTGCACTTTTTGTTTTTACACCTTTATCGTGGCCCTCCACGCGAATTGTCCTTTCCCCCTAGCCGCAAAGCGACGAGCGCCGTGACCGATGCACGCTGTGATTCGATGCTCAATCGCGTCGCAGCGTCGACTACGCCACTACGCTCGAACAAACACAGTGTTTACAAACAAGCCCGCACCGCCCACATCAGGTGTGGGCACTGCGCATGCGCAGAAACCGAATTCGGAAGGAGTGAAGCGTTTGCGCATGCGCGGTACCGACTGCAGCGCCACCGCACTGGCCTGACGTCAGTGAGTTGAGTTGGTCTAATTTCATACTTGAAAAGAGCTCTCTGTTCCGGGAGTTCGAGGTGTTTCAGAGAGTTGCTGCTATTGTGGCATTCGTTTTATGGAAGCGACCACAGTTCACGTGCTACGCTTACCCACCTCCGCCAGCGTGAGGCAGCGGATCATCGCGGCTGAACTTTTTTCGTAAGTTGTCTTATTGTTTTAAGTGATTGACGTCATTCATAAGTTTCTCTTATCAGCCATTTTTACGTGAGTTTTATTATACCAGTACTGTCGCATATTTGTTTCCTTGTATTATTTTCAAGTTTATTTTCTGTTGGTTTGACTTGGATATTATTTGCATAAGCATTTTGGAGACTGATCTCACACCCATGAATTTTGTCACCATTGATTTGGGAGCCCCGATTCAGTTCTTATATATTTCTGAGCCTTAATATTACATAATTTACAATAACATGAAACGTTTGTAGGTGTATGTGGTCGTAATAGCGCGTGTAGATTGTAGTTTGATATTAACACTAATAAAATATTCAGATATGACTGTAATTGTCGCATTTTTATTTGTCTGACTAACAAAAGTGTTTCAACCCACTTTTACTTAGCGCTCTGGCGTCTTCGAGTATATACAATAATTTATTTTTATTTCTTGAGAAAATAAGAACGCAGGACTTCCTTACTACAAAGTGTCAAGTTCTATAATTCATTTAAAAAAATTCACAAAAGGAATGTACAATACGTGACATTTATGCAGCGTCCATTCAACTCGTTTAGAGTTATATAACCGAAGTTGGGTAGCTCTCAGAAATAGGTATTTGTAAAGTAATTGCATTACTTTTTAACAGTAATTTGTAATTGTAATGAATTACTTTGCACGTAGTAGTCAATGTAATTTAAACTACTTTTGGAGCAAAGTAATTGTAATTAAATTAAATTTTGAAAGTGATTTTCCTATGTATGATACCGATCGCCTAAAAACGAAAACGAAAGCCAAATTAATTGCTCAAGAGTGGTGCACACCAGTCTTTGAAATAAAAAAGAGCGCGCTGATTAGATATAATTAGGGGTGTGCGAATATTGAAATTTTCGAATACGAATCGAATACGAATAAGACAAAAAACAGGCTTCGAATATCGAATCGAATATCGAATATGTGTCTTGTAATGAAAAATTACAAAACAAGAGGTAGCAGCAGGTTTTATTGCCTTTTCAACATAAATCAATGCAACTGCATTTTACTGGGCTCCAGCATGCTGGAGATGCTTCTAGTGTTGCACTCATTACAATGGACCTTTTCCGAGAAGCGTTCTGCGCACGCGCGAGCACTCGATGCCAAGCGGCGGAAGTCGGTACTAGAAATCGAGGAAATTCGGAAGGAGGCTGTGGATCAGCGAGTAGAACACGTAATTGCAACATATATATAATTGTGTTACACAAAAAAAGAAAGTGGACGGAAAGAAAAACATGACGTTTGGGTGGACGCCACAGATCCCAATCTTTAGAGTCGCGTTGGGCACGCGCCGCTGCTCGGAGAGCGAAGAAACTGGTAGCGTAGCTCCCATTATCGTATGGTAGCGCAGGTAGGTCACTTCCTCGATTTTTAGTTCGTGCAGCCACCGCCTGGTGCCGTCGGTATGTGAAAAAGGTCCATTATCGTGTAGAAAAATTAACTGTTCAACTGTTCAGAAAGTAAGCGCTCCCTACGCGCCGTGACAACATTTCCGCCAGTGGAAAGACCCTTAAATCGGGAAACCTGCGAAATTTCCCTCAAGTTCTAAGAAGTTTGACTTATGGACAGTGTTGCCCGGCTCCTACACGAATATTTCGAATTTTGGGAAACAAATAATATAGAAAGTAGTTTATTTTATTTTTTTTTTTATAAAATGGCAACCAATGTTTACCCCATATAAAAGAAAAAATATGCGCTTTTAACGCTTTCATTAGTTATTAATGTGAACCTGTGATGCCAATAAATCCAACAAATATTACACTTTTCCTCCGCCAGTTGAGTCAATTAGTTTTTCTTTGTGTTAATACTAACGCATGCGCACAAAAGTAGAACTTCAGTTGAACCTTTGTCGAACATCACGTTGAAATGTCGAAAAGATCGAACTTAGTCGAACTCGCAACTGGGCAGGTTCGCGATATCTCTAATTTTGACTGAGCGGGAGTGGCAGGCACTGGTGGCAGGAGTTGTTTTCGATGGCGATGCAATGTTCTGCTCGCCCTAAGCTTTTTCCTTTTTTTTTAATTTTCAAACATTTATAATAGATAACACTCTCGAGATATATTTTATATTTATATTTCACTCTCGAGGTTTACTTTATTGCATCAAGTTATAGAACGTGCAATTGCATCACATATTTCTATATAAGCGCCACACAACAAAGGGCTTGGCGAAAAAGAAACCGAAACTGATCCTGTCTTGCTGCCATCGGACAGATAGAAAGGGAGCAGACCGATAACGCACGGATCATACGCTTTTCTCAGTGAATAAACATATTCATATGGGAATGCGTGGCAAGCAGATTATTCGTTACATGCTCGAATATTCGTAGTTTGTGCGAATATTCGCCGTTTTCCCCGAATATTCGGCTTTGGCCGAATATTCGGTAACTTCCGAGTATGCAATTTTCGAATCGAATACGTTTCGAATAAGGAAAATATTCGATTCGTATTCGAAATTTCGAATATTCGCACACCCCTAGATATAATCTATTACAACAGGTGTGTTTTACTCGCCTCTGGGGTGCAATTTTTTCACGGGTCGACCTCTCCTACGTGTTCTGATATCCGTCAGACAATATTCCGCATCGTACTCACATAAAAGTCGTTCTTATAAGACCTATTTGCCTTAGATTTGTCATGTTCCGAATAAATACGAAAAAAAATTGTGTGATTCATCAAACAATTTATACATTCCGTTTCGTCGTCCACTCAGGCATCTCAAGGACTGGAGGTAGCGGCCACAAAAAAATAAAAGAAACACATGCAAAGGGAAAAAGAAATAAACAGCCTAGATGGAAAAAGAATGTCATAAAACGAAATCACAACGAAGAAAAAAAAAATGTTTAGAGCTATATTTACGGCGTAAAACGAATTTGTAGTTGGCGCCCGCGGGAACCATTGCTGGTCACGTGGTAGACTTATGCGCCGCCGCAGCACGCTGAGCGTGGTGCGCCTAGAGACCTTCTTTCTATGTATCTTCCTCGTGTTTAATTATTGTTACCAACACGATCGTTTCGTACTTAATTACTACGTTCAGTGCGCTCAGGTTCGGTGCAAATTAAGACGTCGTAAGACGTCGCAAGAGGCCGTCCTAGTCGGTTGCAAGTGTGTGAACGGCTCTTCCCCAGGCGGTCGTCACTGTCGTCACTTCTTCAGCGTTATCAGTAGAGACTTAAAAAAAAATAATAGTGAGGTTCAAATTGAAAAAAAGTTCAATAACATTGTGAGGGAAAAATGCTTTGACCTATATATGTTTGGGTTGGTGGTGGTCGTGGCGGGCTGGCTGGCGCCCTGCGTAAGGGTTCTCACCTATCTTTCCAGCCCACGTCCAGTTTTCCACACCACCACCTGCGCCCTTCTACGTGCAAATAAATAATAATTATTATTACCCGTGTGTTGAAGCAATTTTAAGACAAATCACCATTATCGAAATTTTGCTGGAGCTCTTCATACAATGTTACTGTGAAATGCCGAGCACATGTGCCCAGGACGCAATAAGCACCTACCTCTTACTTTTCAAATGACATATCAAGCGCCCTACCATACCGAGGTGCTCTTCATCGTCAGCAGCTTCTCCAAGTACACCGGAGCGAAGTGGTGAAGCCCACCCATTCATGTGTCCGTTTCTGTTTTTGTAGCTAACCCATTCCCCAGTGTCTCAAGATTATCTCCAATTTTTTTAGTGGACGCTTGCTCGTTATATTACGGCAAGTTTATTTTAGGTAATATTCTGGGTGGGAAGTCGCTCCCAGAATTACAGTTAGGCAATATTAGGCACATAACCGCTCTAGTGCCCCTAGAATATGCGCTGCAATACAGTGTGCTTCACAATAATTTGGCTTCATAGCTACATAATCATGCTTCTGCTGCTCGAGCAAATGTGGACTGACCATGCAGGTTGGTTCCTCCTCTCCCATTAAGTTCGTCTGTGGACCAGACGCATTAGAAAATCGAGGCACAGTGCCATAAAGAAAGGTACGGATCCCAAACATAGGGGCAGTCTACTGCAGAGTGCAGACCCCCCACACACGGGACATGTTGAGGATTGCTCGCTTGTCTTGACAATAAAATTGTGTCTCAATAGGAGCGAAAATGATGCCTGAACTGCCAGACTGCAAAATAAGTCGAGGGAGGTAAGGTAGCAGATGGAAAATGTTACTGTCAACAGAATTTGCATTAGTAGCAAAAAGTGAATAAAAGATTTTTTTTTTTTTTTTTTTTTTAATGTCTGGTGTTGATAGAAAGACAGCTAAGATGTTGAAAGTCCCTTGCTGTTTCTGTCTTTTTTTGTCTCCTGCCTTCTGTAAGTATATATCCGACTATGAACCAACTGATCCCACTTGGAATTTTGCTAAATGACGTCTAAACAGGCCAGAAAGTCAAATCAATTGATTACTCGAAAGTACTAAATAGCTTGAGAATACAGCTGATGATGTTAAAAGATGTTAATGGCATCAAAAAAGGCATGACTGATCCACTGGCGTGAAATATCTAATATACCTAAACATGCAATATAAAAGGTAATCTCTAGAGAAGTCAAATTAAAACAATTTACCTATATAAATATAATTTCCAGGTACATAGAACAAAGCACTAAAGATGACCAATGTTAAAAAAAAAAATTCTGAATCATCTCAACAGGACTGCTTCACAGTTCATCACAGTGTCACAAGTCAGCAAAGGCAAGGTTAACATATTCACAGAGGAACCAGTTCCGTTCTACCATAAAGGTCGGTTTACGATTTAAAACAAACCTCTACCACAATTTCGGTGCCGAGCACTGTCCAAGCAGCTCATGGTTGCAGCAATAGTGCAATAATGACGACATTCTGTCATGTGAAGGGACAGAAAGTTATATGTTCAGGCATGGAGCAGAAGTGCAGACAGGGAAAAAAATTGTCTTGCTTTGTATGTTTATACTGCCTTGATGTTGGTATGCCTCAACGGGTGACCGGTTGCTTAGCTGTAGATGAGAAATTTAGCCAGTGCAGTACAACCGCTAACCTGAGGTTTTTAACGTGCACCACGCAGCAGTCATTACACAAACGCGTGCCGGTACGGTATGTTTATACAGACTTGATGTTGGTACGCCTCAACGGGTGACCGGTCGCTTAGCTGTAGATGAGAAATTTAGCAAGTGCAGTACAACCGCTAACCTGAGGTTTTTAACGTGCATCACGCAGTAGTGATTACACGAATGCGTGCCGGTACGGTATGTTTATACAGACTTGATGTTGGTACGCCTCAACGGGAGACCGATCGCTTAGCTGTAGATGAGAAATTTAGCCAGTGCAGTACAACCGCTAACCTGAGGTTTTTAACGTGCACCACGCAGCAGTCATTACACAAACGCGTGCCGGTACGGTATGTTTATACAGACTTGATGTTGGTACGCCTCAACGGGTGACCGATCGATTAGCTGTAGATGAGAAATTTAGCAAGTGAAGTACAACCGCTAACCTGAGGTTTTTAACGTGCATCACGCAGTAGTGATTACACGAACGCGTGCCGTTACAAAACTTATCCAGATCGAAACAGGTGGGGTCGATGGGGATAGAACCCAGAAGGCTCCTAGCGCAAGCTTTCGCTCCACGTTTAGAGCTGAGATGCGTTAGCCCACTCGGCCACAGATTCCCCATGGTAGACAGGGAAAGGGAGCGAGGCCAATAGGCTTTAACTGCCCCCCCCCCCCCCCACCAAAAAAAAAAAAAATACAACAAAACAATTTTTGGCTATGCCATTGGTCTGGAGGGTTGATTCATTGCATCCAAATAGGGGCATCTAGTCTCTTTTCACGCCTAACAACTTCTGCAGAATGTCACACCTCATTAAAGTATATGTTTTTTTTTTTTTCATGGTAGTCAATGTAGTCTCCTCTTGATTCACATATCCATACTACTGGAAAAAAAGATTCAGGGGAAGCTTGCCCAGACTTGTTGTTTTTCTTTTAAGATATATCACGCATAGAGCCCTCTTTCTGCGAAAACCATGCTGCCATCATTAATGTTGTGAACAGCACAGCTACAGTGCGGGAACATTACAGTAAGCATACCCAATTACTTCTTCCCGTAACATCAGCACAGGTGTATCCAAAACATAGAACAACACAACAATCTATCTCTTTAAATTATGGCAACACCTGCACAATTAACGTTGCTTCTCGACTACAGCCAGCATGTAAGTGATTACATTCCACTTTTCGCCTTTTATTTCAGCAGAAATTCGCATGTACACACTCGACTAAGAGTTGCCCGTCATCGCTCCCACGAAAGTAAGAACAACAATTGCTTCTTTTTATCCGGCAGACTCCCACGAGAAACGAATACGGGGCGTGGAACAGAGCTAATGTAACAGTACTTAAACACAAGACATTCTGTTCATGCAAACATATTGGGAAAAGAGAGGATAAATGTAGTCATAATTCCCCGAGAATTTTAAGAAAAAGGAATGTATACTCTATTTTTTCTCTCTGGTTTTGGAAGCTCGGGCATGAAGAAACAAGCCACGAGTGCTGAAATGAGTTCGGGGGTTATGTACAATCATAACAAAATGGAAAAAAAAAAAAAAAAAAAAAAATCAAAAGCTTCCCAAGCAGCACTGATCGACAGTCGGTAGCAATTGCTCGGCGTTCGCCAGGGCAGCCCAACCGCAGCGAGTGCCAAGTACATACATTACGCATGGGCCCCTTCCAGCACGGCTTGACTCAAACGTTGGCTCGCCTTTACGAATCTGAGAATAATACGGTGCTGCTTGAGTCGGGCTCTTGGGCACAGCCCTACCCACGGTGGGCGCCTTCCAGAACCTAGGACTTCTTGTACTCGATCCGTTCCACCTTCACTTCGTCGCCGATGAGCTGGTAAACGTAGGTGACCACGGTCGAAGACTGGATGTCCATCAGCACGAAGGAAGGGATGACGTTGCTCTCGAGCGCGTTGTAGGCGCCCGTCGCCGAGCCCGGGTTGATGTAGAACTTGTTCTCGCGCTCGTACGCCTCGAAGCGGTGCGTGTGGCCCGAGATTAGGATGTCCACGTCCAGTTGGCGCTGAATGAGCGCCAAGCTGTCCGGGTTGCCCCAGGGCACCACCTGATGCCCGTGGCAGAGGCCGATGCGGAACTGGCCCACGGTGACCACCTTCTGCTCCGGGTAGTTGAGGTTCTCGTCGAAGTCGCCGCGCACGATGTGCACGTCACTCGCCAGGGTCTTGAGGTAGTCGTAGGACTCCTTGGTGCACAGATTGCCCGTGCAGAGGATGTGCTGGATGCGACCGGGCACCAGCAGTTTCTTGAACTTGACCGGCAGGCTGTGGCAGCGGTGCGGGACGTGCAGATCGCCCAGAACCAGGACTAGCATGGCGTATCTGGTAAGGTCTGGTCCGTTGCCGTGCCCAACTCTTTGCCTACGGAGCTGGCGGTTTCCACAAAGCCACGGCGGTTTGCCCGATCACGAAGAGAACACCGCCTCCAAGATGCCAGATTACAACGACGTCGCCCTGCCTCATGCAACACGCCTTGCTCGCAAGAGGACGCGCGTGACTTCCGGTCCGTTGTAGTGACGTCAGTATCAACATCCGGTAGAGTTTAAAGGGCAAATCGAACGCGTGCCATTTTTGTTAATGTTTTTGTTTCGAGTTAGCTTTGCATGACGGCCGGGAGGTGGAGAAACCGATGAACTCGAGATTGGTCGTTTCTCCGGTGTCTCCGGTTCTCCGTGTAAAGTCCCAGATTGTGGAGCGGTGTCCTCCTTTCTTTCGACGATGCCGCGTTCATCATGGAGATTATGGCCTTGGGTGGTCGATCTCCACCTTTAGCATGCGAGTCCCCTGCCTTTCGGAGGCACTGCACTGTGGCGTGTGTAATTGCGCTACGTGAGACGTCGAAGGCGACTTTGCTCTTGGTTTCGAGGAAGTTGCCTTGAGACGCCCGTATGCTCGTACTGCTCGATGTGCCGCGAAGTCTCGACAGGTGAGCGTATGCAGCAGGTACTTCGATATCGCTGAAGGGCAGAATATTGAATTTCGTACTTTTTGTCCGAATACGCGCGAGTGCTTTCGTGTGTTTGAAAGTGCGCCGCTTCTCTGTCGAAGGTACGGCGGAGGAAAACAAACAAACGACTACAATAAGAAAAAAAAAAATGTATATCTGGTCGATGTCCTTTGGAAGCCGCTTAACGCAATAAACCTGTTTTCTTCGGATTGTTTCGTTTCAGGTACCTTTCGCCTGTTGTCGCGGCAGCACTGACAGCGACCCGTACGTAAAGCTTGATGATTGATTATACCGTCCGTTGCGTCGTAGAGGAAAATGTTATTTCTAGCGTCATCATTTAATTGAATCAGTGCATATGCTGTCGCACAATGCTGGAAGGACTCTGCAAGGAAACCTAGACCTAGCTAGCTGTTCTTTGGTCCGAGGCACTCAATTCAAATCTAAAGTAAAGAAGAAAAAAAGGTAACTTGCATAAAATTATTCTAGTTCTGTTGCTGCAGCCAGAGAACCTGTCGGATAGTTTTATAAATGCTGATTGTCTTTATAGGAAGCCTGTCAGATGTTTTCTAAATAATGTCCACTGTCTTCGTAGGAATTACTGTCAGACTTTTTCTAAATGTCCACTGTATTTGTAGGAATTGAGCATGTCATATTTTCTTCTCTAAATTTCCACTTTTTTGTAGGAACCCCACGGGCCTGACAAGGGCAAGGGGTTCAACATGCCCTCAGACAGTGGGTCCGTGGCGGCGAGCAAGATGCTTCGGGATTTCCGGTACGTGCCAGACTTGTTCATAAAACTTGCAAGTAGCAAATGCAGACAAGGAAAAGATGGCAGCTGTCAGCAACAGAGATAGAAATGTTGGCACCTATCGGTTGTCATGGTAAAGCAACCGCAGAGGCTTCGGCCCCCCAGAGTTTGGTCAACATATGACACAGAGGCACAGAGTGCCGTGGCTCACTTGGAGACTGATGAGTCGCTTAACTTTGGAAGCAGAGCGATTGAATATTGCGGACTTAGTGATAGGTTTTGGGACGTTTGTGCAGGGTGTACATCATGACATGGAACGTGGTGTGCCGTGGGCCCATTGAGGACCTCCGGTCTGCCCTGGGGCTCGAGCCACCGGTCATACCAGAGGCCCTGCCCGATATGTACGCCATTGGGTGAGCATCGTCAACGGCTGGCGTCCGCGCGTGTTGATCAACACTGTCGCGGCGTCGAGACGGGAGCTCTCGCCCCGCTTGTGCCGCTCGTTCTGGATTACGCTCGTGCAATTTGAATTTCTAAGGATGCAACACGGATGATCGGACAGAAATACAGAACCATGCTCCTAGAGTTTGAGGAAATTACGATTTTTGACTGTCTTAAACTCATACCTGCCAAGTTCGGACAAACCAAATCCGGGCGTCTTTCTAAGCCCGGAGGAAGCATTTTTTAAAAAAGTAATATTGAAAATGATTTTACATGAAGACAACTTCATTACATTTGTATTGCACTGCTCATGCTAGCAAGAAACAGCAGGGCTTTGCTATCATTGCTGCTGTCTGTTGAGACGGCGAAAACTCCTCGAGTCTCCCGGGTAATACGGAAGATTTAGCAGGTATGTAAACTTAGAGGCAACCAGTTTATTGTTTCGAGCAAGCCAGCCCCAGAACCTTTGTGTGTTTTCATGCCATCAATCCAGCCACAGCTGGCAGAAATCGTAGAGGGACAAGCACAAGCCCACTGCTGATCCGGTTAAGAAGAGAAAAGTGCAACATTCTATGCATGTGTTGCTAACTCGATTATGGCAGTACTTCCAGGAGTTCGAGCCAGTCAGCTTTCGCATTACGGGATCTAGGTTGATGCGTGGAAAAGGTGTAGAGAAAGGTAAGGACAAGACAAGTTCCGTTCAACTTGTCTCGTCCTTGTCTTTTTCCAACTTTTTTTATATCTTTTTTTTCAGCGCCTTTCCTATGCATCAAGATGAACCAAGTGTCTGAATTGTCTACTTTGACGCTCTATAACTGTGATGACCATCCGCGAGAAAACCGAACCCTGTTTTTCACACCGCAAAAATAAACTAGACATTGCGAAGAGCTCAAGCTCCACCAAAATGTAGCCCCCACCGTTCGAGCAAGATGCCAAAGTTTCAGCACCAACCATTATCTTATTCAAAAGTTATAAGCAATTTTCTGAAAATATCAATGGAAAAATGGTGGCCAACTTAGCTCTCGAATACATGGAGCTCTATGGCACCAGAAACCGAAAACGGGCAAAAATGGCCCTTATTTTCCCACTGAAAATTTCAGAAAATCACTTCTAACTTTTGAATAAGATAACGGTTGGTGCCGAAACTTTGGCATCTTGCTCTAACGGCTGGGGCTACATTCTGACAGAGTTCGAGCTCTCCGCGATGTCTAGTTTATTTTTGCGGTGCGAAAAATAGGGTCTGGTTTTCTCGCGGATGCCCGGTACACGTGGAGAAGTTGAGTGCAGTACCAAAGTTTTCTTCTTCTTGCCGGTATTCCGTGGCCAGCTTCCAGGAAGTGAGTGCCAGGCCCCAAAACCTCCTGTCTCAGGCATTCTTTGAAGAACCCTGGATCCAGGCCATTCGAAACGCCCTGCACAAGTACAGCTATGTCAAGGCAAGCTAGCTGTCTGCAAAAGCGAAGCAATCTTTCTAAAAGAAAGAAAAAAATCATCTTTGTTTTAAGTATCAGCTAAGAATGTTAAAGCGATTGTCGGAGGAGAACTCCAGAACTTTTATTCGTTCGGCAAGGACGTGACTTCCAGCCAAACGCTGACGCAGCACTCATGTCCCATCCGTGTCCAGTGCTGGCCTCTGGCGGGTGACATAGAAAATTGTGCACTATATGTTCTTGTCATCTAGGAGGTGTTGACTGTACCTAACAGCCTGGGAGAGGCGGAAGCTAAGATCTTTTGCCTTGCAGAAGATGGAGGTTGTGCGCAGGTTTTTCAACCTAAAGGCTATTGTGTGTAGGTGCAGTGTGGGGGCAGTCTGCTGTGTCCAACTTTCTACAGTCTGCTGTAACGTGAGGTCGACACTCACTTGTTGCTTTCCATAGCTCTTTGACTGCACTCGCTCATGAGATGCTGAAGCATTTTCAAAGGTAGAAAGCTCATGCTGGAGGCAGCTGCTTCTACTGCAGATCTTACGTTGCAACACACTGTGGTGCATGCATTCAGACTTGTGCCCTGTTGCAGGTGAAGCATGTGAGGCTGCAGGGGCTCATCCTGACCATCTTCACCAAGCGTGAGCACCTGATCCACTTGCGAGGCATACAGTCGACATACACCCGCACTGGGCTGGGCGGGGTCTGGGTGAGCCATGGAGTCTTCATATACCGTGAATTACTTTATTTTTGCGGGCCCAATATTTAACGAATTTCACAAAGTGTAGGTCTAGAAAATGTTTCGCGGGCACAAAAGTTTGCAAGTGGGAGGGGTATGTTATATATTCATTACCCTGACGTAATGTACTCGCGTGATCAATGTTTCAAGATATTTTTCTAGTCGTGAAATTTATAAAAGTTTAGCCGCTTACAGTAAAAAAAATCTAGAGGAAGAGGTCTGCCACCTTCCAGCGTATTTCGGCTGCCTGGGAACAGCGGAGCATCGATGAAAACATTGGTGGTACCAGTGTGCCCAGTGCTGGCAAAGCATTAAGAAATGCAAATGAAGTAGCAAAGAAGTAGCAGGGTTGGTACGTAGTCTTCTCTAGCTTTATTTTGTCAGTGCTTACGATTAGCCACACTCTGCTTCTGTCTTTACCCCCCCCCCCCCCTCCTCCCCTCTTCCCTGGAGTAATCCCCTTGTGTGGCCGATGGGTGATGAGCTTGATCACAAGCCGAACCAGTTGCTATAAAATATAAAATGCGGCAATAAAAAAAAAAGGGCAGCGAAGTGATGCGGTTTTCTCTACTCTTGGGTGTCTCTGCACGTTTTTGAAAATAATGTCTTGTGGCGGTCACTTCATTCCTCATGCTCTCATGACAATATGAAGAAGAAGAAAAAAAAAGGGTCACAAAGTGACAAATGATTTTCTCTCTACTCTTGAGCTTGTGCCACTTAATGTTCACTCGGAATCCACGGCAATGCAAATAGTCCACATCAGTACTTCGCACGCTGGTAGACAATAGCTCTTTGATTTTAGAGCTCATTTTAGCTCAGTTGAGTGAGCTGTTCCCACTGTAAGGGGGCACTACAACGAGGCAGCGCTTGTGGTGGTGGTGTCTTGAGTCTGATTGCACATTATTTCAGTATCGTGACTATATGAGTTGTATGTGATTGTATCCAAAAAGTCAAGGCCCGTTTACACACTTGCGACTGCTTTTGATTGGAGAAGCTAAAAACTGGCTTTTTTAATCCTTTCTGTGATGGCCTACGACCGGCTCCGCAGCAGCGCAGCCGGTCGTAAGCCATCACATGAGGCTTTAAAAAACACTGAAACCCTCAAAAAAAAATATTTTTTTTTTAGGCGATTTATTGTGGTGTCAGAAGACACCACCAAAATATTGATTGGGTAAATCAATATTTTGCTACAGTGTCACATATATTCTTCATAAAGACAAAAGACTCAACTGCTTGAAACCGAAACCGAAACTGGACTGGGGAGGAAGGGGAAATATAAAGGAGGAGAAAGATACCGGAAGTCACGTGGCTCTGCAACTTTATTTTTTCAATCAACATACTTGCAGCTTTTTAGAAGCCACATTTTTTCAATCAACGTATTTGCAGCTTTTTAGAAGCTACAAAAAAAATGGGTGTCATATTTTTTGTCCATTTCTAGTATTGAGTATGTGCCTTCGATGACCCACGACTTTGATTATCTTTGGTGGTTGTGTCTAAACCATAGAAAATGGCACGTGACCACGGAGAAGAGTTTAAGCGCGACTCAAACCGGCCCGTTCTCAATCGGCGGTTTTCGGGCGGAAAGAAAACAAATTTTGAATCGTAATTAAATCGTGTTCTGGGTTGTTCTGCTCTCATATGTCATGTACAAATAAACACCCGGGCGACCTTCAACAAAATTTCCTGGGTATATTTGTAATGTTGATTCGGTAGCTTCCACTAACTCCCAAGTCTTTTGTGTACCACTTTGGCCTCAGTCATTGTTTAAAAGAGTAGTAGTAGCACTAGTGGTGAGATCTGCCCCATGTCTGTTTAATTTAAGGGACTAGATTTTAACATTACAAGGGTATAGCATGAGGTACTGGGTTTATCAAAATAATGAGATTAAAATAGCATTGGATGATATGGTGTTTATGATAATGCAATTAATGCAAAGGTGCAAGCGAGTTGGACAAGAATGATGATAATAATCCCTGGAGAAGGGGAAAAAAGGACAAACAAATATGTGGGAGAGATGGTAAATTAACGACTGTGCCAATAAAGTTTAGTAGCTGTGTTTTGAGACATTTTGTGTGTTGTCCCCTTTTTTGTCTGTCGTCTCCGGTTTTTCAAAAATGTGTAACATCAACCAGCTCGCCTGCCTACTCACTCTATCTACAAATATGGCTTTGGTAAAAACGATAGCTTTGGACAGGGAAATGAAGCGGATCAATATTTTTTTTTAACACGGAGTGTGTTTTATGTGGTGTTTTCTATGGGAGAATTGTCATGAATGAGCGTCATAACAAGCGTCACAGACACTTGTTATGACGCTCTGCCAGTTCAAGCCCCGGCAGGGCTTAGACCAAGGTTGGTGTGGTGGCAGTTGGATGCTATAACCACTAAGCTACTAGCACAGCTGGTATGGATTGGTCAATATTTTATTTGAATGCAAAAGTGTTGGCAACAGTGGCAGGTTTTGGGTGAAAATATTGAACTAATTAAAAAATAGAAAATAAATAAAAACAGAATTAATAAATCTATTATAAACAAATAAAAGATCAGTCACGTAAATAAACAAATAAAAATTAAATAAAGAAATAAAAATAAACTTAAAAAAAGGTAACAAAGTAAAAATAAATGAAAAGAAAGAAAGTAAATTTAAAGAAATGAAAAGAAATAAATGTAAAAAAAAATTGACCGCATCTCCACGTGGTGAATGATGTTGCTTGGGGCGAAACTCTGGTGGTGCTTGTCTGCGTAGACGCCGAGCCACAGCATGCCGAGCCTTTTCATTCATGGCAGTTGGAGAATGTGTGGTTTTTTTCTTTTTCTTTTTTTAAGCAGACAGATGGGATGGCATCTCGGAACCCCCTACTCCTTTTTTTTTTTCTTTTTCTTTTTTCATAATTTTTTTCGTCTTTTTTTTTTTTCAAATTTTTTTTTTCCCTACACCAGCACGTGAGCACCGGACGCCGGGCCTACGGCGGACGGACATGGCTAGCCCCTAAGGAGCTTCGCCCCTAATATATAATAAAGAGATGGCACAATCTTGCACTGATGACAATGTGATTGCTTTGGGACACATTCTGTGCTCCATGAACTTAGTCAGCATGATCAAGCCGGTATCATTTTTTTTTCTTGCGTGGATGCCAAATTGAATATGTGCTGAAGCTAAACATGGAAGAACCACTTTTTTAATTGACAAAGGTGAGATAAAAGTAAGGGGCAATTTTTGTTTCCCAGAATGACATTCGCCTCAGTTTGTTTTGTTCTGTCCGACGTAAGAAGCGGCTCCCCCTTTTCTCTTACATCCTCGCAGGGCAACAAGGGTGGAGTGACGATCCGCCTGTGTGTCTACGGCTGCTCCATGTGCTTCGTCAACAGCCATCTTGCCGCTCACGAAAGCGAAACATTCCAGCGCGTCAGTGTGAGTGTGCCTGGGTCGCGATTTGAGCCAGAATTACGCTGCTTTACATCTAACTGCAGTAGTGCATGCCCTCCCCCCCCCCATAAGATGTACAGTGCCTTTTCACTACCAAAATAAACTGCGCATCGCCAAATGATCAGTCTCCACTAAAAACATAATGCTAGTGGTCCACACCAGTCAAGTTTCAGAACTAACTGTTTTATCGTTAAAAAGTTATAAGTGGTTTTCTGTAACTTTCATTGAGAAAATGGGGTCCATTCTCGGAAAAAGTTATAAGTGGTTTTCTGTAACTTTCATTGAGAAAATGGGGTCCATTCTCGGAAAAAGTTATAAGTGGTTTTCTGTAACTTTCATTGAGAAGATAGGGTCCATTCTTGGTAGCTGACGCTATTTGTCTCCAGGTATTTGTGGGCTTTGTCAGCTGCCATTTTTCCGTTGAAAATTCACACAATTCGCTTAGAACTTATGAATCCAATAACGGCAAGCTCTGAAAATGCGGCGTTGAGTTCAGACCGCTAGCACTACGTTTGGGCGGAGACTGAGCGTTCAGCCATGCATAGTTTATACTTGCGGTGCAAAAAAACTCGTTTTTTGTGGGGGAATTATAAAGAAGCAGAGGTTTGTGGACGCTCAGACATAGCAGTCAAGTCGGAAGCTTTTACGTAAATGTATGATAAATAAAATAGAAGTGAACACCGAATAATGCGGGGCAATCACATTGCCTGTACGGGACAAGTGGAATCAAAGGTCAAGTGACTTGGCCACATCACTAGTGACAAAAGTAAAGCCCATGCCATATAAATACAGGAAATGGTCATAGACTAGAGGCTTTCTCGACTCGCACCAGGTCTATCATACTTTAGGTGCACAATGTTTTGCTTTATTCTGACTAAATTATTTTGGCACATAACTATTTCTCAGTGTTTACAAGAAACAGGAAACATCTCCCTGTGAAGTATAGTGGACAAGTCGCAAACATTAATGCCTGCTCTTTCGTTTCCAGGAGTATAACATAATTATAGAGAAGCAGAGGTTTGTGGATGCTCAGGCAACAAATATCTTGACTCATGAGTAAGTGAACGTTCAAGTAACATATTCTACTCTGACAGATGCTCTTGTTTGCATTGTGAAACCACAAGTTTTGTTGTAGCACTACTGCAAGATGGCAATATTGTGTGCCAGCTTGAAGGGACCTTGAAGCAAATTTTAACCCCTGTTTGAATGATGCTCAGAACAAAACTTTGACATGAAACGATTAGGGAGCAAGCTTTTTGTTTCATATTTTAAATTTTGTATTAAAACAAAAGAAAAGCTACTGCTCTCTTTCTTCACTCAGCTCGGGAGAGAAAGGTCAAATGTGGGGGATTTAATGGGTGCAGTGGCATACGAAGATGAGAATTAAAAGCACATGCTTTGCTGGAGGCATTCTCCTCTTTCTTTGTATTGCGAGAAATCAAAGACAATTAACTTTTCTTTGACATTGCACAATAAGGTTTTGGGTTATCAGCTCTGGTTATAGTTGTCTTATTGGAAAACAGTGCTTTCTATGTTTGATACCAAGTTTTTGCTTCAATGCCCTCTGTGTATGTTGTGCCAAATACTCTATAAAAAATAAGTACTGAATTTTCTGATTCGTTTATGGTCTCTTTAGCAGTGACAACCTACTACAGATGTTAAAAGTGTGTGGCAAATGCATGCACTTCATTCAGTTTAAGTGGCATTTAAATTTGGGTTGTGTTTGGATTAGAATGAAGCATTCAGTGAGAGACTGAGTATAATGAAGCTGCAGACTGCTTCGGGGCATTTTAGCTATATCAATTAAAAGGAAACTAGCCCCATGGTTATGCATTAGTTAGGAATAAAAGCAGATACAGTTGTGTAAATCACAGCAAAATATTGTGGAGAAATAACTTCTTAAAAGAAATGTCATTATCAAAATATATAAACAGCCATTTTTCACCCAATTGACTTATTCTCTTCTCCTAACAAATTTACTTATGAAAGACATGACCAGATATTTATGATCACCTTGAAAAACTGAACAAGGCTGTATAACAGTCTTCGAATTTTATCTTTGCATCCCTGGTGTCACCATGTCATAACCTACTAAAGATGAGCGGGCGACACATTTATTGCTCTGAATAGTCTACTGCCACCCCTTCATAGTGGCTCGTAGAAAATCTGTAAAGAGGTCACTATGTCGGTGCAAAGCGCAAATGGATGTCGGCACTAGGCAAAGTCTGCCTTTGTAGGGCATGCATGTTTTACCAGTCCCCCGTACCGTGTTCTGAGACTGCGAGATGTTGTGGCCGTTGCAGCTACTCGTTCTGGTTCGGAGACCTCAACTTCCGCGTAGACGACTGCACCATGGAAGAAATGAAGGCGTCCATTGAGAACGGCACATTCGACCAAATGCTTCAGAAAGATCAAGTAAGTGCCATCAGCTGCACTATGCAAGAGTGTATAGCTTTGAAGTGGTTTCGAATTCGTCTCAGTGAAGCCCTTTCTCAATCGGAGCTTTTAGAGTGTAGAGTGCGATGCAGTTGGCTTTTTTCTATTTTTCTTAACATTGAAAAGATGTAATTGAAATGACTTAAGTTATAAGAATGGCTCATCTTTTGGGGTACCAATTCGTCCAGTAAAACTTTGTGACTCTCGGTGCACCATCTACACGAAATGCAAAAGAGTGTGTGGCATGCTGCGTACAAGTAATTACAAAATAATTTATCCACACGTCTCGTGGACAAGGAGTTGTAAATTGCTTTTAAAAGTCACTATAGTAAAGCCGTATTTTCAGGACCATGTTTCACTAAATCAGTCTTTACTATAGAAAAGTTCTAGTGCTCTGCTAACTGAAGTGTGGTTTGTCAGTTTCATTCTGTGATGTGCACATTTCAAAATGAAGGGGGCCATTTTTATTAGTATTTGAGGTTGTGTCTGTTCTAATGTTGAGTAAAGTTGCCCTTTAAAATGGCCACTTCAGCCAAAAATCTGTTCTTAAAGCTGAGAATTCACTCTTTGACTCATTTTCATCTCATACAGACAAGGCACCATGAGGTCAGTGTCGTAGCCAAACATTGCGACATGCTCCTTTTTCCGAGATATCTCGGAGAATGGGACTTGCTTTGATGTTTTGTCAGATTTTCAATAAAGAAAAAGACCATATGTGACTATAGGTATAGTTTTGGGTGTTTTTGGACCCTTGCAGCATGTAGATTGTAGTTATTGTCATAACCATTTAGTACCCCTTTAAATGAATGCTGAACCGAAATTCGGATTTCACGAAATAAGCTTACAGAAGTGTTCAACAGGGCGCCATAAACCACGAAACATCACTCATACGTTGTTTTCTGAAATTTGATTTTCGGTTCAACATCCCTTTAAGGGGTGATGTGGGGCTTTAGAGTAATTTAAATTTTCTTATTTATAAAGAATACTTATCATATTATACACTGGTATAACACATCTCACACCTACCTATTCCAAATATGCAATCAGATATTGAATATCTTTACTAGAACCCGAGTTATGAAAGATCAGTCTGATTTGATTAGGTGATTTGTTACGGGTCGTTAGAAACAAATTATTCGTAAATTATCAAAATTTTAATGCAACTGCATTCACAAAGGTGTAATTTGTGCGGTGAAGTTATTTTAGATCTTAACTGAGCGGGTTATGTTACTAAAAAACGATTGTAATTATAGTGTAAGAGAGATGCTTTCTCATTATTTAAGAAAGTAATTAATTGGATAGAACTGTGAAGTTGGAAGACTGTAAAAATAGCATCACCGCACAGCTCCATTCTTCCCAATTAAAATGGCACCAAACGTGTTAATATCGTCCAAGACAAACTTCAGAAAACGCCTGTAAGGCATCGGCACTTGTGAAAAAAGTGTGAAGAGAGAAAAAAGCCCTTGAAGTATGTGTATTCCTATTGAATGGTCATAGAAAATTAAGACTTCATATTTTTCTTTCTTATTTAAAAATTAAATTAGATAGAGCAATAATATTTTGCACAGAGCTGGGTGGGTATGTCGAAATACCAGAAAAGCCATTTTTTTAAAATGAATTTTCCCCAACTTTTTATTATTTAAAGACCAGCCTTCCCCCTTAAGCAGTGGCAACTGAGAATACCCTTTAAAGAAAAACTGCATTAAAAAAACATTTCTTAGATGACCTGGGTAGGCTACACAGTCACAAAATGTATTTTTTATGAAAAAATTTAATTAATTCAATATTTGTTGTTAGACACAATTTAAATGCAGTCGTAGATGCAGCGGAATAGGCCATCCTCTACCACTTTTTTCTCCAGTGTCTTCTCTCGTAGCACGGAGGGCAAAAGGGCAGAGGAGAGGTATGTGGTAACCTCACCTGTACGCTTTCTACAGCCAGTTAGATGCTCGCAACATAACTTTCCTTTTGATGTCACTGCGACATTGACAGAAGTTACTTTTCAGCAGGCGAGCATGAGCAGACAAGATCTCTCAAACTCGATGCGTCTTCCAACATAAATATTGCATTCCGTAATTTTTTATTTTTTTTTCAAGGAATGTGTATTTTGTGGCAAATGTCTCCTACCCAGACAGTTAAAGAAATGTCTTTTTGTTGTTGTGCAATGCCCTTTTAAGGTGCGATGCACGACTGGCGTACATTTGATGCACACTGCTGATGTGTTTGTCTTTGCACTTTGCAGCTGAATCGCGTGAGGAGCAAGGGTGAAGCATTCCACGAATTCATGGAGCATGAAGTCACCTTCCCACCGACCTACAAGTTCCAGATAGACCGCATGGGCTACAATTTCAGGTGCCACACTCTTAGACCATGCCAAATGTCTGTTCTAGAGAGAATCTGGTGAATCGATCAAGGGCGCTCTCAAGCATTGTCATATGCAGTCATGCTCTCCTCCCCATTTCAGATGTCCAGTAAACTGAAGTTTTGTTTAGGCAGGGGTGGCCAGACAGACGTATGCAAAGAGCCATAAAAAGAGTCCATCTTAACCGAAGAGCTGCAATAAAAAGGGGTGTGTGGCATTTTTGAAATAATTTTGTTCATATTAGTTGGTGACCACGGTGCATCCCACTTATAGAGCGGCTAATAATTATGTAATTAGGTTACCAACCCTAGTGTCATTTATCCGGTTGGTCCGATGTGTGCTTGGTGGCACAAGTTATTTTTTATTATATATCTTTTTTTCTGATTCCGCAAGTGTTGAAAGGAGGGGGGGAGGGGAGGGTTATGCTTACTGGGAAGCCGCCAGCCACACTTATACAGTTAAACGCCTTTATAATTAAGTCTGCGACACTGGAAAAAAATTTTCGCTGTACAGGTAACTTTGTTGTAGTAGTTCAGTGCAAAAAATTGGTCACGCAAAACCGAATTTGTGTTATTGCATATTGACATACCCGCACAACATTTGAGGTGTTCTAGAAAAAAGTAAAGCGCCAAGCATAGTATGAGCAATACCACACACGAGATTTTGTGCATTCACAATTGACCTATCAAAAAGGGGAATGGTGGCCGAGTGTGCTAGCGCATCGCAGCTCGGAGCACGTGGGACGAAAGATTGCGCTCTAGAATCCAGGCATTTTAAGCTCAATTACCATTCTTTTTTTCTTTGTAAATAAAAATTATACCGGCACGCGTTCATGTACTCGCCACTATGTGACGCAATTTTTTATTGACGCCAGGCTAGCGGTTGTACCGCCAGTACTGCCACTGGCAAAGTTTGTCATCTATTCACCACATTCGGTGGGAGTTGATACCACGAGGGCGCCACAGTATTTGGTGCCCCAGTAGACTTCCGGTAGTGTATTTATTTATTCTTCAGCAACGCACAGCGATCAGGTAAGAAGAGTTTCCTTCAGAGAAGTTTCTGTAATATGTTTGTAAGAACATTAGTGCATTGTAGAAAGTAATGCAAATAACAAAAGGAGGCGAGACAAATGAAAAAGAAGAGGAAAACCGGAAGCGCGCAGGGGTCCGCCGATAGGGGGTGGTAGTGAGGTGTTTGCAAACATACATCGGTGAATAGCCAAGAGATCAGGCGCCCTTTGCTGAATCGAAACAATTACTTAACCGCCGACATCGACTCCTGATCACTAAGTGAACGGGAGGTGTTTGCCGACCGTTTAAATTTGCCCTTTTCTAAACCGGGCGGCGGCTTGCGCCACCACGTGTCATTTGCAGGAGGCTTTCGAAGTGGCTGCGCTGTTCTCGTAGGAGAGAGCGCAGCAGCTGCGGCAGCACTACGTAGCAGAATTGGCTATGCTTTCGGGACGCGACAGCTGTAGCGCGCGGCACACAACCGAGCAGACTGAGCCCTTTCTCACATCTGTGTGGCACAAAGAGGGGGGGCACGTTTTTCTGAGCGGCTCTACAGATTTCAACTAGATTTTGACACACACGGGTAGTCACAGATCACATTTCCTCGACCGCATATTAACGCTACAAGACTGAAACAATTTGGCACTCGAATCGAGCAAAACTAGGAATCTTGGATCCTGATGAAGATTGGAATGTCGGTCGAACAAATGCCAAGACAGCATAAAGAAAGTTGTAACTGCCCATGAAAATTACTCTTGTTTGCGCGGGTCCTACACATACGTACATGCAAAATAAGAAAACAGGTGCGCACATTGCCCGGACTGAGCGTTGAAAAAAAAACTCATTTGGAGCGGAGTGGCGTGTACTCAACGTCGTGAGCAAAACAAAAGTATGGACGAGTATGTGTGACAGAGGCGCGGCACCGCCTCCGTTGCATTGCTTCCGCTGCCGCCGCACAGCGCATTCTCGGTTTTGGGTTTAAATAATTTGTTAGTGTGCAACCTTGTGTTTACATGGCGCTACGTGACTACATTGCGGTGTACAGGTTTCCTATGCAGCAACATAGTCATGTAGTGCCATCTAGACACAAGGTTGCACGCTAAGGAACTATTTGGACTTGAGAACGTGCGGCGTGGCGACGGCGGCGGCGATCGTCGCCACTGCCGCGGTATTTCTATTCTCAACACGCGTCACTTGAGTGCAACAATTTACGTAAAATTGATTACTTTTCACCTAGGAAATTTATAATACCGGTCATTTTTGCTTTGTGGGGACGTGCAATTGCTTCGTTAAACAGGAATCCATTGTAGTAGTCAGAGAAACACATTGAACACATAGAAGATTGTCCGGGGCTTTATTTTACTATGTTAAGGGGAGACACCCCCTGGGAGGGTCAACTTTTGAACCCTTGGCTTAAAATTAATGAAATTTACAGGGTAGGCTGGTGGTCATGCTAGAGGGTGCATAACAAAATTTCAGGTCTGTCGGTTAAGTGGGAAGGAAATCAGGGCAGCTTCTATCAGCAACATGCCTACATTGTTTAGTTAATCTATCGTCGGAAAACTATCACAATATTCAAAATTTTTATTCGCTAGATATCTAGCAGAATGCCTAGGAGGTGCGGCTACGGAAAGTTTTTTGTAAAAAGTCATTTATTTCTATCAATTTTCTCTTCTGCAAAAATGGTCAACTTTTTGGTCTGCTGTGTCTTCGACAAAATGTCAACATTTTTTATAAAAGACATCCGTAAAGTGACAAAAACATTCCATGGCCACATTCCTTATTAAATTTCAGTCAGGAAAAGTGAAGAACGAGCCTTCCCTGTATTGCCATTATCAAACGATAGATTGACTAAAATGGAATTTATACCAAAAAATGGAACGGAGAAAATTGCGTTCAAAGTGCTCCAAACCCTACCTTTTCTTTAGCTTCAGTGGACAGAAAATGATTTATAAAAATTTAACTATGCAGTGTAAAGTAGTGAAAATTTCTGGGAATACTCTCTAGATGTTGGTGGATGTAAATATGTAATTTTTCAAAATCAGTGTTTTTTGCAGAATTTGTTTTTCTGGGTAGTGTCCCCCCTTAAACGGGCGTTTTCGTAGTAGAGGTGTCCGTTATAAAAGCGTTTGACTTGTACCTGCAATAAGGTGCATCGAGCTCGTGAGCTGCAGTTTGCCCACCCCTGGCTTAGAGGGACCCAGAATTGTCTTTAATCTTTGATTGAACAACAAACGTTCCTGCATTTCAAGCGATACCACCCAACCGTTGATGTTGACTGCACTTAGTGCAATCGACCTGACAGTTGATGTTGACTACACTTTCTGCAGCCATCGCAAGCCGGCATGGACGGACCGCATCTTGTTCCGCTTCACCAAGAACGCCTACGAGAATGTTGCTCTTGATTTGAAGCAGCACCAGTATGTCAGTCATGACCTGTACATCCAGAGCGACCACAAGCCTGTCTCCGGCTTCTTCTCACTCAAGGTGGGCGGCCCTGTGACTCCTTTTTTTTCGAGCCTGCACTTTTCTAAGTGAACGGATGGATGATGGTGGCTGTACTACCACCCAACACAAACCAAAAAAAAAACGTGGGCATGTCCCCCCCCCAGGTGTTTGCCAAGCCGCTGCAGCCAATGATCCACTTCCTGCCTGTGGGCACCTGGATCATCAACCAGGATAGCTTTGCTTGGTACTACACCACCGCAGACACGGAGCTCAAGTCCTGGGACTGGATCGGCCTCTACAGGGCAAGTGCACGGAGTGCCTTCTCACATTCCCGCAGCTAGTAAAACGGTTCACAACCAACAAATCTTGGAAACAATATTATGCAAACTGCACAGAAAGATGAAAGAGCTCGTCTCATAGTGATGCAGCAGTTTGTGGTTCAGTTACGTTCGAGCTGTGCTTAAATTAAAACAGCTCTTCACCCAAGGCTGGTTAAAAAATAAAACAAATTGAGCGCTCGACAAACCCATAGGTGCTCGTACGGACTCTGGGTTTGCTGGAATACAGCTTGAGAACCTACATTATGAATACAAGATATGTGTGGGACACCAGATTTAAGAAATTAGACTACCTCATGACACGACATAGTCAGCACCTTATTCTTAGATGTGTTAGCATTTATTGCCCCGGTGCATGCAGGCGTCTTTTGTTTAAACGGTCGTGGTTCGGAATGGACTGGTTCTGCGAGGTCATGGCGCGGCTTCTGCTGTGCTCCTTCGTTTCGTTGGTTCAATCGTACCTCTTACGTAAGAGGGAAAGAGTCTTCTCGCACGCTTCCAAGGACGTGCCACTGTCGGCACGCACTCCTTTTACTGGGGCACCGGGATGCAGGCACACAGTTTCGTTTCCCCAGTAGGCACAACATACGCAACATCGTAAAACCGAGGCGCAGTGACGCCGCCGTTTGTGCAAAACCGCCGACACCCAGGAGAAAAGATTGGTCCTTCGAAGACAACAGTATGCGGACCGTAGGCAGCGATCTAGGGAAGGTGTAGTGGCTGCATACGAAACCGCCGTCGCCCGGGAGACACTCAGACTGGCTCTCCGAACACATCGGTATGTGGACCAGTGCGAGGTTGGAATTCCCATCCTTCATTGAACCGGAACTTCCACGCAAAATTCCAACGCGTAATGCACCGGGGCAATAAATGCTAGAGCATTTAATAACCTCGCCGTCGCCGTTCCTCCATTCCCACGGATGTACCTCCTCAGGAGAACTTCAACAGCCTCGAAGACCACTTGGGCTACGTCTGGGCATCGACACGCCCCACGGACGTCTACCCGACCCACCTGCGCTCCCGACGCAGCCGCTCGCGCTCCTCCCGCGGCAGCCAATCGCGGCTCTCACCGGTCAACGCCGTCTCGCCAACTTCCGGCACGGGCAGCGGGGCTAGAGAATCCCTGCGTTCGTCTCCCAACCTCGATGCCCTGTCACGCTCACAGTCCCTCGGCCGGCCGCACAAGGTTGACGACACGCCGGACGACCTCGTGGCGCACTCGGATGACGAGCACAGGCGCCGCCCGTCGGTCAAGGAATCTGTCGTCATGGCGTCGGCAACCACGGTGACCACCGTGGCGAGCGCGACAAAGGCGCCCGGCGGGTCAACTGACCAATCGAGAGTCAAGGTGAGCTATCAAAACTTGCGAAAAGCGAAATCTGGTACTTCGTTTTGACGAAGATTGCATTTATCAGTAGATTTTCACAGCAGCTGTAACAAGAAACCGACACCGAGAAGCGTTACACCCGTAGGGAACCATAAAAAAAATACTTCCGTCCCCCGGCAGGATTTGAACTCGCAACCTTAAA
Organism: Ixodes persulcatus; assembly: GCA_013358835.2. Taxonomy (NCBI): domain Eukaryota; kingdom Metazoa; phylum Arthropoda; class Arachnida; order Ixodida; family Ixodidae; genus Ixodes; species Ixodes persulcatus. The sequence goes on along the minus strand of JABSTQ010009302.1, from coordinate 170,015 downwards.
GCTCGCCCTACAAAAAGCTTTTCTGCAGGGTGGGGAATCTTTGCCATCATTCCCATTTTCCCCTCTCCCACGGCTATTTTGACTGAGGGGGACTCCTTTTGTTGCTGCATCCTGGGCCGGGCCGGGATATGCCGGGATCTTATCCAGGCTTATCCAGCCCCAAGATGCAGCAACAAAAGGAGTGTTCCGCCGTCAAGATAGCCGTGGGAGAGGGGGAAATGGCAGGGGTCTCAAACAGGCAGCCCACGATTCTCTGGGAAGTGGCCCGCAAGCATCACATGGGTTTTAGCCCCATCCCCATGCCTCGAGCACTACATGTGCTGTAAATAATAGTTTCATATCATTGATTCATTTTCATTTGGAAAGAGACTCTGCTCATGTAATGCATTCACACATTTTGCACTATTCTGTTATTACATATTTATTTACAAATCAACCGGAACGACAATACCGCTACTAAGCTACAAGATAATCTTTTACTCAAGGAAGCATCTTGACTGCACAATCTCTCTCTCAGCAAGAGCAGTTGCTAAAAATAAAGCTATGAGCTTGGTTTTTAATATACAAGTATTTTCTTGCATGCTGCTATAAAAATCAATAGGAAAGCAAAAACTGTCTTATGGAGAGAGATTTTTTTCAATTTCTGTTGAGCCTAGTCAATTTGTGCGACAGGGCATTGACAGTGTGCTTGCTCTCGTTCTATTGAAAAATACCAGCACACTGGCATTTTAAATTCGTCATCACGTCAAGTGTGCGCCCGAAATAGTAATGTAAATCAAAGGCGAAGTTGTCACTGGCAAAACGGCATCATAAAAGCATCGGCTGCAAAGCAGCCGATGCTCCTGGCATCAACTATATTTTTGAATATTTTCTAAACAATTCTAGAATATAATTACCCTGGCCCTCGATTTTTCGGGGGTGAGCTATTTGGCCCCTACACTTAAATGAGTTTGAGACCCCTGGTCTATGGGACAAAAGAAGAAATTCAAGACGTTCCCGAGGTCACATAAAAAAGGGGATTTCAGAGGTGTGATTAATCCTCCCCCCGAGGTCACTTGACCCACCCCCCCAGTACCCTTCCCTCCTCCTCCTCCTCAAGAGCTGCACTCTAATTCGGCGTTACAGGGAGTTGTAAACGGCTTTCATTTTTTTTTTATGCTACAAAATCAGTCCAAGAGTCACGACTTCACAGCGCATAAACGTCTCACAAGACAGGCACTCACTCGATTACAGACACAAAAACATACACACAGCACTGAACTCGCAACTCTTTGTATTTGTATTTTATCCTCGTGTTCTTCTACATATTGTTAAAACAGAATCTGTAAATTGTTTTGTCCTCGTTTTCTTCTCCACCTATTAAAACCAATAGGCGGAGAAGAAAACGAGGACAAAACAATTTACAGATTATGTATTAACAATATGTAGAAGAAAACAAAGACAAAATGCAGAGTTGTGAGTTCAGTGCTGTGTGTATGTTTTTGTGTGTGCAATCGAGTGAGTGTCTACTATTTTGTGAGACGTTTATGCGCTGTGAAGTCGTAAGATGGAACACCAACTAGCTCAAGCTGCTATGTTAACAATCCAGGAGCTTTTTTATCACACCTTGTAGTAGTTCGGAATAAAATTTGACATGTTACAAACAAAGAAAAATTAAAACGAACTGCAATGTCCACCACAAATCTCGAAGAACGCCACAGAAACAAATCTGTAAGGACCGAGTCTATTCATAGTATCAAGATAGATAGATTATTTTTATTTTATTCATTTGTTTTATTTGAAATACTGCAGGCCCTTTTCAGGACCAGTAGGCTGTGCAAGAAGATACAAACTGAAGTGCAGCACTGTGCCAGATAAAAACAATGTTCTATGTTATTCTATTATGCACAAGTACATAATGTTAGTGTGCAGAAATATAAAAACAGAAAATACTCAGTATAAAACTTGCAGGTGCATGAACTGTATATAACAGCAATTAAAACACTAGCATTATTGATTACAATAGCAACAGAAAAGCGACAAAATTTCAGCAAAGTGTACCGTCTCAGCTTTCAACGTGCCAACATCTGGTTTATGATTGGCAATGCACATTTAGTTATTTTGTTGGAATCATTGCACCGTGATTGTCTTTGCAGTTTGGCAGCGTTCGACGAGGTCACTCGAGTTCTTAACGAGGTAGCACGCTTGTCTCAATGCCCGTTTTACTCGTTCTCTGGTACTAGTGGTACGGGCCTTAGGACCACCGTTCTATGTCCGTGTGTCTCGATCATATGTGATGAACTTGGAGATGCACAGAGTCTGTTGCAGAGCTGGGCACATGCTGCGTGTGTGTGACCTCATGCGACTGCGATGATCATATGCCGTCATGCGGTGTAACATGATGTCACAGGACATGTGACCTCACTAACGCCGTGTGACACCGTGATATCATATCTTGAGAAAGTGCTAAAAATGTGTCTTTTGGCACATCAGAACACAAGGAGGGGCACTCCAGTCAAAGGGCAACAAAAGAATGCACGAGGAACGCGCAATGATGAGGCAGCCAAGCACCTGCAGTCATTGATGGAGGTCAGGGAAAAACAAAAGTACATGGACGTAAACAAACTTGCGAGGTGTGCGAGGAGCGCACAAACTTGTGTACCGTACGACGTCCTCATAGGGCCTATGGGCTATGTGGACGTCGGTCTTTACAAACCCTATGCGTAAAATGAATGTATGTAGTATGTAGTCTTTATTTCAGATAAAAATATTATGGAATCTAATTCTCAGATGTAACGGTTTTCTCGTAAAAAAAAAAATGAAAGACGTTTACAACACCCTGTAACGCCGACTTGGAGCGCAGCTCTTGGCGAGGAGGAGGAGGGAAGGGTACTGAGGGGAGCGTATACCCCTCCTCCCTCCTCCTCACCTCCTCATCCTCCTTGCTACTCCCCCTCCCCTCCTCCCTCCTCTTGGTCCTTTTCCTTCACCTTCTCCTCCTCCCTCCTCCCCCTCCCTCCCCTTCTCCTCCTCCCTTTGGGGAGAGGGGTCACGTGCTCTTGGGGGGCCACGTGACCTCGGGGGGTGGGGGGCTCACATGACCGGGGGGGAGGGATCACGTGACCTCGGGGGGAGGGGTCACGTGAACTCGGGGGAGGGGAAAACTTCCCGCTAGATTTAGCGGGGAATTTTTTCCGCTAAATTTAGTGGGGAAAATTTTCCGCTAAATTTAGCGGGGAATTTTTTCCGCTCGCGGGCAAAATTTTTCGCTAAATTTAGCGGAAAATTTTCCCCACTAAATTTAGGGGAAAATTTTCCCCGCTAAATTTAGCGGAAAAGTTTCCCCGCTAAATTTAACGGGGAAAATTTTCTGCTAGATTTAGCGGGGAAATTTTTCCGCTAAATTTAGCGGGGAAATTTTTCCGCTAAATTTAGCGGGGAAAATTTTCCGCTAAACTTAGCGGGGAAAATATTCCGCTAAATTTAGCGGGGAAATTTACTCATCATGCACCGCGCGGTTACGCCGGCGGCGACGGCGACGCCACTCAAGCCGGAAACGGGCGCCTAAGAGCTGCGCTCTAAAACTAGCGTTTAATCGCACCGCGCGTTAAAAGTTGTATGTTTGTCCCTCTGCCAGGGGTCCTTCGCAGCCGGTGCCTCTTCCAAGAAGCGCTCGGATGCAATGGTGACGTGGAAACAGGGAGCGCAAGCGTCCCCCTCGCCCTACAACAGCCTGGACGAGGCGACTGGCGTGGGCTCGGCCGGCACGCCCACGCCCGAGGTCGGCAACGCGTCGCCCTTCGAGAACAAGACCGGCTCCGACCAGGAAGAGGAGGTAGGCTGGGCGTTGGTGGAAACGCCGCCGCCAATCTAGACCTTGGTTTGCCATCAAGATAATTGTATCGCGACCCACGACATAGGTCGGGACATAATTTTATGGGCACTAGCACGCACGAGTGCCCGTAAAATGGCGGTCACTCGGATGGTATACCTTTTCCAAAACTTCTTCAAGGGACATTGGCGGTCGCCATTTCTAGGGAACGAAGCGCGCAACTGAATCCGAGCGCTCGCCAAACGTCGACACGGCTCTCGTGACTTCGGTTCGTGCCCAAACAAAGCCAGACTCGGATAATTGACGTAGCATGCATTTTGAAAAGGGTCTATCGACGGAGTATGTTGTCACGGACAGCGTAAGAACGGCAGGGCGTCTCTTTGGGAGGCCCCGCCTCCAGCACGTGCTTGTTGCCTTCCGCCGCACTTTGACCGCACGTGCACGCTCTAAGCTCACGAGACGCCGAAGTGTTAACTAAGGTAGGTAGCTCGCGCCGGTTGCGGGACAACTAAAAGACCTCCCCGTCATTCTTATCCTGTCGGGGACCATGTGGTTCCCCCATGGAACAACCCCAGTAGGGGAAGCACAGACACGCCGCGGCGGGTCCACATCGAGGAGAGAGTTAAAAGTTGTTGCTGATGCTGCCCGCTGCTCGCCGTCTCCGTCGTGGCATCCCGAAGGGGTCGTCTACCCGGGCAGTCCTTCCCAGGGGTGACGTCTCGGGGAGTGGGACTGGCGAGGCTTAGGGAAGGACGAGGTCGCTGCGTGTCCAGCTTTCCCTCGAGTCTGGTTCGACAGGATCGGTCGATTCCGCGGGTTTCTTGCCGAAAGCTCTCGGTGGAGCGGTCCAGGTTTCTGCGGGGCTCGGAGGGTTCTGGAGCTGGAAGTGCCGACTCTGCACATCGGGGTCGGCGTTACGATCGAGGCCCCTTTGGCAAGCCTGGCGCTCTCCCTCGCACTTCCCTGGGGCTCCTCCTCCTGCTCGGACTTGCTTCCGAAAAGAGTTGCTTTCTCTCCCGTATCCGGCTTCGCCGCTTTTCTCTCTCCCCCTCCGTCTTTCCCTTTTCCCCAATCTCCCAACCGGTTTTCTGTCCTTCCCTTTCTTCTCCATTCTCGTCGGTGCCTCTCTCCCGTGACGTCACCTCTTTCGCCACGCTTGGGGGCTTGCCCACGTTTCGTGTCCCGTGTCCCCCACCACCACAGAGAACATCACAACTGTAGCAGTACGAGCTTAGATCTATGATGCGTAAGTAAGGCGAGCAATATAAGAGTTAGTTCGACTTGAGCGCGTTGGTGAAGTTAAATAAAAACAGAAAGAATAAACATAGGGACAGACAGAACAGCACCTCTTTCGTATTATAATGTCGGAAAGGTGTAAGCAACTCGAGATGTTTTGCGTTTGTCCCCTTTTTCATCCATAATCTCCGCAACCATCTTTACATCGAAATCTATCATCCACCAATCAGGTGAGCGTGATTACCACACCGCGATACCACCACCACTACGAATTGCTAATAAGTTAAATGCGCGAATTTGATTCGACCAACTGTCCGCGCTCTGCTTTTCTCATGATTATTCATTATTTTGGGAAGGGTGCGCACTTGGCACCTGGCAGATTGGCCATCAAGTCTTCCTTCCGTGGCAGCCTACCTTTTGCCCTGCGTATCGATTGGCCGCCGCATCGCACGATGGTGATCGTCCGTTTCCCTAAGATAGCTTCAAATGGGAACTCTGCACTGTGCACAGACCTTGCTCGCTCGTGTTGGTTGCACCGTAGCAAGGCCAACGGAGAGAGCACAGCCATTGGTTCGACATTATATCGTGCACGACTAATGGCATCGCACTACGTGGAAGAGGGGGTAAGCCGTGCACCAACACTCCCCTCTCCCCCACCTCCTTCTGCTGCATAGTAAGGTAGGGACTGCATATCAAGACCCATTCGCGCCAGAGCATTTGCTTACGTCACGTTCAGTTAAGGGAGCTCGCGTCTGGTTACGTCCAGAGTCGCCAAGACATCCGTGTTTTTTTTACAAAGTGTGGTAACAAATTTAAGGACTAGCTTTTCGCACAACATACGAAGCGCCCAGTGCCTCGCAGAAAAGAAGTACCTAAGCTAACGCTCCCGTGCGAGCAGGCCTTCTGTACCGTTGCATTTGACGGCAGTGTCTGAGCGATTTCTTTCCGCGGCGCGCAGGTGCCGGAGTCCCCCCTGGCCAGGGCCCCTTCCCAGTGTGCCCCCTCGGAGACGCCCCAGGGACAGCCCCGGGAGCCCCTCGCGGGCCAGGCCCCCAAGGTCCCCCCCTGCCCTCCGGACAAGGTCTTCTACCGCGTCCTCTTCGGAGACCAGACGCTGCTCGTTTCCGGCCGCTACCGGCTGGTCTACCTGCGGGGGCAGTCTGACGTCCTCGGCATGAGTGAGCCCTTCAAGGTGAGTCTGCGGCTAGAGCATAAGGGTGGTGTCCGTACGGTGCCCGGAACGCATCTTCGACCGGTGCGTTTACCACGCTCTCAAAAGCGATCCCTCGCCAACATCGCGAGTCACTCTTAGTTGGGACGCCTTGACAACAAAGACACTCACGTTTGCCCGCGATTTTTGCCGGAACTTTTTGGACAGACCGGCGTGATCGTGACATCCAATGTGACGTGTACGTCGTCTGTTGCCACTTTGGGACCACCTTCAACGCTTGGGTGATATGGGACGCCGAGGACGCCGGTCGGAGAATCGTTCCGGGCGTCATGTGTTGGCAGCTAAAGCGGAAGTGGGACACGGTCGCGGTCGAGTTTGTCGTGTTTTGAGCAGAGGTGGCACCACGTTGGCATCCTCTACGGAGAGTGCAGTCTTCCTTTGCAGCAATCTCGAGGCGATGGTGCGGGCGAGTCGTAAACACCCCCCGGTAGTTTATTGCATTACCTATCGGATAATAATGTAATGCCCGCGCATTTCTTGCGCCAGTTATTGACGGGAGTGTGTTGCACCAGTGAGGACGCTTGCCCCGTTGTTGTTGTCATTCACCCGCGACGAGTGCACTTTAGTCCTTCTTGTTTGCCTCCTCGTGCTTCTTGAATACAAGTGTGTGAGGTTGCACTTTGGGCAAGACTCTCGCATTTGCACTTCATTCGAACACCAAAAATGATTGATCCTAGTCTTTGGGGTGAAACGTAACATAGAGCCATCCCATCCGGGAATTTGGCGTTACACAACTCCAAAGGCTCGTTGAAGTACTTGCGTCTTCAGCTTAGGACAGAGTGCCTGTGATCTTTTACGACGAGAGAACATGCCGGCGACATCTATGACACAACCCTCGAACTGCGTTTCACTAGAGCGGAGGTTTTGTTGTATTTGCAAGATCAAATGTACACACCATCTACGAGAGATGGTCGTTTATAACGTTGCCAAAAGATTTTTGAGCCAAAGTATAAAGAATGATGCACGAAAAAATGGGAAATGTATGCGATTGACTGCCATAAAATATTAAGAGGAACGCCCACCCCACTTTCACTGAAAACCGGATTAATCTAGACATGAGCGCTTGTCCGGTCAAATCGGGCACTTAACATATAATTTGTTGTACGTATTCCCAAGTTTGGAACACGTTAATAGTGGGCGCTTGAACGAAGTGGGCGCTTCCGCGGTGTCTCACGGTAGTGTTCTTTGGCTAACCGATAGATGGCGCCCGTGTTCTCTCCACATAAGGGATTTTAAAGGTTTTAGGGCACACAATCGTAAGCAGTCGCAAGTGTGTGGACCGGACTTTAGCTAGTCCGAGTGGGATTTCAGAGACAATTGCCCCTTGACAATTTTGTAGCTCGACCCATTTTCTCGGATAAAAAAGCTGAGAATGGGGGGGTGGGGGGGCAATCGGTAATCGGAGCCAAACAGGGGTAGGACGAAGTCAGAACCAAGCTACCAGAATCTGGTTTGTTTAGACGATTCCTGTTATCTTTAGGGCTTTACTCACACGTTGGGCCATTCTGCACTTCATTCAAAAGACTTTGTTTTTCTCTTCCAATCTCGGTTTTATTTGCACTCATATGCAAGAAGGTGAAACTAGACAGAACGGCAAGTGGCGCTTAGATCTAGCCACATGCGTCGGATGGCACGGGGTATTCTTAGAATCTGTCGCGATACTGCTTAACCCTTCGAGGCAGTGATTACCTTGAAGCCGAGAAATGAGATCTCTGCCAAGATTCCGAGCACACAAATGCTGCAAAACTCAGCATCCCTGCGCTCGTGGCATTTTTTTACATTTATTATCTGCGGGGATAGCACCTAGCAGTGCAGACAATACAAAAGAGAGTTGACATAGTAATTTCGTGGAAATACCGTTATTCATGTCGTGGCACACCAAGAAAAGATTTGTGTGGTTCCCCCAACCTTTAACCCTTTCGCTGCTATTCCTGCGATAAGTCAGCGACCCCCAAACGCACGCCTCCTGCTACATCCGAGTATATTCGTTTTGCATCTTAAGCTCTCTCCCTGCCATTCCCTAGGCAACTTGTGAGTAAACATAAAGTGGGCTTGTCGCGTCATCTTATCGAGAGCTCACTTTCCCGAGTGCACGGGCATGCACTCGGGAAACATCGCGGAATGCTGCGAACTTTTTTTTGCGGCCGACTCTGGCGTGGTTTTGAAAGTGATTAACATAGCAGTGACAAATCTTTGGCCTAATAAAGTCTATGTTCTCAGAGATAAATAAAATATTAAATCTGCACTTCGCTTTTTTTTTTTATTTTTCTGGCGGAAAACGTTTGTTGTCGCCATCTTGAATTTTGGTGCCGTTCCGGGATAGCGCCCCCCCTACTTTGCAGGTAATTTTGACTTGCGTGCAGGGGGGGCGCTTGCTCGGAATTTTACGGTAAACACAGTTAATTCATACGTTAAATTTTAAACAAGTGGAGTGCATGTTTCTTTGTCTGCTCTGTCGCTTCGTCTCGGCAGCGCAGCAATTGCGAGTCAGCGTGGCATGCGCGTCCGCTATTTGGCAGGTTAAATAATTAACAAACTTTTGATCAATTCTGACTGCAATGAAAGCGACGACGACGAAGCAGCTTATCTAAGTAGCTAGTTTAGGCGGGATATTGTAGACGCAATTGTGGAGCAGTAGAACCTTTTCCAGTGCCAAGTACTTGCCATGTTTACTTCGGCAGACCTATCACATATAGTAAAAGCTTGTTAATTTGAATTGCACGCGGATGCTAAAAAAAATTTGAATTAAACAAAATTCAAACTAATGCAAAACAAAAAGAAAAAAAAGCCGCTTTTACACAGGAAACGCTCGGAACGGCAAACCTTTCTTATCCAAAGTAACCAGTTATCATCCTCTGCTTCTTTTCTTGAGAAGTTATGGTCATCAGCTTATGTTCGAGGGAATGAACCAAGCGTAAGGCATCTTCTTCGCCCTCTTCAAAGCTGAAGAAAAGACGCGAGACATTTAGTGCGTCCATGACCTCTGGCGTGGATGGCCGAATCGGAGTTTCCTCCACTTCCTTCTCCTCGTCGTCGACGTCGTCCTCCGCTTCTGCGACGGGTTCGCCAACTACTTGAGCGATGATGTCTTCAACTATCATAGCGCCACAGATCACCAAGCTACTGTCTGCATCGACGTAATCGGCAAAACTCACATCCTGCAGTAGATCACGTATGCCCTGAGGAACAATCTCTCACTCTCCGGTGTCGTCGCCATTCGCTTCCATACCCAAGACTCTAAAACCACAGTGACGGAAACAGTTCGCAATTGTTGCAGCGGTGACTTGATCCCATGCGCGGACCAGCATGTGCATGGCACTGAGTAGCATCACGTGAAAAGTCCGATTCCCTTTGGCTGCGCAAAGAATCATTTGTTCCAGCATGTGACATCTGTAGAATGACTTGATGTTCTTGATCACACCCTGGTCCATGGGCAAGAGTGCTGCAGTCGTGTTTGGTAGAAGAAACACTAGTTTAATTGCCTCCAGCCCCACGTCGACCTTGTGCGCTGAGCAGTTGTCTACGATGAGCAGGACCTGTCGGTTACTCAATTCGAAATTTCTGTCCAACTTCCTAAGCCACTCCTTGAACAACTCGCCAGTCATCCATGCCTTTCTGATGGTTTCGTAGTCTGTTGGCAGTGTGCAAATGTTCTTGAAACACCAAGGCTTCATCGACATTCCTATTACGAGCAGGGGAAGCTTCTCCGTTCCAGTCATGTTTGTCGCAACCAAGACGGCAACACGCTCTTTATTTCGCAGTTGTCTCCCTTGTATGTGATCGTTTTGTCCGGCAAGAGCTTGAAAAATACAGCGGTCTCATCCGCGTCGAAAATGTCACGCAGCATGTAGCAGCTATCCAGGTGGCCCTTCAGGGCTTCATTTCACCACGTCACAGAAGTTTCCATGCTCACGTCTTTACCTTCACCAGCCACGGTACGGAAGACAAGGCGTGCTTCTGACGGAAGCGACGAAACCACCCCTCAGACGCGGCGAAGTCGTGGTGTTTCAAATGTAGTGCGAACTCGGCTGCCTTCGCCATAATGATGAGGCCGCTAAGAGGAAGATCTTGGCTTCTCATGTCTTTAACCCATGTGATGAGCACCTTCTCTAAATCCGGGTGTTTGGCAGAGCAAAGTCTTTTTCTGTCGTGGGCAAACACTTCAGCTTCATAAGCATCCTTGATTGTTTTTTTGTTGCGGATGTATGTAGACAACATGGTCCTTGGGATCTCGTGCTTCTGGGCAATTTCGACCTTGCTCACTTTTCCTGCGTCTAGTTCAGGCAAAATCTCTACTTTCTCTCCGAGCATTTTGGCGTGATACTTCCCTCGGGCCAGTGCACCCGATGACGACATTGTGGTCTCAACGCACATAACGCGTAGCTTGGTCCTACGGCTAACACCACCAGCCAAGTCACAAGCACAAATGAAACAATTGGCGATCGCACAACGGTGCAACAGCTCAACACAGTGGGCCCGGCTCAACGAAGCACAGAAGCAGAACTCGTAAAGTGGAGAAGGAGAACAATGGAAGGCTGGAGGCTTGAAAAAGTGCTAAAGAAACCCTCTTGAACTCCCGACGACGTTGTTCCAATTATCCATGTGCGCATTCCTACTGGCCCACAATGGATACCGGCGACAACTCGCGGCAGCAACGCGCTGCAGTGTTTAGCAATGAGGCTCCCGCCGCGCCATCTATCGCTTGACTGGGAAAGCTCTATGCATGGCGGTGCGCGGTTTAAATTAAAGGTGCCGGAAACAATTCGAGCGCGAATTGACAGGCTGTTTTACACATGTGCCTCTATGCAGCGTGACCCAGGGGCGGATCCAGAACTCCGTTTTTGGGGGGGGGGGGGGGGCGGAAATTTGTAGGGATACTATTCTCCCATTCTTTCTTGTGCATTGGCGGGTCCACCCATGTCAAATTGCCCTCCTAGAAGGGGGGAGGGGGGTTGTCTTCGTTTGGGGGTGGGCGGCCGCCCCCGTCGCCCCCCCCTTTGGATCTGCCCCTGGCGTGACCGGACCATGGCAATTGGTTCGAATTATCCAAACGTTTGAATGAATGAGGTTTGAATTAATGAGCTTTCACTGTATACACCAGCGAAAAGGCGCGACTGCCTGTGAATTCAATGTATTTCTGAATGTCATAATGCTGATGGCGCATTTCAAGGAAGGTTACTAGCATAGAATGTCCACTGAACCAACACGAGAAAGAAAAAAACCTGGCAGGGGGTGTGGAGCAGTTAAAGGGGCCCTGCAACGATATTCAATTGAAATGTTTTTTATTTTACGCGAGCTGACTGGCGCTAGTGGGACTCAAGGATACTCGCACGCAACGTCACTGACCAAGAAACTCCTTTGTTGCGCTGTAATTTTGAGGACAAAACCGAGTGTTTTCATTCAATCTCTCCTTCGCAAAACCTGATGACGTAGCTGGGCGGTACCAGTACCGCCCAGTGACGATATTCGAATGCGGCTCATAGATTGGACCCGAGCTTGGCGTGGACACTCGATTTGGGCTCGTGATAATCGATAGCTCGAGAAGCATTCGGGTAGTGTTCTGTGTCCAATCGCTGCAATGACGACAACAGCCGAACCATAACAATGTCTGGAACTCAGCGCGTGTCCTGTGCCTTGCCAACCCCAGCGCATGGCTACGATCAACATTGGCGGCATAGAATCGGCTCCACATCACGTGGCCGCTTGTTCTGGCTGCGAGTTGAGGGGGTGAACTCTGCTCGTTTTTCATTATTTTTTTCTGAGACTTCGATTGCGTGTAGCGAAAAACGAACGGGTATTTCACAGGTCATTAACGTTAGGGATCCGTTCTTAATGGTATTTGCGCAAAATACAAAAATCGTTGCATCGCCCCTTTAAGAAAAAAACCCAGCAGTGAAAGGGTTAATGGGTCTTTCTGCGACGTGGTTTAAACGCCAAAGAGGCCACAGTGAGAGTTGCTCCCCGACACTTTTTTTGTGAATCATGTTGATGTTTTTTTACCCCATTTCTTTCTTATTCACGCTTCCTGTAGTTCATTAATAATGTTGAAGTCGATTCTCAGGGAGCTGTGAGTATCTCTCGTTTAATTACAGCTTCTAAGCATTCAGTAGAGTAGTTGCTTTATAGTAGGCAAAAAAGGGCTTACCAATGACACATTTTCTATGAATTGGCACGTTGTACGAAAGCCGAACTGCACGGTGTTTCTACTTTGTTGCATGGGTTTTATGTAGGGCATGATGCTGCATGTGCAAATGCTTGTGTTGCAAGTCTGCAGTTTACTTTTCATTTGCAGGGGCAATATTAAGTCGCTTCGGTTTCCGGCACGAAATCTGCTGCATATGTTTATTTGCAACTGAAATCAAAGTTTGTGCTCTAAACTCTCTTTCTGGCTATAATACGTCCCAGCTGGCTGCGCCTGGCACACATGCAGGAACATGTTTATTTGTTCAAACTCACATTTTCTGCAAATGTACACATTTGGCAGTAACTTCTTTTCCGACAGCACGGCACACACTACAACAGTGACTCATACCCTCGAAATGATATTCAGGTATGCGCAATTGCAAAATTGTGACAGAATAACATTTATTGCCCATTGAGTGGTTGTAAGGAACTACTAAATATACTTTTTGCGTTCCGCGACATTGTCTTTTGTCTTCGGAACATTACGGAGTCGTGGTGCTGGCTGCTTGCTCTCGCGTCATGCCAGGCTTGGCGTCAAGGTCAAGACTGTTGGTAGCAGCAGACGACGGGCGTTTTTAAGCAGTTTGCCTGAAGTGCATCCTTGAAGCACCAAGCACAATATATATAGTAGGGTCCTTCGTTTTCGGGTTTTATAGACCTTTTCATCTCTGTAGTTACCCGACCGGCGGACAGAGGGCGCTGACGCACTTGGCGCCATTGGGTGGCTTCAATTTGGTTGGTTTCGGTTTCAGCGCGCTCTCGGCTGTGTTGGTGTGTTATGTCACTCTCGCCTAATTTCGTCATACAGATGTGCCCGTTGTAGCGCACAACTAATAAAACTGTGGTACTGAGTCAATTCGAGAACCACGAAGTGGTTTCGAGTGATATTCGCGGACTTTTTTACGAACGCTTTACGATGCATCTGGTCATGTTCGTCGCTAATTTTGGTCATGTTCAGCGGCGTAACGACTACGATGCACAAGGAGGGTTCCATCATCTACGCCCTGACCCACTGACCCTAGATTAAAAAAAAAACTAATAAAAAGACCAATGAGTAGATATATAGTAAAACTGCAGGTCTACAACCTGATTAAAAACCTCCTAAATCACGAAAAACACATGAAGTCGCAAGTTCACTGACTGATTTTCGCGGACACCAACTTTCTGTGAACTTTAGAAACTCGAAATGTCTCCTATAATACGCAGATATTCTAAGAAACAAGTGATATTGTCTGGGATGTATTCTTTAAAAACAAAAATTAAGTACTCGAGATATATTTCGATGGTCCGCGTCCTAGGTCGGGTGGGAAATTCCTTTAGCTATTGACCCTGCTAAAGTACTTATTAACAGCATTTAACAACGTTGGCATTAGAAAATGAACTATTTGTTTTACTGAAATTTGATTACGACGTGCTTGGCACATGAGATAAGTGAGGGCCATCAATTGAAATCTGAGAATTTGTCTTTGTAGAAACTTTGCCAAATAAAATTAAGCCTACGAGAGAAGTGATCTCTCATACGTTTGGCTGAAGTCGAATGCTAGGCACGACTTCATTAACCTTCATGACAGATCTCCATGCAAACTGATGCGATTTAAAATCAACAACCCTGAACTTGGGTGATTTCCATGTAGCTTCTTTTCGGCATCACATAATGCGAGCCCTAGGCACTCTCAAGTTGCCTATGACAGATTATTTCACAGGGGTCTTTGTGTTTAAAATAAATAAAATTTATTAATTAGATTTTGTATAAAAAATGTTAACACCCTTTAATGACTGCAGATATGTGACCGAGCATAGTGTACAGTTTCTCTAAATTCATAAATAAACAAATCAAGCAAACGTTTCTATTGCAAAAACAATTTAAGACCGTCTAACAGATTTAGGTGTAATGTCGTGCACAAACAAATTGCCCGATGTGGACGTTACCATTATCCCAAGCATCAGATAAAATGTGAATTAAACGTTCGTCACCTGTATATCTTATATGTCCTATACAATCAAAAACAACTATTTTAAATTTGTTATGAAGGCAAGGCCGGAGGCTTTCAGGAAACACACATAGCTTAATATGTCGAGTAGTATTTTGGTCAAATGCGCGATTATACATATACATTGCACTATTCGCAACTTTCATGACCTAAAGGGGGTGCACTGGTGCCTATCAAAATGTCTGTAATCTGGATGATCGTCTTAGAACAACAGTTTGAGGCTGGGCCTGCGACGCGCGAGTAATTCTAGTTTTGCTATATACGAGCAGTATTAGAGCCTTCGTTTATTTTTTTTACTTCAGGAAGGTGTTGGCAAGCACCTTCATTGTGAAGGTGATCACCAGGAGCTACCTAGCGCGATTCTCACACCGCAGTACCGCCATCGCTGAAAGTTGCGAATACTTATTTCGAATATTCCGCCACTTTCACTGTGTAAATTTAAGTTGTCATAAATAATTGGGCTCAATATGCGCCAGGTCTGACGCTGATTTCTGTATCTCCTCTCTCCTCACGCGTATCCGGTATGCCCACGGTGAAAATAGTCAAAATCGGTTACAAAATTAACTGCATATATAGTCGTGCACATAATGATGGCATGCAATTAAGTTGTAAATGTAAACATCGGGTGGCAATTTACAATAAGGCGAGAAACGCGGTGAAACGTGACGAAAAACGCGAATGCCGCGCCTTCGCCAAGGCGCGGAGGGGAGAGTGGAGCGACGAGTTGAAGCCACCTTATGGCGGCCGCGTCACGTGATTCCAAGATGGCAGCGCCCATGCGACGAAGGCCGAAAAGGTCTATATATTTTTTTCAATTTGGGGGTAAAAATTGGGAGCTATTCTTCAAGCTGATTGTCGGGGAGAAATCGGGTTTTATGTGGAACAATTCCTAAGTTCGGGTTTTTCGGTTAAAGATTATAATTTTTTTAATCTATACATTTTTTTGTTTGTTTTTCTTTTCAAAATCAGAGGGTAAAAGTTGGAGCTACGTTTCAAGCTGGTAATCGGGGAAGGATCAGGGTTTTCTAAAAAAACATTTTGGGATTCAGGGTTTGTTTGGAACAAGCATCCGACCACTGCCTCCTCTCCAGCTCGAAGATTTTTCTTGACCTGTCGCTCTCACTAATAACAAGAGTCCAACCTTTTATCGCATCCCAGTGACATTCTTTGTCTCCTTTCTTCCTCCCACTGGAACGCCTCCCATTGAAACAATGCCACCTGTCTCAGAATATTGGCCGTTCCTACCAAATCACAGTTTTCAGCGCAGTCGCCTCCCTTTCCTTCCACTGTGTGCGGTCGAAAAGAGAAAAGAAAAGACCGCTTCATACGAACTTCGCGACAAAATGTTCACATCACTGAAATATTTGGGGGATCGAACTACGTCACCGACTGGAGCTCACTTAAGCCAACGGGATCTAGCAACGTTATTACGAGGTCGGGTAGCTAGCATCTGTTCCGCAAACTGCTAGCTTTGGAAAAAAAAAAAATAAATAAATAAATCTTAGGGGCACAGTAATCTCGGAATTCGGGTTGAACCCAATTTTTAAGAAACATGTTCGGGATGTAAAAATCGGGCAAAATGGGGTTTTACCCGAAAACAAAGAACCCTAAATATATATTGTAAAATTGTGCATGTTAAGTGCAACATTTTTCAACAAATATAATATTAAAATTAGAATTTCAAAAGGTCTACCCACCGTCTTTTTTTGCCTCACGGCCAAAACAAAGTTGTCTCCGAGTGCGCCGACGTGCATGTCCAAGCTGCCAGTGTGTTGTTTTATTTTGTCTCGTTGTCACCTTACGCATGGCTCGCCTCTTTTATTTTTCTCGTGCGAACCTAAGGTGTCTCAGGCAGGAAAAAATTTACCTGAGCCTGTTTCTTCGTTCCAGATCAAGGCTGCAGTCAGCTGAAGCGTACAAGACGTTGCTTCGAGACCGGCGCTCGGTGCTCCTTGGACGCTCGTTCGTGTGCGTCTGCACGAGCACTTGCCGCCTCTTGCATTTACGGAAACAGTGCCTGAGACCTCGTGTACATAATAGCAACCCAAACTCCGTTGTTTCCCTGCAAAGTACGAACGGCAGGCCTTTTGCGCCGCAAGACATGTTGTGCAACTGATTTCACAAAGGATGCAAAAGGCGAGAGAGCAAAGAACGGTTTTTGCGACGACGAAACTATGCGGAGTCATATTTACGGGGAGATATTCCTTTGTACAGGTGGAGGAAATCAGGTTGTCCCTTTGTCTGTTTGTTTTTAGAGGCGTGGCCTCGTCGAGATGCACGGCGGTGTCGCACCGGCACCTTCCACTCAAGTTGGAACGAGATTTGACCATACTTTTCGAGTCGCAGTTCTTTTAAAGCGCCGTCTAATGCTTGACGTCGAAGCTTTTGAGGTGCGGCTCCGACCTTTCGGCGAAAATCTCTCCATAGCTAAATACAGCACGGGGGTAAAAGCAATCTTTCCAAAAGGATAACTGTTGTATGTGTGTGATCTCAAGTCTAGCTGAGTGAGGTTGCAGATTTAATGAACTCTAATCAGCAGACCTAAGGTTTACAATATTTGTCACGAATTATGCAACTTGCAGCAATGTACATATCCCTACTTTTATCGCCGATTATAGAGTGTAAATATATGATCTATTGCTTAGTTTTAATAAGCTTTCTTTTGACAAATGAGGATAGGTATTTCTCGGTGTAGGCCCACATACTGTTGGCTCGAGGGTTTGCTAGCAAGTCCTCGAATTAATTGGCGACGCGATGTGTGCCCTTGGCCAGAGAAGATTCCCAAGTAATGAAATGTGCACGATTGACCTGCGCACAGTTTATTGTGATATTTTGTACTGTATCGTTAAAGCGCACCTAGTTATGTATGATATCTGTTTATGGGATATAATAAAAGTTGCCAATGAGAACCCTTTTTCTTTTAGTTGATGACATCCTGAACGACCAGCTTGCCTGTATCTTGCTTCATTCTCACCAAGTTTTGGCTTTGTCCAGTAGTGAAAAGTGGATTTCGCTTGGAGCTAGCTGGAAAAGAATGAATTAATGTCAGAGATGCTCTTGAATTACAAATGAATTGCACGGCATAGATATGGTGGCGAAATTTCATAGTATGCTAACCAATAGGGGTGTGCGAATATTCGCCACTTTTGAATAACGAATCGAATATTACCCTATTCGATTCGTTAATTGAATCGAATAATAACTTTCAAACGTTCCGAATAATTTCCGAATAGTCGTTACGGTGTCGCGCCACAAGATTCCCTGTCCCACAACACCTCGGTAGGGTCGCAAAATTTGGTCACGAATGTAGGTCAAAATTCTTTGGTCACGATTAAGGCCCGTTCACACACTTGCGACCTCTTAAAACCGGATGCCTTGGAATCACTTCATTTCTCTTACGACGAAAGGGCACACTGGCGCCATCTATTGGGTAGCATTGTAAACCTGGCGGTCCGTCATATTTTGTTAACATTATAAACGAGCCTTTCTCATACGTATTACACACATTTGACCTCGGAAATCCCGCAAAACCTTCGCTCTAGTGAAATGCAGTTCCAGGGTCACCGCATTAGATGGCGCCAACGTGCCAGTGTGTTTTCTCGTCCTAAGAAATTTTAAGAGGTTTCAACAGGTCTCGTCTCTCTCGGTCCTACTCGGTTGCAAGTGTGTCAACGGGCCTTTATAGGTCGACCCTTAATTTTTGACAAAAGTTCCGAAAAAGAAAAAAAAAAGGTTGACTTATATTCAAATAAATATGGTACTTTTTTTTATTACCTTCGAAACCGAAAATGATAACAGCTTCAAGTAAATGAACCTACCTGACTAGGCAGCATATAAACAATGCAACTGGTAATGCAGCTATTATACCTTGACTAGTAATCACCTGTCAACTGCACCTGTCAACTGAAAGCAGGTAAAAGTTGCAGCTGCAAAGTTATACAAATTGACAAAATTAAGTGTACAAAACTGCAGATGTCTAGATTGCATGTAAAAACGCAACCTGTAATGCTGTCACACAAACTGGCAGTGACCTTTTTTTTTTTAAGAAAATAATTGAAATTGCCCTCGACTAGCCAGCAAGTCAAATATCAGCTGTTAATGCAGTCAGTTATTGCAAATTATCATGCAAGAAAATTAATTGTTCCACATGTTCAGTACAAAGTGCTCCCTTTTAGCATGACAACTGCTTCTGCTGCAGAAAATTCCCTTGCACCTGCAGCAGAAAATACTTTTGCTTCTGCAGCAGAAAATATAAGGTCGCTAGAAAAGGGACTTGTAACGCAGGCTTGACAAAATGAAAACCAAAACTGCTCCTTTGTCGTGAGGTTATACATACTACTTATAACGTAAACTGCAAGGGTTTAAGAAAAATGGCTACAATACCTGCAATTTTAGGCGACTAAACATGGCTTTTAAGAAGCTCTGAATGTTCAGCGCATGTCTCGCATGAAGATTATTTACTATTTGCCCAAATACTCGTGCACTGCCGAATATTTGGCCATAACCGAACACTGTAAAACCCGTAATGTTTGCGAGCCCTTAATTTTCGCGAATTTCGCAAAATTTGAGGGCCTGCGAGAATTTCGGTTTTTAAGAGTTTCAATGGAGGCTTCTGGATTTCGTGAAATTTAGTGGCCGCGAAAATGTCCTCGTTGACCGATTCGCGAAAATGAAAGGTTTTACAGTATTCGGAAAGTTCCCGAATATGCTATTCTCAAATCAAATACAAATCGAAATAGAAAAATATTCAATTCGTATATGAAATCTCGAATATTCGCACGCCCCTAGTGAGATTCGATTTGGGCTCGTGACAATCAATGCCTCGACATGCATTTGGGAAGTGGCTCATGCCCAATCGCTGCAATGATGGTAATAGAAGAATCTTAACAATGCGTACAACTCAGCGCGTGCCCTGTGATTTGCCCACCCCACCGCGTGGCTATATTAAACATTGTTGGCATTTGGCGATTTTCATAACGTGTTTTTGAACCTACTTTCACGGCATCATCTTTAGACAGCCATGCACTGTGAATACATGATTCATTTAAGAAGGCCGGTGGGCGAACCTGCCATCACAGCTTTAGCCACTACTGTCGAGACCGGTTATAACGAAGTCGGTTATAACGAAATAGCGGCTACAGCGAAGCGATCACGATTTCCCATTCCCTTTTGCACTTCGTTATGACGAAATCAGTTATAACGAAATAGCGGATATAACGAAGTGATCTCCGATTCGTGTTGCCTTCGTTATAACCGGTCTCGACAGTATATTCCATCTAACTAAAACCGTGCAGTGCAGCCAAAGCCACAGGGGAGAGAGCATGTCCCAACCTGTTCAAGAGGAGGGAAAGGAGGAACAGGAGGGAGAGTCCTCCTTTCCCTCCTCTCAAAAAGGTTGGGATATGCTCTCTCCCCTGTGGGTTTGGCTGTACTGCACGGTTCTAGTGAGACGGAGTATAGGAGCCGTCGATTTCGCTGAATTCAGAAATAACTGCTACGATCAAGTTGCCGCTTGTTTTGGTTGTGTGTTGAGGGGATGAATGCTGCTTGCTTTTCTCAAATTTATTTTGCGACTGCCACTGCATGGAGAAAAGAAACTAACACCCGTTTTATAGGTCATAAATGGCCAGGAATAATTCTAAGTGGAACTTACCGAAAGTACAAAAATTGTTGCTTGCCCCTTTAAAAAGAACAGTGAAACAGTAGCAAAAGGCAATTACCGTGATGATGATGATGATGATTTTCAGTGCACAGTCTTCCAAATGCACACAATGTTTATGTCGGTGCAGGCAACAATGAACTGCCCGTCTGGGCTAAGGCACACAGCGTTTACGTTGATCTGCAAAGAAAAAGCACTCTAAGAAGCTGTAACGAGACAGGTCAAAGGCCACATTGAGCCACCGCGTCCCACGTCTCAAGTTATGCTTGGCGTTGTACGGCTTTGCAAGGAGCTTCGGCTGCACAACTGCTCGTGCGGCAAGAATGCCCTCCGAGATTGTGTGCTCGTGACTTTCGTGCCGGCATTTCGCTGCAACGTGCCAACAGGTTACGATGTATTAGCAGTGTGACCGTGGCATTAGTATTTCGTTCCGTGCAGATCACATTGGTGCAGTGTGTTTTAAACTGTGGGTCGCTACCCCAAGGGGGGGGGGGGGGGGGGGGGGGCGGCATCACGGAGCGACTTGAGAACTTGAAAAAATGCGAAGTTGGCTTCTCTGCAGTAGCATCTATGAAACCAAAGTACAGGTTGCTGCTAAACATCGAGCCGGAACTGAGTCAGTGCCCCAAACTCCGCCCTCACTTTAAAAAACTGCTCCAACAAAGAAGCTTATTTTAGTCATTAGGAACAGTAATTCCTGCTGGCACATATTTTTTAACACATTGTGTTCTACGAGTAATTTTTTATGAAAGAATTGTCTCGAATGGTGTCGTGAATGAACGTCAGGATTGAGCGTCAGTAACCAGTGTCAGGAGCGAACATCATGAACTATCGACATGAACAAGCGTCAGGAACGAGCATCATGAACGACTGACATGAAGTTTCGACACGGATGATCGTCGTGAACTGGCAACACGCTGAGATAGTGACACGACGTTAAGGTTATATATAAAGCTTACAAAGGCCCAATGTCTCAACGTAAGACACCCCAGCAGGGCTCAAACCTAGGTTGGTGCAATGGCGGTCAAATACTATAGCCACCGAGCTGCTTAGCACAGCTGCCCTGGTAGGTTTACGGTCTCGGCAAGACATGCCGGCGAGTGGTGTGACGTCGTACCATGTGACCACTCGCCTCATTGACTTCGCGCATCAAGCGAGAGCCATATAAGGTAGCGCAGCGCCCGTGCGGCATGCCCATTCGCTTGGTCTCGCCCTGGCCTAACATCTGTGGTGTACAATGAAAAAACTAGCACAAAGCACACACGAAGTGTGGTTTGCGCGGGAAAAATTGTGCTCCCTGGTCTTTGTCGACATACCGCAAAATCCCGTAAGGGCGCCCTCCCCTGAGAGATCGCCCATCCCGTTTTTCTGGCTAAATATCTGTAACATAAAAATTCCGAAACATCGCCCTCCCCCTGATTCCCGTTGGACATAAAGCGATTTCCGACGGGAATTGCGCATCAACGGCGCGATCGGCGGTACCGGTGTGTCCGAGAAGAGAGCCCGCGTTTTTGTCTGCGATCTGCGCGCGATATCGGCTCACGTAACACACTAGTTGTTCGTGTATATTGCATCGTGAAATACGAATCTGCGGCGTTCGCGATTTGCGGTATCCGTTCCCGAGTTCGTAGCGGATTCCCGTGTTTTGTCCGCAATCTGTGCGTGCGATATTGATTTTAAACTTTAAGTAACACGCTCGACTTGTTCCCGCGTGTATATTGCATCGTGAAATGCGATTCTGTTGCGTCCGCGATCTGCAATATTTGTTTCTGCGACATGTGAGTTTGTAGCGTATTCTTGTGTTTTTGTCCGCGATCTGCGCGCGCGATATCGGTTTCCGTGACACGCAAGATTGTTTGTTGCGGGTTCCTGCGTCTTTATTGCACCATGAAACTTGAATCTGCTGCGACCGCGATCTGCGGTATCCGTTCCCGTGAGATGCAAGTTCTCGGCGGGTTTCCGCGAGTCCTTCGCACCGTGAAACATGAATCTGCTGCATCGGCCACTTGCGGTATCCTTTCCCGTGACACAGGAGTTTGTAGCGAATTCCCGCGTGTTTATCGCATCGTGAAACGCGAATTTGCCGTGCCCGTGATCTGTGGTATCAGTTCCCGCGTCACATGGTTTGTAGTGGGTACCCCGGCGCTTATCATTAACTTTTGATAAAGTTTTGCTGTGGCATCCCCAAAGATAGCTCACCCCATGTTTTTCACCATTTATCTCTTCATTTTGGGTGGGCGTCCTTACGGGATTTTACGGTAATCAAACTCGTACAATTTTTTTTTTTTTGCAATGGTTTTTATAGTTAGTTGCAGGTTAAGAAAAGCAAGACAAGCCCGTCTCACAATGCCTGCTGCTTACTATGATTGGTGGCTTCCTCCTTTCCACTTGCCTCCCTTCCAGCATTTGCTCTACTAAAGTGGAAAGAGTGCAGGGCTTTGTGAGAGGAGCTTGTCCTGCTTCTCTTAAAGGGGCCTTGCAATCATATTTAAGCGTCAACCTTTTTTGTGGTTTCCACGTCTCTTGGGGTTCGGGCAAGCCAGTGGGCACGGGGAGAGTAACTAAATATCAGTGCGTCATATTTTAACCGGACGACGCGGAAACCTCCTCCACCTACGGGGGCGACCCGCGGTGCCGAAAGCGCGCGATATGCGACGTCTTCGGTCCTGGGCTTACTACTGGTCAGAGCCGCTAAAAGCTTCTTTTTAGTCGAAATACAAAATAAAAGTGGCGCGAACCGTTTCAATGCGTTATAAAAGTAGCTTTTGTTCACTATTTTAGATCAGAAAAGAAACAAATGCAGTTTATAAAGTACGGAAACAAAAAATGATCCGTCGACATACCCGCCACCAAGCGATGGAAAAGGCGGAGCTTACTAGAAAGGTGTAGTGGGATCAGGCGCCAACGAGCGGCAAGCGTAGAAAGGTTCCGGATGTACGCGGCGGCGCTGCGGTCGTATCGACTGGAGGATCCGACCGGTTCCGAGCGTTCCCAAGGCTTTTGGCGAGCAGCTTCGGCTTGCGGTTTAGCCTTTTGGCGGCATGGCAGCGCGAAGTGGCTCCCGTTCTGAACTGATCTTTACCCCGTGCTTGCTGTAGTTTGTGGCCAATGAAGTGTCATGCCGAATTAGTGTTTACTCGTGCAGCAAACGCAATGCGAGCCGCCCTGGCTGCCCGCTTTATACAGCTTAGCCAGAACATGCTTTAGTGGCGCCCTCTCGAGCCGTCGACACGGAGTGCGGCAGCCGTGACCGCTCGCTGAGCTCACTACCGCTCCTCTCGTTCATGGCCACTCAAGCAACCAAGGACGTCATAAAGGAGGTTATTCTTTGCTTGTTTTTGTAATTTTAATTTGCCTATAACTTTTAAAATAAAGCGAAATTCGAGAAAAGAAAAGTTTCATTAAGTTACTGCGTTCAGTGTGCTGAGGTTCGGTGCAAATTAAAAACCAGTAAAAAAGTCCTTGCAGGGCCCCTTTAACTTACAAGTGATTATAGCCCATCTGACTCACTCTGACTATTAATTGTCAAATAAAATTTCGGCATTATATTCACTATTCCTACAAGTACTAAGCAACTAAAAAATCACAACTAGAATATTTATAACTAATTTTACTACTTGCGACACATAGTACCATACGAATCTGAGGGAGCGTAGCTCCATAATACATGATCTGAAACAAACCTCAAATGCTAGACCGAAATTTACTGCATACTAGATGAGAACAGTCTTGAGTGCTGTAGAACGCCAAGTTTGCCAGACTTCCATTTAGAAATCTACAAAAGCTGCGAGCAGAGAATCCAAGGTCGAGAAAACTGTCATGCCGCAAGTTTGCTCGAGCGACAGAAAGATTTCAAAGAGCTCGGCAGCCGGCTGTGTTCACAAGCTGCAGTCTGGCAACGTGCTGAAAGCTCACCTAGCAGACTTGACCATAATTAGCTCGAATTTACTCCTATACCTGCTTCGACACAGAAGGTTGAACGGGCATCATATTAGCATGCACTCGTGAATCTCTGAATTGGCGACAAAAAGATTCACAAATGAAGCACACATACAACTTGGACCATACCTTTCCACCCTTCTCGTCCACCGAAAAGCCCTTGCTCTCCAGAGTTGCGGGCCAGTGCAACGTCTTCAACGGTGGCATCAAAGTGTCTCCACCGTTTGCCAAGTCGTACAGCCAGATGGCACCAGCATCGTCGCCACAGGCAACAATATCTAAAAGCAAGCATAAACCCGTATGTGTCAAAGGCAGTGAGAAACGCTGCATTCCCCACCCTTGGCTCCGAAGAAGCCTTCCCACACTCTGAAAGCTGTCGTGTCCCAAGTCGCTGCTCACACCCGAGAGAAATCCAAATGATGCCAAAGTGTTCACTTTGTCAAAATGATGACACACTTTTTTTTGTCTGGCATTGTCCTTTGCACCGCATTTTAATGTCGGTGTCGTAAACGCTGCAACATACTACATTCTTTTTATACGAGGGGATTAAGTGGTTTGGTATATCTTGAATTGCAGATGACAAGAACAGTGGCGTGTCATAGCCCTGTATGATGACCCGTTGGAGCTGAAAACAGTTTGAATTTATGTTTAAAGAAAGCACTATTACTTTTACAGCACTCAACCAGTTTTGATAGCATTGGTGCTGCTGAGGTTAGATGATAGGTGAGCACATGCCAGCAGACTCCTAGATATGTTTATATACCGTAAAGTCCTAAAAGAATGCCCACAAAAAATGAAAAGATAAATGGTGAAAAATATGGGGTAATGTTCAAATATGTGACAACAAAATTTTATGAGAAAATTGATGATAAGCACGGGTGCTATAAGTAGGCGGATACAATGCAACCCACTTATAAAGATAATGAGAAAACCCGAAATTTCAATCGTTGTAACCGATTATCGTTGTATCTGGACTAGGAACTGATCATTTCCAGTCTAGAAACTCTAGAAACTGATCGTTATAAGCAGTACATCGTTATATGTGGTATAGTTGCAAGTGGGTTGCACTGTTTTCACTATGAACTCACGTCACGGGTACGGCAGAAGAATGCGGACGCAGCACATTCGCGCTCCACAGTGCAATATACACGCAAGAACCAGACACAAACTCGGGTGTGATGGGAACCAATATCGCGTGCACAAGTCGCAGAGGAAAAAAAAAAAGCGAGAACGAGTTTTGAATTTCCATGTCATGGGAACGGATATCGTAGATTGGACGCTGCAGATTCATGTGTCACGGCGCAATTAGCGCAAGAGAACCCGCAGTGAACACGCTTGTCACAGGTACCAATACTGCAGATCACGAGGTTGATGTGATTTTCCGTCGAACATTGCGTGATCGATATCCGGCAGGAATTGGGAGGGATGGGGGGGGGGGGGGTGATGTTTCGGAATTTTTATATTAGTATGAATATTCAACCCAAAAAACGGGACGGGAAATCACTGATTTCTCGGAGACAAGCGTTTATACGAGACTTTACGTGCGGTATTTCGAATACACGTAATCATGCTCAGTACCACTGTGCAAAAAAAAAAAAAAAAGTAAACGACGAGACACTTCGACGTTCTTGGCTGACTTGTGGCACTGATGGCACAAAGCAAAGCGTCCAAAGTAGTGCTTCGAAGGCACTAGGTACGGGGAATGGAAATGAACACGGGACTTTTGTTGTGTGCTGTTCATATTTGTCCAGATACGGTATAGTTCTGAAGAACATTAAAAGCATTTACTTTTCCTCGCGTTCGAAACAAACAACTTGCACAGTTCTCTCTCGTGTTGCTGGCGCTTGACAGCTCAGTCAACCTGAGACCATGAAACGAAACGGAACGCTGTGTCTATTTACCTGGTTCGGAATAAATCACGATCATTCTCGTTAGGTGAAAATAGGGACTTGGTGCCTGTTTTCATCAAACAAAAATAACTTGCGTTAATAACCTTACAAAAGAAAAAAACTTCTTGTTTTTTTTTGGCACTGTGTTTGCGCTTGGGAGCAGGATGGTGCAGCGAAAGTGGATTGGCGCACAATGGTGCAACTGGTGCAGCACTTCCACCCCTGATTTAGTGCATCCCAGAAAAAGGTTGAGCATTCATTTAGACTACCCGGGAATACCCAATATGTGAGTGTAATCTCGGCTACGTGACGCCCACTGCTAACCGGAGATCTGCGGGGCATCCTTCTGGCCTGGAGGCATCAAAGCAACCGTGAGAGTGAACTGCATGGCAAACCCCGAGATTGGGTGGATGAGAGTAAATACAGTAAAGGCTGAACTCCATGGGACGAATTATGTGACGAATAACTGGCGAACGCCGCTCGACGGCACGCTCGCTTTGCGAGCGACGTAGCAGCCTCTGTGTTGATTCCACGCGCAGAGCAAAAGCCGCCGGGCGGCGTTCGCCAGTTATTCGTCACATAATTCGTCCCATGGAGTTCAACCTTAAGAGAGGGACAGAAAAGAAATGGGGACAGACAACATTTGAGATGTTGTCTGTCCCCATTTCTTTTTCTTACAGTTTTGAAGTATGAAATGCTCTTTAATAGAACCCCTCCCGACCCCAAATCCCCAAATTTTGTCAGTTGGTCCATCAATCTGTTTGTGCATTTTCTGCTAAATTTAGTGGGGAAGTTGACGTCACGTGACCTATGCACCAAGGGGAGAAGTCATGTGACCTATACATCAGTCCAATTTCCCCGCTAAATTCATGTCTTGTGACCTAAACACTAATTCAGCTTCCCCGCTAAATTTAGTGGGGAAACTGACATCACATGACCTAAACATAATTCAATTTACCCGCTAAATTTAGCGGGGAAATTGGCATTACATGACTTAAACACCAATCCAGTTTTCTCCGGTAAATTTAGTGGGAAAATATATGTCACGTGACAGTCCGATTCTCTATTGCATTTGATGAATTAAAAAACTTTGAATATAAAGGTCGTTGCCAATTTTTTTACTCTTTTCAACCTCACTCAGGTCTGCCATCATGTTCAATATAGGTACACCAGCTTACCTGCACTCTTAAGTGTTCTTTGAGAGTGAAAGAGAGAATGCTTGCTAGACAGCCTATTGCATTCCAACACACCTGTTGTTGCAGAAGGGTAGAAGTAGTCCACCTGCGTGTCGCTCCAGCAACAGGTCTGTTCGTAGCTCACACGAAGCCTCTGCACCTTACGGGCGTGCCTGTCCCGAGACTTGAGGTTGGCAGACAGGCTCCATCTGCCTATCATGCCGCTGCCCGAACACTTGCTCACTGCAATGAAACAAAGCCTCGCACGACTGTTTCCGTTCGCAGGTGTCGGTTTTTAGTTGTTGTCGTCTAAAGATGGTGATCTGCGCTTCAAAGGGTTGAAACATGCAGAGATTTATTTTTAACGACTGAAGATGTCTTTTCAAGTCTGCTGTAAATGTATGGCACGTGAAGGGATGTTGTTTCTGCAATGGAGGCGACAGCACATTTGAAATTCATTTGAAATGTATGGTCATCCCTTGCTGGGGTGAACATACGTTTCGACCCAGGAATTCCGGATTCTAGAATTTGCGAAATACAGTGGCCGCGAACATGTCCCATGTACCCGATTCGCGAAAATGAAGGGTTTTACAGTATTAGGTATAGCTTTGGAAAGATGATGAAACACATGTCTTAGTTCCAATAAAATGAACTGTTGGGCTAGTTGGTTAAACATTATGGACACAAAACAGCGCTAAGGACGAGGACTAGTAGAGGAAAAAGGACAGGACGGACGCTTCTTCTTCTAGTTTCTAGTCTATGCGTCCACTTCTACTAGTCCTTGTCCATAATGCTTTGTCTTAGCTCACCTTGTAGATTATCATACCATACTCGTGGACAACTTTCTGCAGCATTTCAGAAGTGAAGAGTGCGCATGCATAGCTTTGATCTGCGCTCAAGGTGCACGAGTGCCCGTGCGCCCGTAGCTTTCACTGCATAGCCACAGAAAGTTGTCCACGAGTTTACCACCCGTTTTACTGCCGATATGTGACTGCACTGTCCGCAAGTGTGGCTGGAGCACACTTACCGACTACGTCGTCAGATGTCAGTACCAAACCATCAACAACTGGTTGTTTTTCTACACGAATTCCATCTTTTCCAGGCAGCTCGAATTGCACGCAAGGAGATCTGTATAGAAAACAAAACAAAGAGGTTGCTCTGCTTTCTAGTACATTTTGAAATGTATGATCTAAATGCCAAACCTAGCTTTGACCAAGGCAGACTATACAGGCATTGCTTATATAGTAAAGAAACAAAAGTTTTGCTACCGTCGGTTGTTTACATTCAGAGGTCAAACGATGCTGCACAAAGTACAACATCGTACACTAAGCTCATATCAATATATGCCCATCAGCCCCATCCAACTGCTGTCGGCGTCTACACAAATATGTAGCAACGCGCTGCTTTAGACAGTGACCCGTGACAAAAGTCACGACACCAACAAAACTAACACCTGGGCCCGTTTGCTCGAAGCTGGTGTTAACTAACCGCGGTTAACCGGATTTCCCTACGAGGGGGAATTTTAGGTCATGTGACCGGCAGAGTAAGGACGGCGGGGAAACATGGCGGTGTCCCGGTGAGTGAGCGCCGCTCGCTTTGGAACTAATACGTCGTTGTAGCTGCAATATTGGACGCGTTTGTCAGCAATGAATGGTGCAGGAGGCTTTCGATTTGCCTTACCTCACTTAAAACGCAAAGCATGAGCAATGACCTCGCCACATTTTTTAGATAGTCTTTCGATTCTGGCAATTCCTAAGCCTAAATGAACGCGATAGTTGTCGGCATGGCAACGTCTTTGAAAAGTGGATTGCCTTGACTCAATCTGCCGGGTACTGATAGCACACAAAAGCAGACAGCGTCCCATAGACCTTTTGCTAAATTTCCCAAGCACCGAGGTGCATGCTACGAGTGTAGTTACACGCGCTGCGCGTGCTGGCGTCTGCAGTAGTCAGTATTCTAAAGCAAAAAGCCTACAACAAATTTTGCCGTGCACGCGCGTTCGTCAAAGATTTATTTACTTCGAATGTTTTATGAGTGGAAGGCCAGCGCGCGCCGATCGTTGAATTACACTTCCAGTGTTCTCCTCGATGTTAGGGTAATTTACTAATAGGTCAATTTTCACTGGAGCCGAATTACAGGTTTTTCAATTTATGACAGTGTTATATACAGTTCTTACATGCTGGCTAGTGCCACTAAATAAGCTACGCTTCAGAGTAACGACACTTGGCCATATTGTGTCTTAAAATCATGGTTGCCAGTTATCTGAAGCTCTATCTGAAATCACAGGAAATGCTTTTCCGCCCTCCACAAATGTTTAAACCGTTCGCGACAGAACAAAGCAATATTACATGACTTTCCTAACACCGAATCTAATGCTGAGGAAGTCGCACTTTTGAATCATGACGATCGGCAGTTGCGTCTGTTCTGCATACGAGCCAAAATGGCGGCGCCTACAACAATGCCGGGGAACGGAGTGCCGATACTCTAAGCGCAGCTTATTTAGTGGCTCTAATGCTGGCCAACCATGGTGCCGGTGTAACGCCCGCCTTTCACTGCTCACTTCTTTCTCATCGTTTCTAGGACTGAACTTCGTCGTCCTCTTTCGAACTTGGAAGGAAATTTCAACGAGGCTTGTCTTCACTTCAGACAGCCAAATATTTAGAAATTTTCCAAACAAGGGTTAATTTAGTTTTACCTTACCGATTATCTGTACCACGAGCAATAAAAATTGTTTCTTGAGCTCAAATGTATGCCGCGCTGCGTTGCGAAAACACGGTAGCGCGCATTTTTGGGTCCCCCCATTTCGGGGACCTTTCCACGGAAGCCACTTATATTCGCTACAGCCAGGAGGTGACACCAGCTACCACCCCATAATAAAACACGGAGCTATCGCTCATCCAGCCCTCGTCAAACTTGGCTAGGTACTTTTAGGTACCTAGTAGGGAAGGGTGGTTAACTTTTAACCGCGGTTAAAGTTAACCGGCTTCGAGCAAACGGGCCCTGGTGATAAAAGTGCAAAGCTGTGATTTGAGCCACACCTGCAGTCATCAAACAGTGAGGACTAAGTAAACCGAATTCACATAACCTCAAGTTTATAAGCCAACGACCCTCGCTGATAAAAAGGGGGCACTAACAGCTATCGCTGTAAAAAGCCTGAAATGAAACTGAACATTTTCCTAACATCTTCCCCAACGGTTCCCAGACTTTCCACGCCTCCCTAAAAATGCCCTACAGGATCCCTGACGTTTTTCCCCGGGGTGGGGTACCTTCACTCTCTGGCATGCCCCCCTCCCTTGCAGCAGGCACTTCACCTGTCAGTCTTCACGAGGGAACCCTCGTCGAAGTCCCAAGCAAAGAGTCCGCCGTGGCAGGCCGCCAACAACAACCGATGCTTGCTGCTCACTCGAAGCTGCAGGATTTCGCACTTGGGCTGTAGCGTCAGCAGTTTCCTGCCAAAAAAATGTGTGCACACATTACGTTTTACACTCAAATGACTGGAAACAGCAAAGCCACACATACACACACAAAAAAAAAAAAAGCACATGACTGACTTCGGGAAACATACTCGACTTTGGTGCTGTAGCTGGGAACAGTCGGGGCTCCAATGTCCCACAGGTGGATCGTGTCATCCGTGCTGCCACCTGTCAAGCGCAACAGAGAACGCAATGGGTATATGGCTCAATATGGTTCAGCCATCACCATAAGTGAACTCGACTCGGCACCGTGAATGAGCGAGAAAATGCTTAACTGATTAGAAGAAAGAAAAAAAAGGGGGAAGGGGGCATGCCTGCAATCCTTGGCGCTGGAGGTTGTTCCTACTTCCCCCCACCAAGAAAAATAGCTTTCGTAGTGCGAAATGTAAGCTGAATGAAGTATGAACTCAGTGGCAAAGCCACCGCAACGGCCACTGATGTGATGTCGATGCACGCCACGTGTACTCCCATGCAGACTGGCGATCTTTCAATATACTTACAAGACAGCCATCTGCTCTGCCATCAAAGTGGCTTCACACCTCCAAAAAGAACACACCTCCAAACAAGGCAGCCTTCCACTGCATTGCACCACACATGAGGATTAATCCGGGATAAATGGTCCCTCAGACTCCTCCTGAGCAGCACTGTCTGTGTAGTCATACATTAGGGGACTACAGTAGGCTCGCAATAATTCAAACTTGGATATTTCATACTTCTGGTTAATTCAAACGAATTTTAAAATTTTGGTTGTCCCGCTATGTTTTTAATGTATTAATAAGCTGCTTAATTCGAGCGGAGTTTTCGTCTAATTCACACTTTTTGTTTTCACGGCCCCATTGAGTGTGCTTCTTTCCGAACAGCGGTGCACTGCAGAGAGGCAACACACGCGGAGCTTGCTTCCGTGAATGTTGCTTCTCCGCAGTGCACCGATGGTCGGTGAGAAGCGCACTCAACGGGACTCAAGCAAGCAAACATGAGCTACAAAAACGTGCGCCACGCGGAACTTTCCGTAACTTGCGCGGACGCTGTGACGTGGCGGCATGGCATAGGTCCACGTGATAGCGTCTGTGCGAGTTGCTATGAAAACTGCCGCTCGGTGCCCGTTTTCATCGCTCACACATCCCCTGCAATAGACAACTTCTTGGTATGATGAACAAACTTAATCTTGTTTTGAGTTGTCATGTGCTGTCTAACAGTCCACGATAAGGAACATTTTTGAACAACTTATGTCATACATTTCACAAATATTTCACGTGTGGTTTACCTGCTTATGATCAGTAGGCCTATGCAGAGGAAATCCTTACAGTGAAAGAAAAAGAAGCAACCACACAGTGAAAGAAAAAGAAGACCCTATACCTGCGAGTTCTCAAAATAAGAAAGTTAATAGTCAGTGCCTTATCCTGCGTGTATTTCTCTCCTCTGTGTCCTTATGTTTTGTGCTGTTTTTCATCGTGAATGCATACCAACTAGCTAACTCTCCATTCTATTAAATATCTGCTTTGTATGTGTAGCCCTTAATATGGCAAATCATAATTTTAGCTTGCATCATATTTAGCTGAATTCCTGATAATTCAAACTTCTGATAATTCAAACAAAATTCTTGACTTCCTGGAGTTTGATTTAACGAGAGGCTACTATATTGAAAGAAAAGTCCTCGTTTGCACTCAAAATGTTCTCTGCAGACTACACAGGGGACCATAATACATGACAGTTCTCAATTATTGACCGCTTGCTCCTACACTAGCATTCGTTACTGCATCTGGCCAATGCACCACTGCCATTTAACTAAAAAGCGGGGGGTACGTCCAACCAAGCCCTAATCGGGGACCCAACGTTTCGAGGCCTACTTGTCCTCTTCTTGAGGGGTGACTGAGGTAATGGCCGTTAAGGAACAATGTTTTTATTTTTTTGGCTTTGTCTTCTTCTATGGTGGTGCATTTCTCATTGGGTTGGTAACATCGTAAACCCCATTACATAGGTTTTTTGCAGTGCTGAAAAAATCTTGGGGCTGGCAACTCACTGAGGAGCCAGGTGGGGTGTTGGGGGCAGAAAGTGAGGCAGTTGATGTGCTTCTTGTGGGCGTCGAACGAGTGGTAGCAGACGAGCTGCTCTGGATGAATCAGGGACACCTGGCACGCCTTTCCCGCCACGGCCAGCACCGCACTGGGCCGGCCCTCGATAGGCAGCACACTCCACGCCAGACAAAAGAACTCCTGTGACGCGGTTATGCAAAATATCCGGCTTGAACTCGGCGGACCCACTAAAAAGAATGAAGATATATTTCATTCGATATAATGAGATAACAATCTGGCTCAATTACAATGTCCTCCTTTGTGTCACTACTTTTTGTGGTTGATTTTAAAGTGGGGTCGCGATTCATTGCGATAACAACTTGCATCCGCGTGTTCTTTAACGCTTCACCAAGATGTTTCACGATGTGCGGAGTCAGCTTTGTTCGCTCACCTCTTTGGGATTTGAGTGCCTGTAGCGCTTCACGACCGTGCCCGTGCTGCAGTCAATGAAGTTCACAATCCTCCCGCCACAAGTGGCAAAAACACTCTGCGACGTCCCTGCAACACAGGCGATGGCAGCGGTGTGATCAAATAATATATTAATAATATGGAAGACTGCACCGTGCCAGTGAGACATGCACTGCTAACCGCCGAATTCAGAAACCTAACTCAAACTACACTCACACTTAAGGGCCGCTCCACTTCCTCGAGGAAGGCGCGAGGGCCGGCGCTGGCCAATCGCGAGGACGGACCCGCCGTCGCGATTGGCCAGCGCCGGCCCTCGCGCCTTCCTCGAGGAAGTGGAGGGGCCCTTAAGTGTGAGTGTAGTTTGAGTAAGGTTTCTGAATTCGGCGGTAAGACATGGTTTATATTAACACATTCTAATCGCAAAACTTTTTTACTTTCACTCTTAAGAGGGAGATGCAGGGGAAAGAAGACAAGAAAACTACATACAAACAGACGGCTTAGCATAACACATGGAATTCGTAATGGGCAAATAAAAACAAGGATGTACGTAGTTTGCAACTTATTCAAGTCATGCTCCACTAGTGACAAATAAAAATAAATACGAGCTATGAAATTTACAAAGGCAGGTTTTACGAACAACGGCATTGAAAGTCTCCAAACAGCGTGGACACCACAAGATATATAAAACAAAAACAAAACAAGCAAGGATGTGCAAGTTCTTCATAAATTGCGTTCCATGTTTTCTGTATAGACCATTTTCACGTAACCTCATACCAGCGTGCAAGTGATGCACCCTCGACCCGGTGCATTTTTGGATTGTCCGCTGACCAGTGCTGGGTAAAATACATCTCAAAACTACATGAAGTAAAGTACAAAGTCAGTGAGAGGTTATGTACTTCAAGTAAAGTAGAAAGTACATTGGGCACAATGTACTTGGAAGCAGAGTATTATTATTAACCCCTGCCTACCAATAATCAGCATCACTCGTGCCTCCCCTTACGGACCATAAAGCCCTACCACGAGTGCGACTCGCAATTCGGTTTCGGCACTTGTTTAGTGCGCTCTCTGGCAGATGGCTAAACCACCCCTGTCGCTCCGTTTACCTTGGGCAGTTTGCTCGTTTGTTTTGCCGTTTGACAGACAGATAACGCTCCTTTTAACTAAGAAAAAAAAAAAAGCAGCCGCGTGCGAGCGTTCACGCTCAAACAACATGGTTTTGGCGCAGAAGTCCACTTTAGCCGACAGAGAGATACAAACACCTTCTTTTTGATTGGCATTAATGCTCAGGCATATGTGACGACGGATCCTTCGGCCTTTCCGATTTTTAGGAATCAGACGATAATTTGGTGGGCAGTGACAGAAGTGATGAAAACGATCTGAATCCTGCAAGCATTCCAACAACTTCGGAGCCTGCACGTCAGTGGGACTCAGACCAGACGTCCTGATGTAGAGCAAGATATGACACCTGGAAGTTGAGGAAATAGATTTGTCTTATTTTATTGCAAATTGCCCGCTTAAAATAAAATGTAGCTGTATGTTCCTTGAAGAAAAAAATGAGTAGGCAAGGGGTTAATACAATGTACTTTCAAAGTAAAGTACACATACTTTTTAACACAATCATTCGAGATGCCCTTTCATTCCCCTATGGTTGCCCCGGGGTAATCGGGGATGCATCGGTTATTTTCTGAAATGGCGGCAAATATTGGATAAAGTCAAGTGACCACGTAGTAGTTGTTTTACTCTTGCCGACAAACTATGTAACACAACCAGCTTTAAGGGACTTATTTGTCCACAAATCATTGTTTTGTGGTACAAAATTAACAAGATCAAATTTGGGGAATGTACTTTCAAGTCAGGAACTGTACTTTCTGCAAAAATTACCAGAAGAAAATACTTAAAGTAAAGCACAAGTTTTCTAAACCTACTTGAAGTAGTACTTGAAGTACAATGTACTTAAAGTGCTTCCCAACACAGTTGCTAACACTCGATAGGCAACCGCCAAGGGTATAGGTGAAAAAGCTTAGAGACGGACGTCGTGCGAGAGTTAGTTCCGAGTGTTGATTTTTATCGTGTTACTATTTCTGAAAATCTATGGTTGTTTGGCTATTACTGTGTCGTCGTCGGGTGCACAAATAATTTTAATAAGCATAAGAACCATCGCGGAAAGTGTGTGATGAGCAGAAGAAGGCAATGTTATTGAGCTTCACACTTCCCCAATGATTCTTGTTTATAAAGTCGGTCGACTGTCAGTGTGAATCGCGAGGGCTTTGTATCCTATTTATCGTCACGTTTAGGCTAACTACTTCACCTAAGGCAACCAGACCAATTCCAACCCTGTGTAGGTGCTCCGATTGGGTTATCACCGCAAGCTATATTATCGCTCAATGGCATGTGAAGGGTATGAAAACGTCTGCACGCCACCACTCAAGATGCACCTATCAAATCTCGAGAGCTTACATCTATAGACTACATTAAACTGTTCATGTAATGCTTTGTTGTGGAAACTCAATGAAAACACCCCACCGTCCTGTCCTCATTCTTTCCAGGAGGCCAGGTGACGGCCCGTCATTAGTCAGCTCGATTCAACCGGCCAAGTTCGAGCCATACCGATCACAGCCAAGTCTAGCCAAGTTCCCCCCCCACACACTGCTGCCTACGCAGACAGTTGTGCTATTACAACTAGCAGGCATTTCAGGTTTCAAGCCGCTAGACGGTGGCGGCGGCGGCGCAACTCTCAAGATGGCGTTCTGACACCATCGCAGCCCTTGTGCAAGAAGCAGACGAACTTGGGCTCCGCATAGCGTTGCTAACTCGGTCGTCTGCGAACAAGCCCAACCTTGACCTTGGCAATTTATTTTCTTTCATTTTTTTACAGCAAGAGAACTGTGCCTTGAAACTTCAGACGGTTCAATTGACCTGCTCAGTGCACATTTGGTGAAACTTATAACTTTCTATGTGCAGGCACCGATTATTCCGGCCCGTTTTACAGCGGAAGGTTTGCTTGGGACACCCATATGTATTCGGTCGCTGCGCATGTTCCCTGGAGGGTAGGAAATTCCACACCCGCCTCCCATCTTCTTCGACAAAAGCCTCGATGAACACCGGTATTTTGTCCAACACCGAAAAACACAGAATTTATGGTAAACAATAAACCGTCCCCCAAAAACTTTGAATTTGAAGAAAATATAAACTTTGAAAACACAGAACTCTGGTGATAAGAAAACTGACAGTGCACAAAAGTTGAGAAAAAGAGATGCACCAGTGCAGGCTCACCCATAGCAGCGTGGGTCGGTTCAAAGCCAGCTTGCCAGACTTGGGTGCCAGAGTCATTTGGATCCAGCGAGTGGCAGCGCAGGAATGCAAGCACTTTGGCTCCTTTTATGGTGCGCTGAAAAGGCAGTGTGAGAAAAATATGGAAACCTGCAAAAGTATTTCTCGAAAATGGCATACTACGAAGCATTTATTGTTGTTGTACCCATAATTTTGGCGGCTCTTTTTAGGATTTCAGAATCAAGTTTTTTTTTTTATATTGTCCCCATCATTCAGTTTCTATCTTTCGCAATACATAGTTATGAAAGGGACAGAGTATATCGAAGCACTCTAAATTAAAATCCAGGGTCAAACAAGTTAACACGCATGATGTTTCCTCTTGCATGGCATCGAGGTTATCTGTTGTTTTTATAATCAGCATGACCCATATGAAAGTAATATTGGGATGTTAACAAATAATTTTATCATCCTTGATGCTAAGAAATATTCAGAAGAAATCCTTGTCGGTTCAACCTTAAACCAAAGTAATCAACATTGATTTCAAATACTAATCCTCCTACTTTGTAGCATTCAAAAGTGGAGTAAAGGCTGAAAATACCATTGGACACCATTTAGGGACAAAAGAACACAATACTGTAAACGACTAAATTTTCGCGAGGACCTAATTTTCGCGAATTTCGCGAATCGCCTACAATTCGCGAAAAATACGTCCCGCGAACAATTCGGGCAATATGTGAACGCTACAGAAGCTACACTCGATTCGCGAAAATTAGAACCCTCGAATAATTTCAAATTTCCAGCTTTGGCCCGATTCGCGAAAATATGAGCCCGCGAAAATTAAGTCGTTTACAGTATATCACATAAAAAAAAAATCTTTTTCTTAATTCAGGAGATTTTAATTCGTCGGCAGTTGGCCAAAACGAAGAAACTTATGTATGTACCATGATATCCCAGGTCATCGCCCACACCCCTGCTGCCCAAAATTCATAAAAAATGTGGGGTGGGCCATGTCTCGGTGGGTAAACACAAAAAGTTTAGAAAAAGCAGAAAACAAAAATGCCCATTTTCTGTACATATCTAGCACAAAAAATACATTAAACTCAAAACTTCAATTAGTTTCATCGTTTTATGCAAGAAATGCTCATAAAAGAATGTTTTACTATCGCAAAGTTTGTTGCTTGCATACGCGCTATGAACACTGCCGATCGGCATACCGCACAAACGTTTGTTCCGTGAAAGCATGTTTCTAACACTGGTATGTTCCCTTCATTAGTAATTAAAAAAAAAAAAGTAAAAGAGAAAATAGAAAAAACCAATCAGGTGCAGTGAGTGAGCGAGCGAAGCAACGAAGAGCGATGCTGGGGAAACGGGAAAGCTGGCGATCGCATTGGCATATATTTTGGCAGTGGGCCAAGTTGGGCGCCTTGTCAATCACAAAGAGCAGGCTCTTGTGCAACTTTCTTGTTTGGTGCATACAAGCGCGCGTCTATGTACAGCGTGCTATCAACGCGGGTGGAGGCAGCGTTGCTGCATGGCGTGGGTGGTGCCACGAACACAGAGCTCGAAATGGGACGCTTTACACTTTGCTGGAACGTCTGTGTGCAGCATTCCAGCAAATCTTTTATTGACGCGCCGGCTTTGTCGCAAACATAGCACAGCTTGACCAGCCGTGGTCACGACGTTCTGGGAGGAGCGGGATCGCAGTGACCTTATTTCGGTGGAAACAGACCTTACACTCCGGGATATGGGGCATTCGCTGACCTTTCGATTCCTGAATGGGTTACTGCTTGTGTTATCTTTCAGATGTCTTTTTTTTGTCCGATTGAACTCTTTTGCAAGCACAACTAAGTTTTATTCTGTTATCTCCATCGCTTTCCTTTCGCACGCATGAACTCCGACTTTGGGGTCGCAGAAATCGGGGAGGAAATGCGTAAACAAAGAGAAGTGTCTTTCCCTCCTTCGTTTTACTTTGACATGGACCTCCTCCAACCGTAAGGTCCGCGGCCGTGTCATTCGGGTAGGATGAATGTTCACGGATCGCAAAGTTTGCTGTTAGAGTATTTGTCGGGGTGGGCGATCACTCAGCGTTTTTTTAGAAATCGATATTCGCCCAAAAAGAGGGGTGAGCGATGACTCGGGATACTACGGTAGTTTAGCCTCTCTACAATCGAATGTCCGATAGACCCTTTACAAAATTCTTCAAACACCAAAAAGCACACTGACATTGTAGTTTCTCATGCAGCATGTGCTGACTACTTCAATGCTATATTTTTAAAAGAAAGATCCAAAGCAAATAGCTCTTTGCAGGTACAAAGCTGTTTCCAGATACACTTGTTGTTTACTTTAAATTTCTACCACAGAAAAGGCCAGAACATGCTAGTTATGTGCGAAGTGATGCTTGCATACTCATCACTGCTAAAGAACTTGCACTATTCAAGCACTAAAAAGTCCTTTCACTGAAGGCATGGAATGCATAGAACCACAGCTGCAAAGAACATTGCCCTTCACCTTGATCTTCTGACGAGCATCTTCTTCAGAAAATGCTTTTTGTAGACTCTTTCTGGGTGCTTTTGGAGCTTGAGCTTCAAGGGCCTTGGCCTTCTTCGTTGGAGAACATCGTAGTTCACAAGCATTGGGTGTGGTGGAAGAACCTTTGCTTGAGAGGTAGGCTTTCAACGGGGTCGTCTCCAAAGACTGCGCCTCTTTCCGATTGCCGTTGGGGCATGACCGCTTCGTGGGGGATGCAGGCTTGGAAGGAGTTGAACCCTCCTTCGGAGTCGATAAAAGCTTGCGGGAAACTCTGGGAGATGAAGCCAAACTTGCGCCACCGACTTCGACATTCTTCCTGGGAGTTCTCAGCGAGCGGTTTCTAAGCTGAGAGACTTTTTCTTCGAAAATCTCTTCTCCAAGAGACTCGACCTGCAAACACAAATAGATCTCGGTTTAGCTCGAAGCATATCCAAATGTTGCAATCTCGCATTTTAAATAAAGTTTTAAACTGTTTCTTTTTTTACCCCAAAATTACTTGCAAAGGTTATTTCTAGCATAGACTGTGACAACAAAAAAAGCTCAGAACCAGTAGACATATACCAGCGAAACCTGTAACTTTTACACGGACTGCAGGGTTCAGAAACATTTTAGCAGTCATGCTGACCTCATCAGCCCATTGACCTAGATGGCACTTAAAATATAGTAAAAGCCTTTTATAGACGAGTATATTCTAACAAGGTCTGGATTCATTGTAATTTTCATAAAACTCATCAAAGTTGATAAATATCAGGATTATATCATGATTAGTGGCAAATGCTATGCATAAGTCACGACTTGAAGACCCTGGTACTACATACAAGTTTGACTGCCAACAGCTTAAGCAGTTAAACGGTGTGGCATTTGAACTGCTATTAAACAATAACACAAACAGGACAGAGTCAGAGTTGCAGACCTTAAACTTCTTGAACTTGGGCGGGAACTCGTTGCACTGAACGTTTGCTCGACGTAGCTGCCTCAGAAAGTCTTTCTTGAGCAGAGCTACGTCATCGTCACTCATGTCAGGACCGAGCCTGCCTTGAAAGTAGACCTCCCACATGCTAGCAATCTGTGGGAAAAAAGGAAATAACCTGATGCAGCACTCACTAAAACTTTCTTGGTCACCGAATATCCACTCGACTACAAACCATTCCACTAGGAGACCTCTGGGCGGCACCATTTTGTCCAAGTGCAGCGCCATCTACCGTATTTTAAGGTGTATAGTCTGCGGACTATATACATTGTTTAAAAGTTAATCTTTGGTGCTGTGCAGACTATACGCGGTTTGTTTTTTCTACAGGCTGATATTTGACGCTGTGCGGATGATGCACAACCTGTTTTTACTAAATGTTGATATTTTATGCCATGCAGATTATATGCAAGGTCATTGCTTTTGTTTTCTGTTTCAACCGAACAATGAAACAAGGTCATACTGGCACTGTGTTTCCCTTGCCCTCAGCCGAAATTGGTGCCTGTGGACTATACACCGAATGCAAACTATCTGAAGAAAATCTTTTTTTTTTTTTCAGCTGTCATTGGTTTTTGCGGTGTATACAATGGGTGCAGATTATAGTCCGGAAAATATGGTATATACATTTGGGCATTTCAATGGAATCGTAGGTGTAAAAGGGGAAAAGGGCATGCGCCCGATCCCGATAGCAGACGACAAACCGGCTGTCCTCCACGGACATTTCAACCGATTCGGCAGGGTAAAAGAGGGAAAGGGCACGCGCCATTTCCATCGTTTGGGCAGTTCTGGT
Source organism: Ixodes persulcatus (assembly GCA_013358835.2). Lineage (NCBI taxonomy): Eukaryota > Metazoa > Arthropoda > Arachnida > Ixodida > Ixodidae > Ixodes > Ixodes persulcatus. Next base: position 129,392 of record JABSTQ010009302.1, on the reverse strand, counting down.
GGGCTCTACTGCCCAAACATGAAGGCTCATTTCCCTCTTCCCTTTCACCCTAGTACAGTCATCCACCTCCAGCACGCACTCGCTCTCCGCCGGGCTTTGTCTGTACGTGCATTGAAGTGCTATCAAAGGCAGAATGCTCACGATTGAGGAGGAGCACCTGCGTCCAAAGAGGCTAAACTCACTTGAGGCAAGAGCTTCTTGTCGCCGCAGGCTTCGAGTTTTCTCAATGAGCTGCAGCTGGACCCGTCCAGGGAAGCCAGCTCGGGTAGCAGCGACACAGCAATGTTTCTGTCTGCGGACTTGAAACAGGCAGGACGTCAGTTAACAATACGTATTCACCAGCCCGAGAGTTGAAAAGGCGTACTCACAACGATCGGATTGCCCGTAACCATCAGTTCGGTGAGGTTGGGGTAGCTCTTCAAGAAGGTCAGGTCCTGGATGAGGTTCTCCTCGACATTGAGACTCTGCAGCTTGGGAAGTTCCAAGTCGGGGACGGTCCTCAGCGAGTTTCCGGACAGGTCCAGGCACTCCAAATTGCGCAACCCTCGGAAGTTGCATGGCTCCAGGACACGCAGCCCCCTGTTACTCAAGCTGGGAGAAAAGAATTCACAATTTTCGGAAATAATGGTTTGAGTAAATGGACGTGACCTAGGGCCCTAAACTCGTCAAACACAAAGTTGGGGCCGAAGTTCGCGGATCGCGCAGATTGGACTCGCGCTACGATGACGCAGCGCTTTTGTCGCCTAAATCCCATCGGCGCGCTCCGCAAACTTTCGGCTCCAACCTTGTGTTGGACGAGCTTCCCAGTCGCCGTCGTCAGACGTGGATACTCAAGTTCTACGAAGACTCCTTCTTTCTCCTCTCGATCAGCACAAAGGGCAGGCAAATTAATATCGAATCACTCCTGTCGACAGATCGCACGAGTTATTCCGAAAATCGTGGATTAAACTTTGTTTGATGCGGACTCGTTACAAGAGAATTCCATCTGATCTGGAACTGCAGCAAACCGAAATACTGGCTCTAACGAGCTCGACCGAGAACGAAAGTTAAGACAAACTAGGGAAATTGCATGCGTACATTAACCCGCAAAACAACAACAACAAGAAAAGAACAATCGCCGGTACCGGTTGTCTAACGTTAAATTCGTCTCCACCACAACGTTACGATGTAGCTTCGGTACTCACTCCAACAGCTTGACATCTTTCAGGGACTTGCACGCACTCAAAGCGAGAATGTCGTCCTCGGAAACCATGTTAAAACAAAGCTAAAATCAGTGTGGCTAAAAGCTCAAGTCAACGATAAAATTAGATGCCTCGCACGATAACTCAGCAAAGTGAAAAATGCGCGCCGACGCGCGCTGCTAGGCGGGCGCGTTGAAGTATGCTGCAATGGATTGGCTGCTACTCAGCTAAGACAGGAAGCGGAAGTGGTTTAAGCATGACGTCACCACATTACTCCATTTGCAAAAGGCGGTAACATTCGCACGCATTGGCATGGGCTGCACGGAATGACGGGAAACAACATGGCAGGCGACAATGGCTGATGTAGTGCGTCGGACGGACCAGTATTCCCCAAAATCGAGCCCTCGCGGGTCTCGTTCACCGGTTGTGTCTCGCCAGGACACAACCGGGACGCTCAAGACGACGATATCACTCGGCAAGACTCCGGCCATCGTCCACAGTGGCCCCTTTTATCTCATGAAAGAGCCCCCCAGTGAGTTGTCACTCTCCTCGCAGTATCTGCCGTCGATCGATTGATCCCTTATCGACCTGGATCACCGGTTCGGGTTAGCGCGCCAAGCAAGGGTCCTGGTCAGGACCATTCCTGCTAATCTACCCAGGACTTTAGCTGTAGCATTAGTGGCGGCGGGTTAGGGCCTTCAACAACCAAGGTCTCGTATGTCGTGGGATACCAACAGAAATCAATGTGCGGACAAACACATCTACAGTAGATTAATTAATTAATGTACTTATTCGTGTGCATATATTGCCTTATATCACCTCCGTTGGGAATTCGAAACCAGCGGGCAATGGAGGATTTCTAGCGTTGCAAATAACAGACTTTCTGCTGTACAGTGCTACGTTACAGGCATAGAAAAATGAGCGATGCTATATGTACTACGTAGTGCAGCTCCACCGGAAGTTGCTATATGTACGACAGCACGCCGCTCGGGCCACCCTTTTCGAACTGCGCGTGTATCACTGGGGAGCTCGTTAACACCTCACTCTTAAACAAGTACAGGTCACAAAAAGAAGGCGAGTGGTACATTAAATGGCACACAACCGTTAGCCCGAGAAGGCAGAAAGGAAGATGCATATTGAGGCACAAAATATAGGAGCTTTAAAGCTGTAGCTTAGACGGTGCAAGCCACCGCCCGTTACGAAAGGTACAGTTGGTACCGTCGATACACCTGTCTTATATCAAACAAGGTACATGGAAGGAAGAGAGCTGATTACATAGTTAAAATTCACTCCTTGCCACATCTGTGTCCATTGTTTCCGATCTTCCATGGCATTCGTATGGCCCACATTGAGCCGTACGTGTTTGTCAGTCGTGGCAGACGATAAGTGAAAGCCTACTCTGAGCACGTGCAGAGTACCAGTGTGCACAGCTGTGGCAGCCAGTGGATGCGGAGAGAGTTGTCATCTTGCGCAGGAGTTGCGGTGACGTCACAATGACGCTGAGTTCTGATTGGCTTTGATCGAAAGGATCATGGATAGACCTGAATGCTAGATGCCTTGAGGTCTACCCACTATTTTTCTCAATCAGCCAATAAGAGCTTCTTGGCGTTCTGACATCATCGCAACTGCTGTGCAAGTAGTAGATGAACTTGCACTCGGCATAGCTCCCGTAGCCCCCATCGGGTGCTCGAGCAATGTGTGACACTCATTTGTCTTGTGCCCCCAACCAGAAAGCGAACTCACCGGTGCCACCAACCTGATGGTCTCATATGGCCTGGAGCATTCCTACAACAAGTTCAGCGGTCGGAAGGTCAAGGACCAGCTGAGTGCCTTCCTGCCCAACCTGCCCGGAAACATTGATGCACCCGGCGACCAGGACAACAGGTTATCGCACAGTTTTTGACTAACGACCTAGGACCCTGACAGGAAAAACATTGGGCGCGTTAAGTCGGCGCTCCTTTACTCCTACTCCGACGCTCCGAGTTTCATACTTCGAGCGCAGCAACTAAACGGCGCATAGCGTACAGGAGCACGACACACCGCGGCTGCGTTCCAAACCTACTCGAATGGATCCGAGTTACCCTGGCGGATTATGTCACTTGACAACAAAAATAGAGAAACGCTCGACGCGGGTAGGTTTTCGATAACCACCTTAACTCTAGAGTTAGGTCAAGTAAGTTTTGGAACACGGCCAGAAACCACAGAAACTATCGACGGGCCATACGAGCTCCTTCCGACCGTGGATACGGGTGGCAGAAGCCGAAAATATTTCGAAGATAAATAATTGGGCCCGTGTGGAGCGGCAGAGTCTAAAGCAAAAGAGACGGCAACGTTATGAAGTTTGTACAAACGTTTTAATATTCCTGAAAGGTTTGAAGACTCGCTTCGTGCACACATGTGGAAGGTTACCTTTGCCGATCTATTTATTGACCATGCATGCTGTTCCTATTTAAATTAAAGACAACATTCTTGAACCCGCTCGTCGACGCAGGAAACCCTCAAATTTGTCAGAGATTCCCTGGTTCCGTCGGTTCCATCTCGCAGCGAGACGGAAGCTATACGCTGATACCGGCACACCGTCGTTCAATAGCACGTCAATTTGTTTTTAGGCGGCATGCATGAACAAACCTTTCCCGCAACGCTAACTGGTGTTTCGGCTTTCCAATCTAATACCCCTGTCAGACGGGCACTTCAAATGACATTTACCCCAAATGACATTCAGTGTAAATGTCATTTAGGCAGTGTCACACGGCAACTCAAATGACATTTGACTTAAATGACATTCGAGCTCAACTGAGTTCTCCCAAACTCATTTACGGCTCGTAAATGTGTAGTCTCGTCAACAGCGGTCAGCACAAGTTCCGCGAATTGAAATAAAACATTATAAATAATATAAATACAATTGAAAACAGTGCTTGTAGCAATTATTTTTAGAAAACAATGCTTATAACGTGTATATCTCGCACACCTTTTGCAATATATTTGTTTAATATACTCGCGGTCTCAGTTGCGCGTCAGGAACGCGTTCCGGCAGTTCCGGATCCATCGCACTACGATCATTGTCGTCAGCAGGCTCCATCGCTACAGGGTCACGGTCTTCGCTTGAATCGATCGCTGACGTAAACGTCAACGAGGTATACGAATCCGGCGAAGAACGAAAGAGTGCGAGGAACAACGGCGAGCAAGATGCACGGAGTTCCGAAAGCAGACGAGCCAAGCGGCGGAACGGCTACGGCTACGGATTACTTGGGATTGCTGACGTCGTGTCATAGTTGCCACAAAACACCTTGTCTCCGTCGAAACGTGTGCTTAGTTTTCATCACCGTGTTTGAATTTTATGTTCTGAGAATTCATTACATTTTATTTACTTAGTAAACAATAAAATAAACACCAGTTTGCCGGGTTAACAACAGACCGCTATCGTGATAGACATCACCTAAATGACATTTGAGTTGCCCGTCTGACACGACACAACTTAAATGTCATTTGAAAATCCTAAAGGCCTTTAGCGTAAATGACATTCAAGGTGCCCGTCTGACAGGGGTATAAGTATCTTTATTCGCTGCGGCTGGGCTAAGCATTCTAAGCAGGGCAGCGGTCTGACTGTCTTTTCATCACAACTTTTTTGTCGCCGAGCTATCGGCACGCTTGTTCGATAGATCAATTTGTTTTCAGGCAAGACGCACGAACAAACCTTTTTCTCAACGCTCACTGATGTTTCGGCTTTCAAATCAAAGTATCTTTATTCGCTGGGCTAAACATTATAAAAGGAACAGAGCAGTCCGAATGCCCCCTCATCTCGACAACTTTTCTTGCGCTGTGCTATCGGCACGCTACCGTTTGATAGATGAATTTCTTTTTCAGGCGAGATGCACGAACAACCCTTTTTCGGAACGCTAGTTGCTGTCTTGGCTTTCAAATCAAATTGTTTTTACCTGCTGGAATAAGCACTAATCAACTGAAAAGGGGCAGCGGTCCGGCTACGCCTTTCGTCTTGACGGCCTCAACAGCAGCGCAGCCATGTTGTTTGTTTACGTGACGTCACGGAGCGCGAAGAAGTCACTTGCGCTCCGAGAAATTCTTGGTGCACGAAAAGCGCGCTCGAGTGTCAGTCTCCGGTGGCACTCCTGTCCGTTTAGTGAAAGGAGCGCCAAACTCTCGCGCTCCGGAGCACGGACTTAACGTGCCCATTGTTAACCATCTCCTTTGAAAAGAAATATAAAATTGGTTGAAACTGAAACACCATTTCACACGAAACAAACACGATCTAACTCTCACTGAACCGTTCTGTAGAACCACTTTGTTGAAAGCCTCCTTCTTTCTCGCTACTGTGAATGAATGGAACAAGCTTCCCTGGGGTGTTGTTAGCTCAGTGTCACTTGCTGCTTTTAATGGGAAAGCATTAACTGTCCCATGGAGCGTGCTGACGTCATCAGCTGCCGCGCCAAACAGCAGCTAAACTCCCCTCTCCCAATGGAGCAAAGTGAAGCCGCAATCTGAAGGCTCCCAGCTTTGAAGCTGCGCAAAATGCCGAGCCAAATAGCGAATAAATTCCCCTCTCCAAGTAAAGCCGAAATCTGATGGATAGGGCTCCCATTGGCTGGCGCGCGTCATAGTTTCAAGGAGTAAGGCTCCCATTACCCGAGGCGCGTCAGTTTCAGGGAGAGCCACCCCATGGCGCTACGTGCCTGCACCAGAGCGCACCGGGAAAAGGAGGCGTTTGGCTGGCAAGGCCTCCCAGAGAGAGCCCGCTCGAGCATAGCGGCGCGGCCACTTCAGGAGAATGCGCGGAAGAATGACGTTCATGCTTTCGCATTCACAATTCGTTAGAAGTGCTTAGGTGTACCTTGAGCCTTGTTAATGATGCTTTATATAAGCACTTTGTCGCGTAGCTAATTCACTGTCCTGTTATATGTGCATGGTTTCCTTGGTATACTGCACGATTACACTTGTATGACTCCCTGCTTTTGCGTTAAGTGAATGCCGGCATTTTGCCAACTCCTTGGAACAGTGTTCATCTGCAAGTGCAATGTAATGCAAAAATGTAGTTGTTTTGTGTGATTAACAGTATCTTGCTAAAGAGGGAGAGAGAGAAAATAAATGGTGGGTTTGGAAAGATTGGCATATTTTGCTGTAACCATACTTCGCTGCATGGTTACAGCAAAATCTGAGATTAAATCAGTGTGCCGGCACCTTGATTGGTTGATAAGGGTTTTGTAGGGTAAAGGCAACTAAGGTTATTTATTTATTTATTGTACCCTCACGGCCCAAGGCCATTACGAAAGGGAATGGGTTACAAAGGGAAAATCACATTTAAGAAACAAAAAATAGAAACACGAAAATAGTAACCATTAACTTAGAAAATTGGTTAAATAACACTTAAACATAATGGCATCTGTTACACACACAACTGACGATGGAAGGTGATTCCATCTGAGTGTTGTTTTGGGGATGAACGAATTATAAAAAGTAGAAAAAATGATTTGGCAGCTTGTTTCTGTTCCTGTATCGGATTGCTTGCTGGCATTGTTTAAGTGATTGTTGGCAGTGGACAGCAGTATTTTTTGGGTTTAATTTGTGGGGGTTCTGCATTTAGCTACCAACACAGGTACCGATAGAGTAACCAAAGGGTTGTCTCAACAGCGGCGGCGATCTCAAAGGAGCCGTCCAACCTAGCAGCGCGGTCCCCACATCTCCGCGGCAATGTAGACGACGTTTAGGGCTACATTACCGCGGGTCGGTTCGATTAATTACCTCCGTCGGTGCCAATGATCGACTACCTTGTCTCACTCTCTCGAATATAGCGGAAGAGAAGACACACGTACCAGAGTAAGGACAGAGTCCAAGAGCATTTATTAACATACTCTTCTAAATGAACTACAATGTCCCCATCCAAAATGCCCCCCCCGCGCCGGCAAGGTAACAAAAGGTCCTTACCTGCCAGACGCGGGGTTCCGGAGAGCCAAGACAGGGGAAGGATCGGAGAAGTCGCCGACACACACCCTATCTCTTCCGCCGTCGCCGGACGAGTCCCTTTCCCGAAAGCAGGAAAACCAGAGGCGAAACCTCCTCGCCTGTCAACAGTGATCTGCAGCCGAGCGGGGGAACGGAAATCGGTCCCCCCGAGAGAGAGTGAGAGGAGAGCCCCCCAAGCCAGGCGGCCCTCCGCCTCACGAACAGGTCAGAGCTCACGGCGAAGGAGGCCGAGTGTTCCGACCTGCGGCCGTTATCGCAGCCATCGGGGAAGAGAGACCTTAGGAATCCCCACATCCCCCCCTCCTTAAAACGGTAGGTGGGTCTCAAGAAAGAATAAAGGAGGCCCACCTGCTCTTATAAAATAATATATAACTCTGCGCACCCCTAACAAATACACGCGACACCCAGCGCGCGTCTTCACAGTGTCCGCCGTCAACAGCTGGCCCGCAGGACCGAAGACCCGGAAAGTTCAAGTCCAGGTGCACGAACGCGGCCATCACAATCTTGCACAGCATCACAGGCGCCGTGCTGATACAGCTGGACACAGGTGTCACGGTACGAGCTGGCCTGCAGTGGGGGGCAGTCAGGCGGGCGTGAAGGCGGAAGCCCCCAAAAGACCAAGAACCGCCGCCCACCAGCGGAGACCAGCTGGGGAAGTCCCAGACACGCTGCCCGGGGGGTTCGGCGCCATCTCGGCCGCAGTGGGCTGGTGAAAGGGGGGGGTGGACGACCTCGGAGCAGACCTGCGAAGTCTTAATGCGCCAGCAGCCAACACGCCCAGAGCCGGCCGTAGACCTCCCCAAAGGGAAGAAAGGGCGCCGCAGCGTCCAAACGAGGGGGCGCGCGCAACCGACGCTCGCCTGCCTCGGGCCGCAAAGGCGGCAGAAACGGGCAGGAGCAAACGACAAACAAAAACCACAAAAAAAGGTGGCCAGTTTGTCAACGGTGACAGGAAGGCGCTCAGTTGGGAAAACGGACCCGACGAGTGGCCAGAGGACATATGCCAGAGTTACCCGCTTCGACACCGGAAGAAGAAGCCATAAAAGGGGGCCCCTCCGTTCGAAACGTGTCCACATACCAAGCAAACTAATTGAGTTCGCTTAATGTGGGCACCGGGGAGAGAGCTTCTAGGAAAAACGCCGAGTTCTCAATCCTTTGCACAGGCCGCTAGCAAAGAGGCTGCCTACAATACCCGGTTTTATAGTTACCGGAAGAGTCCGTTGACTATAAGTGGCCAAAGCAGATAACAGTCTGCAGCTGGCCCGTCTTCTGAAGTCGAGCTAAATAGATACGGGGACTTCGAAGGGGCGGATAGAAACAAACCGCCATGCATGCGCGTCTGCGAGCAGGGAAGATGCAAGTTCCCGCGCAAAATAGCCGCCATCTTGCTCCCCACGGAGGAAGACAAAAGTAGCCGCAGCTCACACGCTCAAACCTGCTAGCTTCGCCAAATATTTGAGCTAGCTAGCTTACCGAGGCTAGAAGAAACATGTCTCTCACTCGATACGGCTCGATCAAGGGCTCACAACGGTGTGGACCCTTCTTTTGAGGCAAGGCCAGGTTTCAGAGCAACGTAACTGCTGAGAGTCTTGGAGTCACTCTTCCACCTGGATCACGCGAGTCTGACAGATATCGCCAAAGGGCGCTCTGGCTACACGGCGCCCGGGTTTCAAAGCAACATAACCTCCGAAAGTCTTTTAGAGTCACTCGTCCACCCAGATACTGTCACTGTGCGCCTCAGACCGCGTAGCACCACCACCATGAACGCAAATCTAGTGTCGTTCTTGGAAAACAACAACAGGCTGCAGGAGTACGTTGGCATCATGCAGATACAAATCTTTCCCGAAGAAAACCCTCCGCGCCCACTGCAATACCAGCAGTGAATACAGCGCGCGCGTCAACAGTGTGCAAACTGCTTCTCGACGCCGACGGTTACGCAGCCCGGCTCCCGGAGCCCGTCAGTCGCAGTACCAGCTACTTATCGACGTTATTGGCAGGCGTACCGTCCGACTCTAAATGAGTGTCCGCGACTACTCCGAGTCAAAGAAAATGCGAATATTTACATTCCCAGATTGCACTGCTGATCCTTCGCTACTCTTTTCTGCCAAGCCTCGCTCCCCGCCGGACATAAAAGTCCACCCGGTTGCCAAAGACGTCATCAAAACTTCTATATACATTTTCCTCTCAGGACAAGTTGCTGGTGGCGTGCAAGGAACCCTAATACACAGAGGTGAAAGGTTCGCCTCAAGCATAGAGAACAAAGGGCCTCCCGCAACAACGAATGTTGCTTGACGCACGCCAATTCAAAACAGGAACGCGCGTACGTATCACACTGCGCTCGCTCAAAGGAGTGGCACTGCGGGTTGCCAACTCGGCATTAATCGCTCAGCCATAATTGGCGAGATCAGGACGCTCGTGGTACGGGGCGATCAAAGGCAAGGATGGTCGGCAAATAGGCCTGACAAGGGGACGGAGGCCAGGAGCCACGACCACGATAAAGGAGGCCGTGGCCCCACGTTAGGCGCCATTTTATGTGGGATTTTGCTACCAACATAGGTACCGATAAAGTAACCAAAGGGTTGTCTCAACAGCGGCGGCGATCTCAAAGGAGACGTCAAACCTAGCAGCGCGGTCCCCACATCTCCGTGGCAATGTAGACGACGTTTAGGGCCACAGTACCGCGGGTCGGTTCGATAAATTACCTCCGTCGGTGCCAATGATCGTCTACCTTCGTCTCACTCTCTCGAATATAGCGGAAGAGAAAGACACACGTACCAGAGTAAGGACAGAGTCCAAGAGCATTTATTATAACTCTTCTAAATGAACTACAATGTCCCCATCCAAAATGCCCCCCGCGCCGGCAAGGTAAGAAAAGGTCCTTACCTGCCAGACGCGGGGTTCCGGAGAGCCAAGACAGGGGAAGGATCGGAGAAGTCGCCGACACACGTCCTATCTCTTTCGCGGTCGCCGGACGAGTCCCTTTCCCGAAAGCGGGAAAACCAGAGGCGAAACCTCCTCGCCTGTCAACAGTGATCCGCAGCCGAGCGGGGGAACGGAAATCGGTCCCCCCGAGAGAGAGTGAGAGGAGAGCCCCCCAAGCCAGGCGGCCCTCGCCTCACAAACAGGTCAGAACTCACGGCAAAGGAGGCCGAGTGTTCCGACCTGCGGCCGTTATCGCAGCCATCGGGGAAGGGAGACCTTAGGAATCCCCACAAATTTTGCTTTTGTGTATAAGTTTTTCTAGTTGCATCTATAAAAGCATTAAATTGCGAGAGCTTGCATGCAAAGCATATGTGTGTTATTCTTCAGTGAGTGGTTTCTAGTACATTTGTGTGGAAGTTTCAAAGATCTGTACTTTTTGTTTCTTATGCACAGTGTATTTTAATGTATCCCATCTGTAGCCTTCTCTTCACTGCATATGAAACTCGTCTCCGAGTACGGATCACAACTGAGAGACAACGGAAACCGTTGCGACACAGATCGCAACATTTTACCACAATTTCACTTTTTCACATTTTCACATAATTTTGGTTACAATGACTGTGTCTGTAACGCTCTCTTGTCCGACCAATGTTTAAAGCATGTTTAGCCTTGCAGACGACAAGAACTACCACTAAGCAACAACGACGCAATAATAAATTATTCACAGCGCCTCGGCATGTACCGCAACGCATTCCACGAGTTGCAACGCCGTACGCGTTTTGTTTCTTTTTCGGGTAAAGGAAATCATTATCATTTCATGATGATCTTCTTTGCCTGAAAAACAGTGGCCCCAAGATTTGATGCCCTTACTCCTTTGAAGAGGAAAACAGCTTTTCTCTCCCTTGTAGTTTGTGTCCAGATGTTGGTTGTTTGCGTGTGCTCCCCTAAAACAAACGTTGTGTTGGCGTCACAGCTCCCTACGGTCCCTCATCGAAAAGCCCCCGGTGGGAGGAAAGGAGTTGCTTGCGCTGTCGGGAGCACAGCTCGTCGGCTTCCGGCTTCATCCCGGACCGGTGAGGCTGCCTCTGATTGCTTTCGAAACGTCGCTAATTGTCTTTCGTCGTCTTCCTCGCAACGTTTCAGTTGCCGGAGCAGTACCGCATGATGAGTCAGCAACCGCAGCGGAAGAAACACAAGCACAAGAAGCACAAGCACAAGATGGGCGACACTCCCAACCACGAATCTCAGCAGCAAGGTGAGAACGCCGTTGCGGCGTACTCGTTTGCTGCGGACGTGACAGAGACCGGGGAAAGGAACACTGGACACAAACTTTCTGAATGCTACTAGTAACTTTGTTAAAGTAAACAAAAACAAAAAAGAGAAATGGCTGCTATTTTTTGGCATTTATACGAAATTTGTAAATGTACAGCAAATCTTGTGCTGGTGAGTCACTGGAAAAGCTACGAGACCCCCAACACTTCAGATTTGATAGTAATGTTGACACCGGTCATCATACTTTGGCAAACCTCACTCACACTCACTCACCCTCATCTTCACAGGTGACGTGGGGGTGAGTAAGTTTCTGAACCAAGAATATTTACGAGTGTGAGGGTGAGTGAGGATTGTAAGAGGTGTGAGAACTGTGAGGACCGTAAGTGTGTAAGGGGTATGAGGGGCGGTGAGTGCGTGAGGGCCACGAGGCGGTGAGTCCGTGAGAGGCGTAAGAGCGGTGATAGCCATGAGTGCGTGAGGGGTGTGAGTTCGTGAGGGCCGGGAGGGGCGTGAAGGCCACGAGTGCGTGAGGGCAGTGAGGTTCAGTGAGGGTGAGTGAAGGGCTGAAGGTGAGTGTGACTGTGAGGATGAGGGTGAGTGTAACTGTGAGGGTGAGTGAGGGCGACCTAAAATGCTGACCTCTGCCGGTCATAGTAATGCCTGCCTTTCCAAGCATGTGTAGTAAGGAAAGCTCGAGTAACAAAATGGGAACAAATAGTTTCTTGTGCCATTGTTTTTTTTTTGTTTTGTTTTTTGCTTTTGTGTTGTCATTAGCCTATTTACGTACATATGTAACCAGTTTAGCTCGCGACAGTAGGGCTCTGCACAAAAATATGCAGATAAAACTTTTTTGGAAATATATATTCAGATACCTTGCCAGACTCCTTTTTTTTAATGACATTCTAAAGATGCAGGGACACAAGTTTTTTTAATTTGAATACTAAAATATTGTATTCCTACATCTTTAGCAGAAAAAGCTTCTAGTGAATATGCAATTGTTTTTATTTATTTATTTATTCATGGTACCTCAAAGGCCCAATCAAGGGCATTACATCAGGGGAGGTGCATTCAGTGTAAGCATCAGTCAGAACAAAATAAAAAAGCAAAGTTACGAAAAAGTGAGTGGAGTGAGTGAAGCACATCTTATAGCTGGTGAAACTATGGCTTTCTTCTACTGCATTCAGTTGTAAACTTGGTTATTCTGCAAATTATACGTTAAGCTCCTGGTCTGATTGGACAAGTACCCAAGTCTGGATTAACCCAGTTTTCAATGAAAATGGGATTTTACATTATACTTTTTTTTTTGTATCATTTGTTATTCAAAGTTGAGTGTTTTGTTAATAATGCGAGACTGCATTCTTTGTTTTTCTGTTTTCTTTAGAAAATGCATCGGACGCGTCGCACGAAAAGAAGCACAAAAAGCAGAAGCGGCACGACGAAGAGAAGGAGCGCAAGAAAAAGAAGAAAGAGAAGAAAAAGAAGAAGGTGAGTTGCGGGCGAAGGGAGGAATGTCACCAGTTGCTCATTCACTCGTACAAATCACCGCAATCGTGAATAGATTTTCTGAGCAGTAACTTTAGTCGCATTTTGTAACGGAGACATTCTGTGAGTTCACCCAGAAGGTTTGTCACCGTAGATTGAGGGAAGAACGTCTTCTGTAGTCCGACTTTGAGTGAGAGCCCAAGCTTTACGAACTCAAGCGCAGTTTGGGTCGTCAGCCAGAGTTGAACTCGGCGACAACACTTTTGCCAGAGAAGCGCAGACCACATGCTAGGAACAATCCGCACATACAAGTGTCGGAGGATGCTCCCTTAAAGGAAGTTTTTATCGGTTGTTTCAAAGTTGTAAGTAAATAAAGAGCACATTGCATTGCACTCTTGATTTGCCTTGCATGACATATAATGTCTCGGGAATTTAAAATCGGGTATGTTGGATACGTTGTCAGAGTCAAGGTGGTCACGCAAGCAGGCTGGAAGTTATTTGTAGGTAGCTTTCGCTTTCTTTAAAAGGACGGTGACCTCGAGTGTAGAACATCAAGGGCCGTAGAACTGGCATTGGGCTTACATATTTTAGTTGTGCACGGTAAATTAAACTAAAAAGAAAGCATTACAACTAAAATTGTGTAATTTGTTTTTTAATTTTTCAAACAGGGTCAGTGCCATTGCTGCTACATTAGGTTTCTGTCAACTTCTTTCCACTAACATGCCTTTGCACGCCGCTGCTCTGAATTGCAGAAGAGCCTTCGAACGCTTGAAAAGTAAAAAGCATTTGGAAGAAGAAAATGCAGAACGTAAAAAAAAGCATACAGGCGCTCCTGGAGCAAATGGTCCGTCCGGAGAAAAACGGGACAAATTGTTAAAGACGTAACAGTCGCATCGAAACAGGAAAGATGGATTCTCCAACTCCTTGTCTTTTAAAATTGGTTTGGTGATGGGTTACATGTACGGAATGAGCTGCAGCCCCACATTGTGATTGGAAAACAAAAAAAGAAGAAATAAACAGAGAAATAATGTTAAAATATAAAAAATAAAATGCTACCTAAATGCCTTTAAAAATTGCAGCAAGTGATATATATAAAAAAATTTATAGCAGGCCTTAGCCATCGGTGATATTTTTCTTCTCCCAATAACAAGTAGATTTTCTTACTCTTATTCAATACTCCAAAAAATTCATGTACAAAAAAAAAAAAGCACGAGATTTTTTTTTTTTTTTAATAACATTATTGTTTGCAGAAGATGGTATCAGTGTAAAGTGATAATTGGCAACCAGTTATTTAAGATCGATTCAATAACGTTTTGAAATAATTGCCCTAGCTGGCACATTCCACTCAGAGATTTCGTTGTGCGTCATCGAAATATTCCATAGCGGCGAAAACTGAACTCTGCTCCTGGCTATTTAGTGGTAAAGCTAGGCCGTTTACAGGCTGCCGCACTGGAACTATGTCCATAATAAACAGAGGTGTCTTCAACCTCGGTTGGGAAATGCTGCACCATTTTTTCAGCTTCAGGTTTTAATACACGCAACTTCATCCAGTTCATTTTCATAGTATGCTTTCTTTTTCATCAAGGGGTGATAGTGCTTCTGGCAACCAAGAAAATAATTAAGATTTGGGAGGCAACCTGCTAAACTTTAAGAATTTGAGAATTAACTTCTCGCTGCAGGGTTGCATACCTGCTGAGAAAAGCGAACAGAAGTCAAATCGAACCCATAGGACCAGCGTGAGACTGCGAGTCACTTTAATTCTTTCACCTCTCCGCTAGTATGCATTCAGTTTATTTAAATCACTGCTGTTTACGGTTTCGGATAGCCATGAAAATTGTGTTTTATGGATTGTATTATTTTTAGTAATGAATGTGTGCCTCAAATGGCTCGTTACTACACTTCGCCTCATCGTAACTTGGCAAAGAGTGAAAGCTATGACCCCTTCGAGTCAACCAGAGCAACAGAGCGAAGCACATGACAGCTCTCTGCATGAGAGGAGCACCCTGACGATACATTGTCGCATGCCTCGCTTTAATCGCTGATTGGCCCGCCAGGGTTGTAGCCTTTGCCGGTTGCCGAGTTACGTTGAAACGGAGTGTAGTCAAGTGTTCAGAGTTCTGTGTAATCTCTGCACACGACAGGACGGCCATTTATCGACTGGTGGTTTTGTCTTGGATAAAAGCCGGATTTGGAGTCCCCAACAATTTCTCTTGGTTGTTGGGCCCTCGTGGGTCATGTTTTAAAAAAGTGTAGGCATTTCTTCATTTCTTCTCAGGCCCTTTAGGTTTTTGAGGTGGCTACGACACACCACACGTGTCGTAAAGCGTGGGAAGGCTGCCCTGTGCAAGCCTTAGCGTGCCTGACCCCTTGCCGTGGTCCTCCCCCTTGGCGTCCGCAGAAACACAGTCCCGAGGCAACGCCAGCCAACCCGGGCAACCCGGCCCTCCCCAACGGAGCCCAGAGGGTCATGTGACACCCCGCAAGGACGTCGCCGTCCTCTCCTCCTCACCCCTACTCCATCCCGGCCCCTGGGGCAGTAGAGAAATGTATCAACAAAGAATGAGTCTAGATGATCATTGTGTCTTCGTCTGCCTGGCACTCGCGACAAACTCGCATGCTTTTGCAGGAACAAAAGGGGGATCAGTGGCCAAGTGCATTAGCGCACTGCGGCTTGGAGCATGTGGAGCGAAAACTAGCACAGCAGAACCCAGTGTTCCCTGGTTCAATCCCCACCCCTGCCCGTTTTGATCTGGATGAGCATCGTATTGGCTTGCGGTCGTGTATCACTACCGTGTGGTACACGTTGGAGACCTCAGGCTAGTGGTGGTGCTGCACCGGCTAAATTTCTCGTCTACAGTGGCTAACTTCCCGCTGTCTGAACAAACGCACAATTACAATTGTCTGAACAAAAGCTTAGGGTATCTCTATCATAGCAGCTGTCCCGGACAGTCGTCGAGGCTCTACATAGTTTTGTTTTTTCCCTCGTATGTATTTAGTACATCCAAGTGCAGATTTTCTCTGTCTCACAAGACGCTTAGGCTTTGCCTTTAAGAGTGGAACGTGTTATCAAATCCACGGCCCGCTTGTGGTGCATCACCTCTGCATGCCCAGCCTTCGTCTCCGCCTTCTTGGCTTCGGTCTTACGTGGTCGACCCATCGCCGAGCTGGCGCAGACGGTGATGCAGCATCCGCACTCGTAGTAGACGATGACTCAGAAGAGCGCCTCGCATGGTTAGATGGCACCGCATCCATCGTACACGTGTTCTCTCCAGTGATGTTCCATACCACATCCAAAACAGCAAATTTTTTAAATATCCTTACATGTTTTCCTACATTATCTTATTTATTTATTTATTTATTTCAGTACCTTCAAGGCCCAGAGGGCGTTACGGAAGGGAGTGGTGGAAAACATAAAAACAAGCAACAGGTAGTTAATTCAGAAATTTAACAAATAATGAAAAATGCACACAACGCAGGTTATTGAGAAAGTACATAACACTCAATGGTGGATCTGAAAGTGAAATCGTCGGTAGTCGTTGCGATATAGGCGGGCAGGTGGTTCCATTCGTTGCTAGTCCTTGGGATAAATGAATCGAAAAACAAGTTAGTGCGACAATGTGGCACGCCTACTTTGTTATGGTGGTCGGAATGAGATGAGAGGTATGATGGCTCTGAAAAAAGTTCGGTTTTGAGGTGCGGGTTATGATGATATATTTTATGAAATAGCGCGAGTCGCAATATTT
Source organism: Ixodes persulcatus (assembly GCA_013358835.2). Lineage (NCBI taxonomy): Eukaryota > Metazoa > Arthropoda > Arachnida > Ixodida > Ixodidae > Ixodes > Ixodes persulcatus. The sequence continues at coordinate 112,816 of JABSTQ010009302.1, read as the reverse complement.
TTCTGCGCAGAGAAAGGTTCGGAAGGTTCAAGGTTGCCTTCATAGAGGATGCGCTAGATGAACGGGAGTAGCTTGACAAGACAAAACGCACGCTGCGATTCTGTATTGATTCTAAGTTATTAATAAGAAATTCCAGGCCTGGGTCCCACACCGAAGATGCATACTCCAGTTTAGAGCGGACGAGAGTTTTATAGAGGAGAAGCTTTAAAGGTGATGGTGCCATAGAAAAGTTACGACGCAAATATCCAAGCATACGGTTAGCGTTATTTACTACTATATGTTTGACATGCATTTGCCAAGACAGATTAGCTGTTATGTGAACCCCTAGTTATTTGTACGACGTTACTTGTTCAAGTGCACTGCCTGAAAGTTGACGGTCTGACGCGTAATTCTCGCTACTTTACACCTGTTAGTATTCAGACGCATTTTCCAGATATCACACCAATTAGAGATTTTGTTAAGGTCAGACTGAAGCACATAGGATCAGAACTAGTAGAAATGACTCGAAAAATGACACAGTCGTCAGCAAACAACTTGATGGATGAGTCGATAGAGTTAGGAAGGTCATTAAATGAGAAAGAGAAGAGGACCAAGCACAGACCCTTGTGGCACACCTGAAGTAACGGGGGACGAGGATGATTTGAAGTCGTTAGCGACTACAAATTGGGTTGTTAGACAAAAAACTTTCAATTTATGCGAGAATGTTAGGGTCAATATTTAATCTGCTTAATTTCAAACTGAGTAGCTGATGAGATACGAGGTCGAAAGCTTTAGAAAAGTCCAGAAATATGCAGTCAACATGAGATTCATTGTCTAAAGCAGCAAAAAGTTGATGTGTAAATGAAATGAGTGGTGTCTCACAGGAGAACGTCTTACGAAAGCCGTGCTGGCATGATGTAAAAAATGCATTACTCTCTAGGAAACTAACAAGGTTAGAATAAATTATATGCTCTAGGATTTTACAAGGAACACTAGTTAAAGATATCGGTCTGTAATTAAGCGGAGAATGCGAAGTTCCTGATTTAAACGAGGGTACCACCTTGCCCACCTTCCAATCGCCGGGCACAATACAGGTATCTACGGACTGTGAAAAAAGTTTCGACAAAATTATGGAGGAGTATACTTCAGTGTTCTTCAGAAACTTTGAGTTAATATCATCAGGTCCAGATGACGAAGAAACTTTTAAATTTCGGATTAAATGCATCACACCAACCCAGTCAATCAGCACAGGATCCATAGGAAAAAAGCTCGAATCAGCAACATCAGGAAGACAAACGCAGGGTAGATTTAAGAATGACTTTGCAAACACTTCATTAAACACAGAGCAGCATTCAGACCGAGGAATAGTCACACCATTGTCGTCGTTTAGGTATATCTTATTCTGTTTCGGACCACCAACGACGTTCCAGAACTTTTTAGCGTTGTTTATCAGTAACGAAGGAAGTGTGTTATTAAAGAAAACCCCCTTAGCTTCTTTCACTGCGCTTTTAAACAGAGCTGTAAATTGACGATAAGCACACCAGTTGACATGACTCTGACTTTCGTTGGCTTTGCGATATAATCGCTTTTTCTTATTTGAAAGACGCTTTAATGGAACGTTGAACCAAGCGGCTCGATGCTTGCATGAGATTGCGCGTAATGGTATGTATTTTTGTACTAAATAATTCACCTTGTCCCTAAAAAGATACCAATTAGTTTCGATAGTATGTTCCGAAAAGTTCAGCATGTATTCATCTAAAAACGCTTCAAGCTCTCTGTTTATGGATTGATAGTCGGCCTTGTTGTACTCCCTAATATATTTTGGTTTCCTGACTGAACGATGAACAGATCCTTTAAGAGTGAAATTAATAAAGCAATGACCAACCGGGCAAGTAGGTTATTGAATTAACCAAGTCAGGTGATGTTGTCAAAATGAGATCAAGAATATTGGCACACGATGATGAAGTTCGTGTAGGTTCTGTTATTATTTGGGAAAAATTAAAATCTGAGCAAAGGTTTACAAATGCCGTGGATTCACTATGCGACTCGGAAACAACCGGGCATGAATCATTTCAAAGTATTTTCAGAAAGTCTAAGTCCCCTAACAAAAAAATAGGCAAATGAGGGTACCTTACGACAATATTATTTAACACGTCATGAAGGTCATTACAAAACATGGAAGATGCGTCTGGTGGCCGATAACAGGCGCAGAAAATCACGTCACGGTGGTTAATACGTATACCTGCGCAGACTACCTCTAAACACGAAACAACGGGGATATAAAAAGATTGTATATGATCAGCAATACCCATTAGGACACCTCCTCCAGATCTAGTACCGCGATCACAGCGATAGATACTTAACGACTTTTCACACTCATTGTTTCACACTCATTCACTTCATTGTTAGAAATCTTGGCAGATAACCACGTTTCTGTTAGTGTGACGACATCAGCACTACAAGTATCAATAAGGGACGACAAGTCATCACGCTTGTTTACAATGCTCCGAATGTTTGAAAAAAGAAAGCAGATGTCACGGAAAGGATTATGTGCACGAGGTGATTGTTGTGTCGAATACGATTCAGGCTCGCTTGGCACAGTTTCAACATGACTGGCGTAACGTGATTGCCTTCTCTTTCGCAGCAGCTTATTTTCGTTGCCATGCAGGCAACTTTGCTTGCGTTTTCCTACAAAAGCTGCTTGAAATCGTATGTTCAAGGAAAAGTAAATCTTACTGGTCAGTTTATATTTCTATTAACTGAATGGTACAACCTTTAGGCGTGGCCGTTTTGCTGCACCTAGGAGTTGTTCAGACACCTCTCATTCCTATACCGTGACTTTCTCTTATAACGTTTGGACCACCAGACAATCTTTTATAATATTTAGTTCTCTCTGAAGTTTTTCTCAAATTCCCTCCTTTTTAATCCTTAAAAATCCCTGCAATCTCTTTAAAATTCTCATTTCCCTTTTCACCAAAATTGAGACTGAAAATTCTCTGCCTGGAAGATCGCTGGTTCTCTCCTGGTGGCCCCGCGGCGGGGTACGCATTCTCCACAGACGAGCGATGACGGGACGGCAGGATCGCAGCACCACCGGGCAGACTCGGCAACAGATGAAAACTTTCCGCTCCTCCGTGACAGATGGAAACTGTCACGGAGGAGCCTGCTAGGTCATGTGGTCATGACGTCGTGACCCTATCGACCAATCGGGATTTTCGCATCACGGCAGCTTTTCTGGCGTGGCACCAAGGCCGGTGCACCACGAGCTCCTGAACGCTGTCGCGTTCAAGTCTTGAAAAACTGGTGGACGGGTGCAAGATGGGCCCGTGCTGGATTAGGCTTCACCACTTTGCTTCGGAGCACTCGTGTCGAGCTTCACTGCTTGGCACCTGTGCGTGCACGTCGAGCTTTCCCATTATGCATCGGCGTACTCAAAAAGCGGTCAGTGTGGGGGAGCACCTCAATTACCTAGGTTGACTCAGAACTCTATGGTGGGTGGCTAATATTTCCGTTTCTTTATTTTTTAAATGTCTCAAAGGTAGCAGGTGGGCACTTATGACATGGGTGCATACTCTGTATTTTATTGCACATTGATATAAATTCAAACAAGGGGAAGTATACGATCCAAAAAGGCTTGAGGTACACCTAAGCACTTATGAGTTGTGAATGCGAAAGCATGTACATCATAGTTCCTCTCCGCGTGTTGGCGCGCTGACAGACACGCAGTGCCAAGGGGTGGCCAATCGTTGAAACTGACGCTGTGCTTCAGTTTCAACGACCGGCCACCCCATGGCACTGCGTGTCTGGCGAATGGGAGTCTGGTTGGTCTGGTCGCCATTTGGCACGGTTTCAAAGCTGATGACGTTGGCTTGCTCCATGAGACATTTCGCATTATAACGGTGTGTTGTCTGCCTCCCTTTTTTTCCAAGTTCCGTAACAGTTTAATGCAGTGGTTCTCAAATGGGGGTTTGCAGACCCTTTAAGATTCCCGAAGGCCCTGAAGCCTTAGACCAGTGGTTCTCAGGCAGCGATGTTTCGCGGACCCCTTGTGGATCGGCGGAGATGATGGAGGACCCCTTTCGTGGTGAGGGGAAGGGAAAGGTATTGGTTAATTATGATAATGATCTAATAAGGGGATATAACTAAGAGCTGGTGTGAAGTAGACTTTTCCCATTGACATACACGCGAGAAAACTCGCACGAAAATTGGAATGTTTTGTCTCAATCGGATAAAAGACAACTTTTATTGCCAAACTTGACTGACAAGGCAAGGCTTCGCGGACCCCTAGAATGCATTCGCGGACCCCGCGAACCCCAAAGGGTCCGCGGACCCCCATTTGAGAACCGCTGCCTTAGACCATCAGTCAAGCCAAGTACCAAAACATTTTTTTTTTTTATTGATGCTGGCTGCTTTACAAAGTTAAATAGACAAAATCATGTGCACTGAGTGAGTAGGGCAGGTTATTCTCTATTTCAGGGCTGCTAAGTTGTTTGCATGCATTTAGTTTCCTTTGTTTGCCCTTTTGTTGCAATCGTTCAGTCCCGCCCCTTGCACCCCGGCAGATCGGGTCCCCCATCACTTCTGTCGATCCAGAAGGAGTCTTCAAAACCTTAATGGATCAAACACTTGCGGAGATGAGGTGCTTGGTCAGAAAGGTTACCAAAAAAAAAAAAAAGAGTAGGAAGGTGGAAAGAAAAGGGAGGGACAGGGGGAAGGAAAAACACAAACTCCATCAATGTAAGAAAGATTTCCATCCGGAGATTCGGCGTGTTGACTGCAGGGGTTCCCAAACTGTTTTTTCTAGGAACCCAGCGGTGCTTTTATCCCTAGAGTGCCCTCATCAAAACCCTTGGAAACAGCATCAGTATTTGCCTCCAGATCACTATTTACTCGGTAGTATACCAAACTCTTCGACCCATCCTCTCGCTGTACTCCGAAACTGAAGGGGTAGCTGATAAACTTTCTGCACAATTCATTATAGAGCACTGCATGGGCCAGAATTTTTAGGCCTGGCCCCGGCCCGAACCCGATAGAAAATTTAATTTCTAGGCCCGGCCCGGCCCGGCCCGGCCTAGAAGAGACACTGCCCGGGCCCGGCAGAATTTCGAGACAGAAGCTTACCGGCCCGAGCCTGACCAATATTTTTAAAATAAAAGCCCGAGCCCGGTTTGAACTTGACAGATACATGAGCCCCAAAAAGTTGGCAGGCTTTAACCTAAATACTGTCTAAGCATAAAGCAGGCATATTTGATTTAAATTTCTTTTAAACTTTGACCGAGTTGTTAGCTTATCTTTGGTGGCATAGTAAGGTACCCTGCACAAAGTGCAAAGTCAAGCTAATGTTATTTCTTTTCTTTCTCTTTTTTATTTTGAAAGGCAGAGGAAAAAGACATTCATGGACATGGTGTACCCGTGTACCCCTTGGGTGGAACCTGCGACTGGAGCACCCTTGTTTTCTTGACCGCACTTTCCCACTATGCTGGTGGAATCCATACATTTCCTTTTATCCACGTAAAAGCTTTCCAAAAGCAAAACGTCTTTTTTTTTTTCTTTTTTTGAACGGCGCCATAGTTTTTTTTATTGAACCTAAAAGATTAATGAGTACACTTTTTTGTTATCAACAATTTAGAATTTGTGGCACACGACTGCACAACCACCTCAGGCCCGCAAGGCCCGAAGAATATTTTGTTCAAGGCCCGGCCCATGGGCCGGGCCTCGGGCTGGCCCGGGCTCGTGCAGTGCTCTAATTCATTACCAACAAAACCACCTTGATTACCAGTCTTTTAGGGGAGAGGCGGGGAGAGTGGCAACAGAAACATCCCTTAAAACTCAACCTATTTGGACACTTCATTGCAACATTCATTGTCCCAGCCTCACAGAATATTCCTTCCTGTGGATGCAAAACTGCTAAGAAACCTTTGGAAAGGATTATGGCTTGCGGAGAGCCCATCGATGCTAGACCTAATGTCACCGTCCATCAGCACTGGCAAAGCCTGCAGAAAAGCTTTTGAACTTTGCTTGTACTGGAGACTGCCAAATAGTTGGAATGTGTAAACATTTGGACCTTATCGATCATCTGCAAATGGAATTTATGATATAATTTGCAGCACATTTTTGTGGTTTTAAGTAGCAAGAGTTCTTAAAATATTAAAAGTTAATGCCTCCAAAATTCACATTTGTTGCATGCAGCTTCACTGCTTTGCTCTTGTGCCAAACTTCACCATTTCGTACCGGTGCGCACACAGCAAGTTTTACTACTACTTATCACTGGCACATAAAGAATATAGCTGATGCTGCAAAGCACTTTGGCTGATTTGATGGGAGAACTTTTGCTTACTATTGCAGGTTCAACTTCCTTTGGTTATTACAGGTTTCCCCCCAATTTTAAAAGGGTGCCAGAAAATATTGCCATATTTTTGGCACATGCCGATAATCCTCAAAAATGAACCCCCTAACCAGTTTTACCAAAATCGGGAAAACTAGAAATTCCAGATTAAATCTGCCCTTAAATAAGGGACTGTCAGAAATCCTAGTTTCTTTTCATTTCACCACATCAGGTTGCTTGTTTCTTCAGGAAAAACTCCTGTTTCCTTCATCGATATTGGGAAGTTTTCAAAGTATTTGGTCATGTGCATGTTGCATAAAAACTAAAAAAATCCTTTTTTTTTTTAACATTAGCTTTTAATAAATGTAAGTTCTCTTGTCTAACACTAATCTGTTGTAAAAATGAAACCCCAAACCCTACCTAGACATTGCTTCCACAGAATGGCAGTTTGCCTTTCCTTCTGGGTGCAGGGAGCACCTCATTAATACAGTGAAAGTTATGCTCTCATGCGTCCTTTTCTCATTGTTACATTGTTTTACAAAACTCATCGATTTTTTTTTTTTTAATTGGACGTAAGTATGGTTCTGAAATGCTTCTTATGCAATAAAATTGTTTGTCACAGGTGTTTGCTGAAAAAGAATTTCAGCTAAAACTTAAAGAAGTGTTCATACTCAGTTCAGTTAAGTATGCAATATTTGCACACCTACTTCAAATAGATTAATAGACTGGTGTGCTAGTATCGCAGATCTTTCCAGTGGACATGAGGCTACGCCACGGTGGAAGAAACACATTTAGGTGATGCCACTGGCCGCTCTTCCCGCAGGGAGCGAGCGACCAGATGTGTTCCGAGCTAGAAACCAGGAGTAGTGAGTTTCGCGCCGCCGCGGAGGGCGCTGCGGTATGAGGTCCCTCCTCGGCGCCACTGTGTCGGCAGCGTAGTGTGCTCGCCTTTTTCGCGGTGTGGTGGTGGCGTGTGGCCAGTGGCATGCCTCATGTTTTGCTTTGGTGCTAGGTTGATCACAAGTGCCACCATTGTGCACAAAGGTGAGCCTTAACCCGAAGAAGGGAGACAACAGATTTACGGACTGTGACCACTTGGTGGCAGCGGCGAGGTACAACAAGCGGTGAGCGAGGGAATGCAGTACCACCGTTGGGAAAAACAACCGGAGCGGTCGATTTGGGAGGGACTCTACACTTGGGCGCCATCTATCCCCACGCGAGTAAAGCATTTGGTGCGCCAAACATAATGTGGCCGCCACATCAGACAGTTATCACCTAAATGTTTCTTTCACCTTGGGCTACGCATACTATTCATGTAATCCTTAAAAAAAAAAAAGTGCTTTGTTTTATATTTGGCAAGATTTCTGCCAAACCAATGTTATGTTGGGAATGCTGTTTTGATACTGTAGCTCAACTGTGTTGTGTCCATGTATAATGGTTTCCCCCTTAAAAAGCAAGCACCCTGTACATGTCACCGTCCATGTGCAGAGCACCCAGTTTACAAAACAAATTTGCAAATACTTTTGCATGGATGTCAGGCAACTCTAGAAGATGACAAGCTAGTGCCAGCCTCATGGATCCAGGCGAACAAGGGCTTGGGGTCTCCCTCCAGGGCCTCTTTTATTGAGTTCCCACTGTCCTTCGGTGGTATGTACACGCTGGCGGCCCGCTCAGAACTTCATCTTGTGCGGGTACATGCGGTTTCGCAGGGAGAAGGTGGCTGCCAGGTAGTGGAGTAGCATCTTCTTCTCTGGGTGGGCCTTCACCGCCTCCAGCACCTGCTTGTCCACCTCCGCCTGGGTCTTCTTGTGCTCCTCGCTCACCACATGCTCCTGGCGTGCAAAGGCAGAGACACCATCAGGACCACATTGCACACATCACAATGCATCTTTCCATTTGACAGTGAGCTTTCGAGGAGATGGTGTGAGCCAATACAATTGATACACTACATTCCCCAAAGCCTGGTCAGGAGGCCTTTCTCAAAAGCAGATACCAACATGGTCAAAAAGAATGACAATGAAGCTGCACGGAACACAGAAAAAGGCAAGCCTCACAGAACATATCTCCACTCTGATCATCCCAACGTTGAGAGCATAGAGCACGTGTTGGAACACTTTCCAGTCCGGTCAGAGACGGTCGCACCTGGGCGGAAGGATAGTGCTCCCCCTTTATGTCTGGCACCTTCTGGCATGAGCACCCCCTTAGCTTCAGGGTGCCCCTTGCAGTTGTGCCAACCCTACTCTAATACCTCGTTGCATGTAGACACTATTCTCCAAGAGCTGGAGAGCGTTAGTAAAATGCCTAGTAAAACGCTTATTCTTGTGTATTTGTAGTACCCGACTACACCACGAAAATGATACTTTGGAAAAGCTATCCTTTTCTTTCGTGCTATAATTAGGGTTCTGTGTTTTCGGTATTAATTTTCCGTCAAATTCAGAGGGTGTATTTCGGAGTTTATTTTGTTTGATTCCCAATTCTCCGAAATTCGGAATTTAACTTTGCAGAGTCTCTTAATGAAAATAAATAAATAATATCTAGGTGTAAACGTATGCTGGACAAAAAAAAAAAGTGATTGTATCAATTCATATTTTCTTCGGTTGTATTTGGCGTTGGTGCCATTACTACTGGCAATACTAATTTGTCCTAAGACAAAAATTGAACACAAATGTTGCTTCGATAAATGTCGATACCTTAAAATTGATAAACTCCTGGAGGTAGTCGCTGGGAAGCTTGTATTTATTCCATACCATTACATCAACCTACTGCGTGGCCACGCGAGGTAGAGTTGTAAGGATGTAATAAAGAAGTTTTAACTGTTCCTCTTCCCCAATTTATGCGATCTCTATAGTCCATAGCTTTCACTGTTACAAAAACAACACCTCCTTCCTCTAAAGCACAAATAGTATGACCCAGACTAGAAACACTGACTTTTGTCGTGACCCAAAAGTACAATGACCTTTTGTCCTGACCAAAATTCAAAACAAAAGTGAGGTAGCATTTTCCCAGGACCATTAGCTCTATGCACTGATCAAACCATTAATTGTAAAATACTTGTGTGTGTGCGTGGAGATTGGCACATCGAAATTCGGAGTTTATCATTTCACTAGTGAATAGCCTATCATCACTAGTGTTTGAGGGCACCAATTTGTTTAAGATACTTCACAAAGGACGTCAACTGTATTATCTTGAGTGCTTCTCCCACCATGTGCAAGAGAACTTTCACTAGTCGTATCTGGTCAATATGGGCACCACCACTCCCCCCAAAACCGTCTATAATAATGAGACAAAAATAAATGTATTTACCCAGTACGTCCCTCAAAACTTTGTCCAGAGCGGGTATCCATACTTATGAGATATGACTACACTACTTTGACGCACCACAACATGGCAAAGAGCAACGTTAGGGTCCCCAAAGCCATTTAGTGTGACGAAATGCAGCATGTTGCTTCAACCAACTCGGACAGTCTGTTGTCTATGATATGTGTCACTAGTTGTGTGCAGTGCAGGCAAAGGCAATGCCGGTCAAAGGGAGAAAGGGCAAGCACTAGGAAGGCCCGGGAGGAGGAGAGAAACCTCCTCTCCTAACAATCCTAGTGGTCTTGCTCCCCTCACCCTCCTCTCCCATCAAGCCTTACTAGTGCTCACCCTTTCTCTCTTTGCCTGGACTGCACACAACTAGTGACACTGAAAGTAGTGCCTCGCTCTAACACACTAATTTTTCCAAGTCACTATAAACAACTTAAAGGGTAACTGCAAAGAAAAAAAGAAGTATTTTTAAACAGCCTAATTGGGACAAGCATGTCGCAAAACAATTTTTACGCCAAAAATAAATTTTTTTTTTACAGCAATATTTATTGCGCAAGACTGATTTTAGTTTGCGGCTATTTCGTCCGTTTTAAATTGCGCGCCACAAAGTTGGTCTTATACGTCACGTAGTGGCTGCTATACGTCACGAAACTCCACGCGCATCAAAAGAGCGGGAGTTTCAAATGTAGAGAAGTTGTGACCCCGACTAAATTACGTCCTGTGGCGTAAATATTGCTAGAAAAAATGGTGTTTTTTTTTCACGGAAGGTTTGTTTTGTAACATGCTTGTCCCAATTAGGCTGTTTAAAAAACACTTTTTTTTCTTTGCAGTTACCCTTTAACCTTTGTGGACCTAACCTAAAACTTTGACTCCAAAAATATTGCAAAAATTTGTCTCGCAAATAAATCACCCCACAATAACGAATACACAGCACATCATTCCAAATCACAAAAACTTGTGCCTGCGAAATGTTTTCGAAACCATGCTTTTCGGAATTTGCGAAATAAAACTTGTTAACAATAAGCCAGAACAAAGTATCAGAAATCCGCTCGCAACTCGCTCACGTGGCATTCAAGAGGCCACCACAGCCTGGACGAGGCAGTCAAATGAAACTGATGCGGGCGGAGAGAAGACCGACCTGCGGCTTGGCCTCGAAGATCTCTCCCTCGTCCTTGCGTCCCCTCTTGGGGCCCTTGTTGCGCTTGAAGTAGCGGTCGTCCAGGCCCTCAGGCAGCTTCACCTTGCTCAGGTCCAGCTTGGTGCTCGTGGCAATCACGTAGATCTGGTTGATGCGCCGCAGGGGGCAACCGTTCACCCCGTAGGGCCCCGTCACTAGCAGCAGGCCTGTCTTCAGCTGCTTCAGGAACACCACACGCTGCGAGGACACAACACCTCCGTCGGAGTTTTCGGCACAGCACGTGTCGCTCTCGCTACATTAAACGATCGACCGCCACCGTCAAATAATATTTCATACGCTCAAGATCCGCAAGGACATCAAACGCGATGACGCGTGCCTGTCGGAGCACTTTCCAGTCCGACCAGTGAGTGGTCGCGCCTGGGCGGAAGGATAGTACTCCTGGACTTTGTCTGGCAACCTCCCTCGCACGAGTGTCCCGTTCAGTTCGGGGCACCCCCTGCAGGCGTGCCAACGCCAAAGTGACGGTCCGACCAAAGGTGGAGAGAACTTGGGCAATAAGTAAAGACGGCAGCAAGATGACTTCACTTGGAAGGAGAGCGGTCCTCGACGTACCTCCATCGGGGGAAACTCTTTCCCAGAGCCTTTGACACTGTACTGGGTCCAGCGTGTACTAGATGGCCATGCTCTCCACCACAACTATGATTTTGAGTGTGCACAACTTTCTTTTACGTATTACGAGTCTCCTGGTTTCTCCGCCGTTAAACACTACCAACCTTGCCGCGGAAAATTTAAAAGTCATCACTAAAGTCTTCATTCGGGCCGACAAGCGCCGTGCTATGTACCGCTCTGACACAAATCTTTCCGCTGGACAGTGCAAGACACTGAGGAAAACTGTCTTTCCACCGAAGGATAAAAAGCACGGAAGAAATTTCTCAGCCGCGGAATTCCTAGAAGGTCTCCCAAGTTATCCACGCGTCGACGCAGCCGCTCACCTTTCCACGGTGGGGTCCAGCCAGCAGAATGAGCACAGTGCCGGGGGTGATCCTCTTGCGCAGGGCCACGCGGGTCCTCGACGAGGGCTTCATGTGGGAGGTGCGCTTGTGCTGGGGACTGTCCTCCGTCGGGTAGGAGCGCCGCTGCATCCAGACACGCCACGCTCACGTACTCCGTGCAACATGCACTCTCGAGGATGATTCACACACATTTCTGTTTGAGTGTTCTCTTGTAACCGCATACAAGAGAACACTACCGCAATATCCCGAGAGATAGCCCGAAGAAAATTGATAGAAAATCTGATCGAAATAAGGGGTAAACTTACTTTCAATGTGCCATTCAAAAAAAGTTGGAAAAACAAAACGCTAGCTTCAGATTTTGTGACTCTCGAAACTTGCGATTGCAGGAAGGGGCGATGAACCAAAGATGACTGTCCTTCCCAGTCAGCAAGGTCCCCTTATCTCCTGCCGGGGTTAAGTAACGCAATTTTTGCCGAGGTCACCACTGGCCAAGGTCTTGCAATTACTAGAAGTGGGCTATCTTTCCGTTTAAAAAAAAAAAAGCATATCGTGCCAAAAATAGGGGGCGTGCAAGCTCTCGGGGACATTACGGTAGTGTGCCTAAATTATGGTGTTTCCAACTGCTACAGCAGGGTCACATAGTTTATGGGTCGCGTGCAAGTGCCACCACCTTTCTCACCGCTTTCCTCCTCTTTACGCAAAAATGCAATGCATGCGCACTGTTATTAATTTGCCCGGGTAACTGCAAAGAAAAAAAGTGTATTTTTAAACAGCCTAATTGGGACAAGCAGGTCACAAAAAAAATTTTTCGCCAAAAACAAAAATTTTTACAGCAATATTTATTGCGTGAGAATGATTTTAGTTTGCAGCTATTTCGTCCGTTTTAAATTGCGCGCCACAAAGTTGGTATTATACGTCACGTAGTGGCTGCTATACGTCACAGAGCGACGTATAGCAGCCACTCCGCGCTCGTCAAAAGAGCGGGAGTTTCAAATGTGGAGAAGTTGTGACCCCGACTAAATTACGTCCCGTGGCGTAAATATTGCTAGAAAAAATTTGTTTTTTCGCGGAAGATTTGTTTTGTGACATGCTTGTCCCAATTAGGCTGTTTAAAAAAAACTTTTTTTTCTTTGCAGTTACCCTTTGACTGTAGAAGCCGGGCACAACGCAAATGCGTGGGTCAGCCTTTAAACTCCACAGTTAGTCGCACCTGCAAGGCCATGTGCACCCACCTCCTTCTTGAGGGGCAACACCCGCTTGCCGCCGTTCTTCTCCCCCTTGACGCGCTTGACGGTGACCCTCTTCTTGCGCTTCCTCTTCTCCTTGGTTGGGGCGGCGTGCTTCACCTTGAACAGGCCCCGCTTGTGGAACATCTTGGACCGGGAGAAGAGCCAGACACCCCCAGGCAGCTTGTGGTTCTTCGGCACTCCCGGGACGACCGCCTTCTTGGCGTCGGGGGCCGCCGTGGCCGCCGCCTTCTTCGGAGCTTTCGCCTTGTCGCTCATCTGGACGCAGAATCAAGCGACCGGGACGGTCACAAACACCTTCCGGTAACGACGCTCAAAATCCCGCTTTCTCGAGATCCCGTGCAACGATGCCGGAACTCCCAAACATTGCCAGCCGCGAGCGTTTCAGAAAACTTAACTAGCAGCGACTTCCGCATCATCGACGACCCCTGGCAGCCAAAACACAGAGCTGTCGCAGCAGGTAAGCTCGCCAGCTTTACTTTTCTCGTGGTGTGTAGGTTAATTTCCGTTCAGCTGGCCATTTCCGTAAGCAAATATTGGCACCGCCTGGTGCTCTAAATATGAAGCAGTGAAAGCAGGTTTGAATGCGCCACGAAAATTGCCAAGTCACGGCCAGGATGAGAGCAACAGAAAGGTGCTTCAGATGTCCCAGCTCCAGCACAAGCCTTCTACTTTCAACAAGGCTTGGGCGTCTCGTGACCCTCGAGCGTGCACTTGCGGCCGAAGCGTGCTGGAGGCCGGGCATCCGAAAAAGACGCCCCAACATTCTCATCTTGCAGGTGACTAGACTGCATAGCCCTAACTATAGAATAAAACTGAACTGAAGCCAAGCTTGGGAGTGGGCCGGAGAGAAACTGCTCTAAATAAAGGTTCCCACCGCAAGTTAACCGCTGCCAAAATTCTTTGTATCCTCTACCGTAACAAGCCCCCAGAAATCCACCTTTATTTCGCACTCGTCCTACCAGATTCCACTGCTCATGCTGGCTCAATTTTTAGGATGCAGCAGCAGATGTGGGTGCTCTTGGCGGGTCTGACGTCACTTTGTAATAATAATAGTACCTTTATTTTTTCCAACAAAAAAAAATGTTGAAAAGGTGACACGGAAAAATAAAGCTGTAAAAACAGCTTTTTTCCTGTGTCATCACCCGATCCGGCATTCTCTATCCCAAAGCATGTAATCGATGCTTTCTAGCTGAACAAGCTCAGCTTCCGGAATCACCAGCAAGCGGCTGCAAGGCAGGATGCGCCACGATCGACCCTCAGCTGACAAAGCCGGTATGTGCTTTTTAAAATCGACACCAGTAACCATGACTGCACTTGCATCGGGAGCCTTCACCCGATTCCCCGATGCAAGGCATTCAACGATTACGACGCGGGCAATCGTGTTAACCTTAATTATGCCCCAAACTTTCCATTCATGCGCCAACCGGCGGCTACGGGCTTTGGACACGTCGCTATGCTTCAATTTAATCAGAACAGACGACATTTTAACAGTAAGCTCTAGCATGCGGCAAATACACGCGACAAACCTCTTGTAACCTCAACGATTGGGCAGTTTCTAGGGCATAGAGAACAAGGGACCATTTCACGAAAGGCAGCTTCCCCCTCCGTTAGAGTTGGCGATACTTGGCGAAACGTGCATCACGAATCTGGTTGATCACCTGGGCCAAATGTGACACCGCTACGCAAACCAAGTACGACAACTGCTTTCCCGCTGAAAAATTGGCACTGCGTGTACGTGTAGCGAGCACCTTAGTACAATTAAAGAATTTATCGAGCTAGAAGGCGCTCCGACAAAGAGGATTAGGCGCAGAAAGCAAGACCGGCTCGGAGCGGAGGCCGTCACAAACAAGTTTGGACCACATTTGTAGCTACTACACAATCGGGACTCCAAAAATATTACGGCGAAAAGAAACAGCGTAGATCTTAGAACCTTACAATAAAGTTTATGAGCTCGGATGTCAAATTATTGGTAGCAATTGAGAAGGATTTTGGAACATGCAAAATAGAACACAGACATACCTCAGCAGCGATTTGAAAAGAGAGAGAGACACCTGGCGGCGCCCAAGGTTGTTTCACTTGTATAACATTGGTGGCTTTTCCCCGTCAAAAAGCGCTAAATACCATGGAAAAGTTGCGGATTTAAACTAGGAATTATATTCCTAACGAGCCTGTTGGTAAAGTATACTAGATAACAGAAAAAATAAAACATAGAGAGGACGAAAGACAGACGAGTGTTTCGTCCTCTACAGAGCAGAGTAGCGCAATCCGCAACATGGCTGATTAAAAAATAACCGCCATGTTCACACTTTTTGAAACTAGTCTGCCTTGAATTTGGTAATCGAAGTTTTAATAATATTGGACGCGTGTGAAAATTTTGAGAAGGCAATTTCCAAGGCAATCAGACGATTGTTTTACGCAACGGAGATGGCCTTCATGAATTGGCCGGAGAGGGTCACGTGAATGGTGTGACTTTGCCGAGTGCTTTGCCGCGTCGTCTGCTGCATAATGCCCCTCAGGCAATTTTTTTTTTTTTAATTACGTTATTACATGGCATCGAACTTATCGCAAACTATTGTAAACTGTTCCTTTATTATGTCAAAAAACTATTTTGTCGTTCCGTACATCCCCAAAATAATCAAGAAACAGCGATTTTCTCGACTAACGTAGAAGTTTGGGCTAGTTGGTAAGTAGGCATGATAAAAACAAAACAGCGCAAAGACAAAGACGTTCCCCATGCACCCCATGCATCTGTGGCCGGAGTTGGAACCCCCGGAAGCTCGCCGCTAGTCGCCGAGAGATCATGGCGTTCTCCAGAGCGCTACTCTAGGGTGCCTACATGTCTGTCTGTCTCAGGGTGAAGACATCCATTGTTGCCCTGAATGTGCCAGCGCGTGACGCTCTCGCGCACTCGGTGCGTGACAGGCGGTAAAGTGGCGTCTATGCATTAGCCAAAGCTACGCGCTCGAGCTGAGTGACACCGGATTGCGCGCACTTCAAAATGCATAAAAATACGATTGGGCGGAAAAATGGCTGAGATGTCGCCACTCAAGCAAACGCGCGCGCTTGTGTGAAGGCACCCTACGCTACTAGGGCTCATTCACACTGGAAGCGGATCCGCGTTCGCAAAGCGGTTGCGAACGCGGTTGTATAAGGATTCAGTACATTTGCACGCGCATTTGATGACATCAAATGCGCGTGCAATTGTACTAGATCTTTATACAACCGCGTTCGCAACCGCTTCGCGAACGCGGATCCGCTTCCAGTTTGAATGGGGGGTAAAGGCCGGTTCAGACACTTGCGTTTGAGTGCGTTTGACTGCGTTGCGGCGAGAACCGAAAGCGAGTCACCGGCACATCTGTGCTTCGTATGAAGCGTGGAAACCAATTCAAGGAATCTTCTTGGCACGCGATATAAGCAGCAGGGATGTCCTGGTGTCTCGCTGCCGCAACGCAGTCAAACGCAACTGTGTGAACCGGGCTTAAGGCCTTAAGGCCGGTTCAGACACTTGCGGTTGAGTGCGTTTGACTGCGTTGCGGCGAGAACCGAAAGCCAGTCACCGGCACATCTGTGCTTCGTATGAAGCGTGGAACCCAATTTAAGGAATCTCTTGGCGCGCGCTATGAGCAGGAGGTCCTGGTTTCTCGCTGCCGCAACGCAGTCAAACGCAGTCAAACGCAACTGTCTGAACCAGGCTTTACGCTACTCCAGAGCGCTACTCTGCTCCAAAGGAGGTCGAGTTCGAAAAGTTTCGAATGTTCGACCCGCGCTAAGAGTTGAATTTGAAAAGTTCGCAACTTTAGTATTCTGCTGGGGTCCGATCGATCCTTTCGAATTTATTTAAGGTTCAAGTTCGAAATCTCGAAATGTACGTGTTATTAAACGGTGCCCATTATTTCTCTTACGCCGTAAATATACATCCCTCCTATTTATTCGTTATTTAATAAACATTACAAAATAACTCCAACAAAATGCGTGGAGTTTGTGTCTTCAGTGCGTGCTACAGACACATATGCTTGAGCTGCTGCAGAGACCGCAGATGCCACCAAAGATGCCACATCAAACCTCTGGGGTGGCAAAGGTGGCAACGTCTTCTGCTTGTAGAGGGCCACGAAGAGGAGCGTAAAGATGACCGACACGGACACGGTGGTCAGAATGGCCCCTACAATAACGCGACGCTGATTGCGCACATGAATCTGCTGCATCAGCTCTACCAGGTTGTCGGGCATCCTGGTCGCTTGTTCTACGGTCGTTGTGGGAGGTTCGATCGAGGGCTGAGTATGGCTGGCCATGGGGAATGGTACACGTGGGCGGAATGGACGGGATGAAAAGCTGCAGGAGTATTACAGCTTTGACCAGTGGCCTTGACTACGTACGATTTTGTAATCTTCTTTTTTTTTTTTAAGGATACAACTTCCCTGAGTTTTGGAAATTGTTTCAGGAAAGTTAAATATGTCGTGGGATCTTGCTTTAGGCATAACGGTCGTAACCGCAAATTCGAAACCAAAACTCGTGACTGCCTAGGTGAGCTGGTTGGTTTGACATGCTTCTGAAGGTTTCAGCTGGAATCCTTCAGAAACAAAACTCGTGTTGCAGCCATAGGTTGCAGCGGAGTTGGGAAACTTGAAACCACGGCCGGTTCGGCTGTTCCAACGGGCTGTTCCAATATTGGCTGTTCACACCATTCACACCGTTTCAACCGGAACATATTATGTATCTGGCAACGTTGTGCGGGGCGGTCTCCAACTCTCCAACTTGTGTGGAATGGCCACTGGGAATGGCGCACTTACGTCTGGGTCGCCTGCAAATAAGTGACAGTTCCGACGGCGATCGCGACATTCTGGTCGGCAACGACCTATGTGCGTCGTATGACAGCACTGAAGTCGCCGAGACAGGACACTCCTGGTCAACTGCACTCCGTACGTTGAGGTTTTTACGCGATACCCGGTTTAACCGATCACCATTGTAGCAGACGCGCTCTGCACCGTCTGTTCAGATCTCGCTGATTTAATATCGTTCCAAGCGCGCGATCCGTCCAAATCGTAACCACTGGATAATTGGATGGTAACTCGAGTAGCTTTTCTTTATGCGTCTCACGTCGTCGATCTGGAGATCGGGACCTTTGTAGGAACGATTTCTGCCGTTTAGCTTTCGATGTGGGTCGCTCGGGTCATACTTCGGGTAACTTTCCTCATTGAGCTCTTGTTTTTTATGGAACCCTTTAGATCACCAGACGCGGAGGAAAACAATTTCGTAAGTGCACCTTTAATTTTCTGGGGTGCAGTTTAAGTGCATGCAACTTCGTCAACGTTCTCAACGCCACAGTAACCCGTCAAATTTCTTTCCGGTTTTAATTTGTGACAGGATCTGACTTCCTGCCATTCGAGCTGGCGAACCTATCTGTCAGACACTCGTGCAAGTATTGTTTGTTTCATGTGTGTATGCCTGCGTAAAATTGCGAATGATTTGTGATTTCCTTCATGATACCGAGTTCATCAAGTACATTTAATTGTGAAATACACAAATTCTGCAACCGTTGTGGAAGAACAGTAGCTCGATGCAACATTAATTTTATAAGTGATTTTTATTAGTATGCATGTTGCATTGAAGTGAGACAAATCAGTTAACATACTACATTGACCTAACTTAACAAAAATAATAATGTTTTGCCTCCCAAATACAGGAAACATCAAAGTGCACGTGTCCTCTAAATCCTGCCAGAGTGTCAGGAATTGGAGGACATGACATCCAGTAGTTGGAGCTTCGTGTACACTTTAGGAAGGGGGCCGTGATTGGCGTTGCAGGCCGATAATCCATCCCGCTGCACCCCACGTTTCTAAGTATCTTCATGGGGCCCACCTCCATTCATGCTCCAGGGTATCAACACATTCTTGAAGTCAAAATTGGGACTCGTCTAGGTCACCCAACAAACCATGCCTGCGTAACAGCTATGAATATGCTTCTGTAGCTAGATATATACTGTTTCTCTGGAGGGGTTGAGGAAGATTGGCAGTTAATGCGTGCAAATACTTTACTAGAGAATGCACCTTACTCTGCGAAAATCTCATGGCCGTGGAGCCGACGGCTTTCGATCGTATAGTTTGAACGGCGGGACACTCGCAGCCTTGGGGTTTTCCCCTTTCGATTGGCAGGGGTGGCTGCCACTATCCTAAATGCACCTTTGTGAAGAGTTTCAATGCACTGCTTTCATTGGTTTATTTCTACAATTTTTTATGGTTTACGGTTACACGGTTACTGAGGGAAATGGAGTCAGGGTTTCTGCCTTCCGACGGAATGCTCCAGGGTTCGCACAGGTCCTTAGAAACCCTTGAATTCGGAAATGATATTTTCAAGTCCTAGAAAACCCTGTAATTTTTAACAGTGCTTGAAAATTTCCTTGAACTTTGTGATTGTAGCCACCAGCGTTGCCTTTTTACAATAATAAAGAATCATTACTACATATATTCTTACATTCATATTAAAGTATATTCAGCTCTAAAATTTTTGATGAGCAAGTTTTACTTTGTAGTATCGCAATTAAGACATTTAGTGGATGTTCGTTATGTGCTTTGCCTCATAACCAGTAGTTTTGGTTTGTCCGTTCCATCGTGCATCTTCTGGTCTTGCTTTGTTTTTCGTAGTGGTTTGCGCTCATCGCATTTCCTCTGCCTGTTTGTTAGCAGTGCCTGGTTGGTTCAGTCCGCACATGCTACACATGACGAATGGTGCGCGTGGACATACTTGAGGTTGTGTGCGATGTCCAGGAAGTTCAACTTGCATTGGTCGTGTCTTGCCTTGTGGAAAAACCTTCGGTATCTCATCTGTGGGAGAGTCGGTGATAAAAAAGCTAAAAAAGCCATATCAGTTGTGTGACACACTGTGGCAACGTGAGAACGACAACAGATAGCTCCATGGGTCACAGCATGCCTAAGGGGTCGGTCAGTTGACCAGCGAGCGTAGAACCTGAACCATGCGTGCAAGATGCACGAGTTGGCAATAAAAAACATTTGTAGTGTGTTAAAGAAGTCGTGTTATGATAAAACTACCAAGTACAACACTATGTTGTTGTTTTTATAAATATATTTACAGGGTCCTCTAAGGTTCCTGAAAACCCTCGAATTTTTGTCTTCGAAACTTGTACAGATGGCGTGGACGTGCCCTACGACCTGTCCAACTCGGAGGAGCTCACCCGCTCCCACAACACGGAGCTGAACAGCCCTTACGGGGAAATTCCGCCAGACCGTCTGGCCAAGTGCTGGCAACTGAACTACCATGAAGCCGCCATATTCCTGGAGGTACATCCGTCCGTCTTATAGGTCGGACGAACCGAGCTGGTTTATGGCCGTACACTAGCTCCTCAAGGTTCTGGTGGTCTTCTCTGCGGTTTTTCGAGGCTTATATTCAAATATATGTTTTTTTTTCACCAATATGGTCTGCTATAGTGGCCAGGGGGACGTAATGTAGGGGACTAATTGTCATGACAAGTCTGATAATGAACTAAAACTTGTTGTAATGAACTTTTTAATTAGTGAAAATAAATATATACAGCGTCAATGAGAAAATTGGTGAGCGCCATTGAAAACAACTAAATGAGCTAACGAAAGCTTTGGTGCACGTGCTTTGCTTTTTCTGGGACCTGAAAATGCATGGAACTTTGACACACTCATGCTGATTTTTGATCTTTTCATTGTCCATGTTTCTTGCACTGCCAGCCTTGTGCCTGTAGCGTGAGTTTAGTGTACTACTGCGCTTCCCACGCTCGCTTTAGAAAATTTACTGATTTAGTGGTTTTCGATGATGCTCAGCAAGTTTCTAATTAAAACCATATCTTTATACTTAACTAACTAAAAAGTTGATTAACAAGTTTTAAATTATTAACCATCTTATCGTGATGATTAGCCCTTTATGTTATGTGCCCCCCACTGTATAACTGCCTTGCACAAGCCACATTAGAGTAGCTATCACGGCTTTGTTTTAGAACAGTCTGTATAGCCGAGAAAAATGCCTTGTATGTGGGATCATAGACTAAAATAGCAACAGTGCTATAGGAACAAATTCTTGTTGCTATAGCACAGCATGCTGTAGTCTATAAGTAGGGTTTTGTGTTTTCGGAGTTCATTTTTCGTCAAATTCGGAGTGTTTTTTGGAGTTCATTTTTTGCCAAAAATTTGAATGTTATCGATGTTTTTTTTTTATTTTTAATTCTCCAAATTTAAAAACTCAATTTCGTAATGTTTTGGACGAAAAAAAAAATCCGGGTTAAACATATGCTAGACAAAAAAAAATAAACAAGCTTGTATCAATTAATATTTCTTGAGCTGGATTTGGCATTGGTGCCATTGCCATTGGCAATACTAATTTATCCCACGACAAACGTTGCACACAAGGAAGGAGGATAGAAGGGTAGGAGAGGGCATGTCGTCAGCCGCGCAGCCTCCACAAGCCATGCTCCCTTGACGCCTCGCCTCTTTCTCATATTCCTCCTTACCCTCCTCACTTATCAGGCCAACGTGACCACATCACGTGACCGTAGATAGCCTTCGTCTAGCCTTCGAACTGATAAAACCTACCGGACGGAGTGCACGCAAGCCTGCAAGGAATCCTTCTACAATCAACCATCCATCTCGCACGTGACATGTCACGCGCACCAATTTCCATAGAGATCTACGGTCACATTGGCCACAACATCGTTTAAACTTTTTATGACTAGGCTTCACCAATATTGCAACGTGCCCCTCCTAGTACTTATAACCTCCTTTGCACACAGGTGTTGCTTCGATAAATATCCATACCTTAAGATCAATAAACTCCTGGAAGTAGTTGCCGGGCAGCCCTGTGAGGTGGAGTAGTTGCCGGGCAGGCCCTGTGAGGTAGGAGTGGTTAAGGATGTAATAGAGAAGCTTCAACTGCCCCTCTTCTTCATTTTATGCAATCTCTATGGTCTATAGCTTTCACTGTTACAAAAACGTAACATCTCCTTCCTCTAAAGCACAAATAATATGGCCCAAACTGGAAACCAAAACAGTGGCTTTTGTCGTGACCTGAAAGTACAATGACCTCTTGTCCTGAATGAACCGACGAGGCAAGCGGTAAGGCCCGTTTTGACAATGGTCCGAGATTTGAAAGATAAATGTGGTGGCATTTTCCCGGGACCGTTGACCCTGTGCGCTGATCAAATTGTAAAATAACGTCTTTCTTTTTCGAGGGGCGGGGGCATTGGCACATCAAAATTCGAAGTTAATCGGATATATCCGAATTGTCCAAAATTTTACCGGCGGGTGTTTTTCAGGAGTTTTTCGGATTTATCCAAAAACATGAAACCCTATCTATCACATATATTTATGCAGCACATGGTCGCTCACTGTGCGAGGTAGTCCTCCTGTTTTCTTCTGTGCTGAACATCAGGCAAAAGTGTAAAGGTTATGCGGTTTTCCTAATTGACATCAAGGATTTACCGATGGGCACTTTTGATCTGCAGCTGCTCTACCTACAAGTGTCACATCTCTGCAGCGTGCTCAAATCACTATGCAATGTCTGTCGCACCGAGCATATGTGGGCCAGGCTTACTCTAAATAGACTGGAAAAATCTGTTTTACCCGTTCAATGAATGACACTCTAATTTGACACAGAGACGTGGTTAGGGGATGAATTTATTTAATAAAAATATCAATGGACAAGCGTACTCAGTAAAAATTTATAAAATGTTTTTTTTTTTTATTTTTTTATTTAATTTAATTTATAAATTTTTAATTTTATAAATTATAAATTTATAAAATTTATAAATTTGTGAGTTACACTTGTTTTAAGTTGGTGCGAGAAAGCATTGTTGGGGTCTTTTGGGACATTCGATTGAATCAACATGGAAAGATTATTCTGACTTTGCCTCTGTTCCTTGTTGTACCCAATCAAATGGCCTACAATGTGGCACCGTTTATTCATCAAAGAAATCCTGGTTTTTGTTCGTTCCGTTCGGTAAAGGCATGCAGCTTTTTTAATGTTTTCACAAAATAAGTTTACCACACAGCCATTTTTTGTAGCAGATTACAGTGCCCTAGCATCTAAAATTGATATTTGAGATTTATTTTCAGGGGGCTAGGTTCCTTTGGCTCATGCTGTAGAAGATAGAGTAACATGTACTACAATATGACAGAGTTTAAAGACTGTTTTTAAATGGAGAACTTTAGAAGAATTGCTGCATCCCTCGTGTTCCTATGCTGTGAGCCCCACCTGCCAACACATACCTGAGAACACAGGCCGAAGAAGCGCGAGAGACAGCATCGATGGCTCCTCATTGTTTTTGTAGAACACTTGCTGGGAGGTTTCGTCACTTCCCAAGACTGGATGAAAGCGTTACCCCTCTTACTGGCATAGAGTTGTGGAGGGTGCTCAAAACATTGGGGGATCAGAACAAGGACGGGTTGTTCTAGCCCTTCCAATGTTGTCTGTTTTTCCGATCCCAGGAGGGTCAGAACCAAAGCAAGTTGTTCTGTCCCCCCCCCAACGCTCTCTCTTGTTTTTTGTTCCCAGGAGGGCCAGAACAACGACAAGCTGGACTTCCACCCGTGCAGCCACGCGGCCCTTCCGGCTTACCTGGTGGTACACAACCGTCTCTTTTACTGCCTCGACCTTCTCTCGGCTGTGGTGCTCATGAGTCTGGCCCTCATGGAGGAGCCCGCCCTACCAGGCCTGGACGTGCCCATCGCGGTGGGTCCCCCCTCCTGAGGCTGCTCGTAGCCGTTGCCACTCTTACTTGGCTTCTCGGAGCCTAAATGCCAGTTGCTGCCAAGGACAATTTTTAACATTTCTGAGCGAACCCTTTGCACTTCTGCATCCGTGGCTTGGTTTGTCACAGACGAAGCTGGCTGCGTGCCTCTGTTATAGTACACCTACTTCGATTGTGCATACAGGGTGTAATGAACGAATCTGATATAATACATTAGCTTCTGAACAGCAAATATCGTTACCAAGGATCTTGTTGTGAGTATTTACGTATTATATTCAAACAATACTACCCTTAATAGGGGAGACAGAGGCAGCATCTCTGGTAGTTCAGAGAAGAAATGTTTCAAGCCTGGCAGGACCTTCATCAGTCTTTTCGAACGAGATCTAGTTCGGTGAATCTGACGAAAACAGAAACATATTCCTCCTCTATGCTTTATATACCTGAGGAGTTTGTTTTGAGCCCTATAACCAGCCAAAGTGAAAAATTACTTTCAAGTTCCCTTTTAGGAGGTGAAACAAGATGATAAGTGTTGGGCATAGCACAAACATTTTAAAATATGGCTTGCCCAAAAAAGCCCTGTCTCTGATAATTACTAGCTGCAAGTCTGAGCACTACCCATGTCAACAGTTCTGCACATTGTTGCAAAAGGCTTTGGAAGGTGCTTACATTTTGCGGGTGGTCTTACAAACAAAGCATTGTATGGACATACTCTTTTATACCTATGTCTTTGCCAGTGCTCCACAAAACTCGTTAAACGGAGTGTAGTTCCACATTTCTTCTTTAAACACCTCAAAGCATTATTGCAAACTCTACTTGCTGTCAATTTTCTCTGCGCTTACTCTGGATCATTGCTGTGCTTTCTAATTGCAAGCTGTTCCAGCAGGGATACTTGTACCTTGCTGTGGCTCGTAAGTACTAGTTACAGTAACTCAGCTTTGTTCAACTGCAAACTAGTGGCGTGTGAAATGGAGAAAGATTGTAATATGCCTTTTCTTATATCGCAGTTTCATGTCGCCGTGGAGTTGCTGGCTCTGTGCGTCGTGGCCGCGGAACTCGTCATGAAGCTTCGCTGGCTCGGGCTTCGTCCCTTCTTTGCGCACAAGCGAACTGTTTTTAAGGTCTGAAACACTCACACTCCTCGGAATCTTTGATCAGAGACCCTGTTCAGAAGGCTTACTGCGTTTACGGGTTTCACACACAACGTGCAACTTACTTATGAGAAACTACTTCTATTTGTCCTGTATCTTCGCATCTACAACTTGGATCTGAGTAATTCTTTTTTTGATACCTGGTAGGTTGGGTTCCTTTTTTGGGTAGTTTATTTCTCGTGAAATTTGGAGGGTGTTTTTCGGAGTTCATTTATGATAGATTCCCGATCCACAGAAATTGGAAGTCTAATTTGTCTGTGTGCCCTATTTTTTAAAATTCATTATAAAAACAAGCGTTGTTCAGACATAAACCTGATATAAATTCGTAAGAACTCGTATGCATCGAATGGCATTCCTTCAGCTGGATAGGGCGCTCGTGTCCTTGCCATTGGTAATAACTGTCGCACAACAAAACTTGTAAACAAGTGTTGTTTTAATGCGCATCAATACTTTAAAAGCGCCGATATCCTTGATGTAGTGTCTGGAAGGCTTGTGTTGTTCCCATCCCATTCCACCACTCTACTTTCTGGCTGCACGAGGTAAAGCGGTGGAATGGGATGAACTTCCCCCAAACTGAGGTGGAAACTGAAAACTAGATCAGTGGCTTTTGTTGTAACTATTCACGTGCAAATAGTGAATTTTGAGTTCAAAGCGAATAGTGGTTTTGGCCGAATATTTTTGAATTGAATATTGAAAATTTTTTCTAAGCCTTTCACTACTGTTGCATTGTGCTTAAACAAAAACCCAGGTGAATTTGTGAAGCTTGTTCCCAAGTTTCCACATGTCCATTTTGTAAGCTAATTTGAATCTAACTGTGTTTAGGGACTGTGGTCTCAAAAAGTCAAATGCCCATAGTATTGGGATGGCATAATGATAATAATTCTGTTGTATGTATGTTTATATACAGCCGGAAGTTAATCAGTCTTAGTGGGCATCTGGTGCCTCAGCTGTAGATGAGAAATTCAGCCAGTGCAGTACAATCGCTAGCCTGGGGTCTTTAACAAGCACCTCCCAGTGGTGATACAGTGATACACGACGGCACGCCAGTGCGATGCTCATTCAAATAGAGATGGGCGGGGATGGGAATTTAACTCAAGATCCCTGAGTTCTACAGTGCAAGCTTTCACGCCGCCTGCTCCGAGCTGCGGTGCGCTAACTCCCTCGGCTACAGATCCCCCCTTGGAATGGCAAGGAAACAACGGATTTGACATCAAATTAAACCTATAGAGATACCCAGCTTGATCTACTCAGGGGGATTTATAAATCTTGTGATACACAAACATCTTTTCTTCAATTTTGAATTTAAAAAAAAAGAAAGAAATACTCTCAAATTATGAATGCAGGTTGTCAGGGTATCTCTGCTTAATATACTGTATAGACGCTTTAAATACGCGCCAGATTCAGCCGCCATTGCCAACCTTCTTTAGTCTGACCGAGATGCCGAACCACTGAAGCGGGCATTGATGAGCCTCCACAAAAGCCTATGCTACGGAGGAGGACACAGTAGCATCTAAAGTGGCAATAACCTGTCCTGCTGTGGCAATGATGAAGTGAAGCAAACGGAATAAGGGGAAACCAAAACTGAAGGTCGGTCATGGCGGCGCCCATGCACAGCTGCTGCAAAGCGTCTACATTCTTGCATAATAGCCACAGTTTAATTTTGAAAATTTTACTGCAGTGCCGGTATCAGCGTTCATAAAATTTCCGTTTCTTTTTTAAATACACCAGGCCCGCGTGTGCACCATCCCGCTTTAAAAGGGTGTTTTCCTTCTATGCACGCGACTGCAATATTTGTACTTTTTGAAATGTCAATTGCGGCGGGTTAGCCCCATTGAGCATGCTTCTTAGCGAACACCGGTGCACTGCGGGAAAGCAACACCCGCGGAGCTCCCATCTGCGGGTGTTGCTTCATAATGGAATAAGCAAAAAAAAAAAAAACACGGATGAAAACGAAGAAAGAACTGGACGAACAGTGCACCCATGCGTGGTAAGAAGCGCGCTCATTGGGGCTAACCAGCTGCAATCAACACTTCGAAAAATAGGAATATCACAGTTCATCTCGAAGCGAATATCCAATAGCGTATTATTCGAAACTACTATTAAAAATTTGAATATTCGCGCAAGACACGTTTTAACCCAAAATTACAATGATTTCAAAAATTACACTCCGGAACCGCCTTTTATCGATAGTCCGAGATTTGGAAGGTAACTAGAAAGGCCACTGCTTCGGACCGCTGACCCTGTGTTCTGACCAAGCTAATCTCTAGAATACCATTTTTTTTTTTTTACGAGATTTTCTGGATAAATCTGAATCTATAAAAATTTTGCCGGCGAGTGTCTTTTTGGATTTTATTGATTTTATCCGAAAGCATGTCACTCTACCAGCAATTAATAGAGTTAAACGAGACTAAGGCATAAGAAGAATGCTTACTGTAGGACTTTCCAATTGGCAGTAAAGGTTATTGATTTTATCCGAAAGCATGTCACTCTACCAGCAATTAATAGAGTTAAACGAGACTAAGGCATAAGAAGAATGCTTACTGTAGGACTTTCCAATTGGCAGTAAAGGTTATTGATTTTATCCGAAAGCATGTCACTCTACCAGCAATTAATAGAGTTAAACGAGACTAAGGCATAAGAAGAATGCTTACTGTAGGACTTTCCAATTGGCAGTAAAGGTTATTGATTTTATCTGAAAGCATGTCACTCTACCAGCAATTAATAGAGTTAAACGAGACTAAGGCTTAAGAAGAATGCTTACTGTAGGACTTTCCAATCGGCAGTAAAGGTTAATTTCTAACTATCGTTGAAAAAAATCTTAACATGTAATGACTTTTTCTTGGGTAAGTGAGGGCGATATAGAATGGGAGTCGGTGAGAGAGAGAGGTGTCGTGGTGAAAAAAGTCACGCTGGGGAGACTGACGTGGTTCTCTGTCTCCTGCCACGTGTTCAGTTGACCATTCTGCTGCTCATGTTTGTGGAGGCCTTGGTGGTGGCTGCACGCCAGACCAACCACTTCAGAGTCCTGCGTGCCCTCAGGCCCATCTTCCTCATCGACAACCACTACCTGGGTGGCGTGCGCAGGTGATGAGCTCACACGTTTATGCCCCTTCCTCCCACTCACCGCTGTTGGGTTGCTTCTGGACTAATGCAATCCCATAGTATGCTTTTTGTTTACCGATGAAGCTGTCTAGTACATACTATATTTAGGGTCTCTAAATATCCAGACATCCTAAACCTGGGACCAGTTCCTAAACTGGGTTCGTCGAACGCTTAAGTCTTGAGTTACTGGCGACGTGCGCTACTGGAACCGCCGCTGTAGTCGGCCTGTCATGATTGGCCAAACGCCTGATAATGACATCTTTATTTTAGTTAGATTCATTGTGCTTTCTGCGATGGAAATAAGAATAGTGTCAGACTGTCAACCTTGACATTATCGGTTTAAGAACGCGGTGAGTCCAAACTTCCACTGTGCTGTTTACGGACACAATTAAACTTGTCGTTTATGGCTGATGATAAGTGGTCGGGATTACAACGTGTCACATTATGGCAAGGCAAATTCTGGTTGTGACATCATGGAGGGGAGCCGTAAGAGTGTGCCACAAAAATATCTCGGTGCAAATGTTTCGAAGTGTCCTCGACATTCTCCATTGAAACAAAACATTAGAAAACTCAAGGTATGTTTCAGGGCATGGAAATATTCTAAAGCATCGAAAATAAAATGATTAGTTCCTGGGCATTGAATACATAAAGCATTATTGTTATTGTTATTACTGTTCATACTATTTTCTAAGGCAGCCTCATCTTTTTGCAGACTGACGCGGCAGATTCTGCAGTCGCTGCCTCCAGTCTTCGACATGCTCGTCATCCTCTTCTTCTTCATGACAATGTTTGCCATTCTAGGTAACCCTCACTTACATTCATTGTTGAAACTGAAACCATTTTTGTAGCGTAGCCTCGCATAGCATGCGGGGTCATCGGGCATCGTGGCAGAGACTGGCGCTTCGGTCCACTGCAACAATCCCCCGATGGGCGAACGACTAAACTTCTGATTTGTGCTCAAAGTGTGTCGTAGCATTTCCGGCAGAATTTCTATACTTTTAAAGCTAGCTTAATTAAAGAGGACTGGAAAACAAGGGAAAGACCAAACATAAAGCACCCTTTTATGTTTTGGGCTCCAGTTGTTTTTCTAACTGTGTACCGTTGGGCATACTGTAAATAATTTAGAATTTTTGCAAGGACCGATGTAAAAAGGAAAATGTATAATATGAGTCAAATTGTGAATACAAATTTGTTTTCAGGTAAGTCTGATAAAATCCGAAAAACACTCATTGATGAAATTTTCCCCAATTTTGACGTATCTGAGAAACCCCGAAGTTCAAAATTACAATAAAAAAAATAAAATAAAAAAAGACGGTAAATTTGGTTAGAGCACAGGTCAATAGTCCCGAGGAGAGGCCGCTTTTGTTTTAAATTTCGGATTATTGACTAAAAGGGGTTTACCATATATTTCAACAAGGTTCTTTCAGGACAATAGGTCGTTGCACTCATGGGTCTCGGCAAAAGCTACTGTTCTTGTTTCCAGTTTGGACCATATACCATTTGTGCTTCTTAAAGTCATGTTTTTATAACAGGGAAAGAATATGAACCCATGAATTTCATAGGGGGGGGGGGGGCAGCGGTGTTTTTATGTTTCCTGGCGACTACATCCATGTGTTCAGTGGTTTTGAAGTATCGACGTCTATACTTGAGCAACATTTGCTTGCAAGCTTTATCTTTGGACAGTCCATGCCGAATCCAGCTGAAGAAATATAATTTGATACAGGCGAATTTAGGCTATGTTTGTGTTTAGAGATCGTTTATCTTTATTTTATATTTTAGAAAATTTTGGAAACCAGCAAAATTAAACTCAGAATTTACAAGAATTGGGAATCTAGCAAAAACAAGAGCTGATCAAACCAAAACGTTTTGTCAAAAAATAAACTCAGAAAAATACACTTCGAATTTGGCGAAAATTAAACTCCAAAATTGAGGAACCCTATAGGGAGTATTCACTGGTGACCATAGCTGTGTGGGACTGCTGAGCGCATGCTGACGGCGAGCTTCCATGGCTCTTTTGCAACGTGCATTCTGCACTATCGAGATTGCTGGTCTTAGCAGCAAGTTAATGCTAGTTCGTTTTGAATATGCACTCTAAACATCGCCCTCAAATACGGCGTCCGGTGAATACCCCTTATATGTAACCAACGTGGAGCGCAAGTTCGTCTGCTTTTTGCACAGGGGTTGCGATGATGTCAGAACGCCGAGCTCTTATTGGCTGATCGAAAAACATAGTGGGTAGACCTCAAGGCATCTAGCATTGAGGTCTACCCACTATCCTTTCAACCAAAGCCAATCAAAGCTCGGCGTCATGTTCCTCCTGCGCAAGAAGCAGACGACTTGCTCCCCGCATTGCTGTAGGTTGCCGACAGACCCGTGCTTTTGTTAAGATAATGCATGGTAGTATGGCATGCTGTGTCCTAATGGCTTGCCTCGAAATCACATCTTTCAGCTTACCACATGTTTGCTGCTGCACCTGAGCAAGTAAGTCCGGTTCTCTTTTGTTCTAGCATCCTCCGTGAATGCCTATCGTGGAGTATTTTGCATCTACCCCTTCCTTGCACCCACCCTTCACTTGCTTTCAATAGATGTTGAAATGATCTCTTTTTGCATTGAACATGGAATGCTTGTGCATAGAAAATACTTGTAGATGGTATCCTTCCCTGAAGTGTCAATGAAGCTATTTATTTGAGAAAGGCTTCACAGTATGCCAGTAAAAAATTGAGTGGGGAAAATGTAATTTTACCCCTATGATAAAAAAAAGTGGTACATACAAACGTTTTTGTTTTTTGCTTTTGTATTGAGAGATAGACACTCGGTTTACGTGTCAAAGATCGAAGAGTCAGCAGACCGAACGAGATGGGTATGGGGACGGTCAGAGTGCCGTGGCTTTTTGAGAACCACTGATAGTTAGCATCATGAGTGAAGCGTGAGTGGGATTGACCATTGGTAAAAGGGGAAAAATATTAATACCCTATGTGATTGTACCCCAGCCCTGGAATGATTCCATAGATTTTTGCGAGCTATATTTGTTTAATTCGAAGGACATGCTGTGGAAGATTTCTGTGAAGGAAAGAACCCCATTTTTATACAAGGTTTCATCCACCTGCAGTAAAGAAGAAACGCAGTGGGGGAACTGCTGCGCCAATTCCTCCAAACTGCGCCAGAACGAATAACCTCCTATATGCTGCTCCAAAGGCTGTGTTTGTGCACAATTTGCCCCATATCTGCGCTGGATAGGAGCTGTTCTCAAAAAGGAAACTGAAAGTGTCTGGCACGTTGCCTTGTTGGCAATGGCACTGAAAATTAAGAAAGTACAGTTTTTTGTTTTTTTTCTATGCCTAAGTACAGGGTGTCACAAAAGAAAATTTACAGGGTGTTTTTTACCGCAAAAATAAACTAGGCATCGCCGAACGCTCATACTCCGCCCAAAGGTAGCGCTAGAGGTCACAACCAGATGTCAAAGTTTCAGCCCGATCCGATGCCTTTATCTAAAGTTATAAGTGATTTTCTGAAAATTTCAATGGGAAAATGGCGACCGACGGAGTTTTCCAATACATGGGGCTCTATGGCACCAGAAACCGAAAACGGGCAAAAATGGGCTTCATTTTCCCATTGAAATTTTCAGAAAATCATTTATAACTTTTGATTAAGTTATCGGATTGGGCTGAAACTTTGGCATCTGGTTGTGACCTCTAGCGCTACCTTTGGGCGGAGAATGAGCGTTCGGCGACACCTAGTTTATTTTTTAAGTGAAAAAACCCCTGTAAATTTGTTTTTGTGACACCCTGTACTATGTGCGAAGAGTAAGGCTGCGCGAATGTTCTAAGTTTATAATAGTAGTTTCAAATAATACGTTGATATTCGCTTCAGAATGAACTGTAATATTCATACTTTTCGAAGTGTTGATCGCGGCGGGTTATAGCCCTTGAGTGCGCTTCTCCTCAAGCGCCGGTGCGCTGCGGAGAAGCAATACCCGCGGAGCTGACACCGCGATCTGGCGACTCGCTTCGCCGCAGCGCAGCCGAGCGCTTACTTGAAAAACACACCTTCAAACTAGGGAGCCTCCATGTGCGCTTTGCTAGGGTGATGCCACCCTTTGTAATACCACTCGCCGACAAACCAGCAGCCATTTTGGTTCTCGATGATAATCCGTGGGGCTTATAAGTTATAACCCTCCCGGAAACAAGCACCTTATCTCACAAGTTCGGAGCAGCGTTGTGGAACCCACGGAGGGAGGATTAGCATTTCCCCCCTCGGATGGGAGGACCGATGGACACAAAGGCCACTTTCCGGCGCACGGGGAAACAATGAGAGGAACAAAATGGCGGTGGAAGAGGGTTTGGGAAAGGGAAACAGGCAGTTGGCATCACTCTATGCGAAGCGCACATGAAGACACCCTACTTCAAACTAGTATGGTGCTCGCGCGCGCCTAGTGTAATAAAACAAAAAAAAGGAAAAAAAGGAAGTTTTGTGATTGTTGATATTACATTGCAGTAAAATCTTCAATTATTAACTGTGGCTTTTATGCAAGGGCACATGCTAGGCAGCGATGTTCTAAAAAAACTTGTGTTTTTAGTAGTGCTTATTTCTTTTTTTTTTCTTTTTTATTCAGAATCAAAAGAAAACATTGTCATATAGCAAGAATATTTATAAATACCCTCAATTAGGTATGGCTGGGCTCCTTTATAGGTCTAGTTTTATGTCACATTTGTCGTTTCCTTGCCATCCCAATCTACTTATTGGACTTTCTGAGGCTACAGTCCATAAATATAGCTAGATTAAATTTTACAGAGCTCATGAGTTGGCAATCAGGAGCTTAGGAACAGCCTTTGCGAGTTCAGTTGAAATTCCGTTTAAGCATGGTGTAATAGTAGTGAAAGGCGTGGAGAAAGGCGCAGCAACTCTTCAATATTCCATTCAAAATATATACGGCCAAACCCACTATTCACTTTGAATTTGCTTTGAACCCAAAATCCATTATTTGCACATGTCTAAGGAAGAGCTATCGTTTTTTTTGCAAACAGTGCTTACATTGATCGCAATGAATGATCGCTAGCGCTGCTCATTGTGATCAGTTAGAGTAGCTATGTGCTCCGCTTAGCTGCTCTACGAACAGCAGCAGGTTGAATATGAGCGAGGGCAGCATGAGACACATTCAACACAAAAGTGTCCATTTTATGTCGAACTCGCGACAATTACGTCACCACGATACAAGCCCTACAAAGTGGCCAAAAACATCTTTTTATGTCAAACACAGACTGAAGACACCATGGGTACTCTTAGTAGGTTAATTGAGACATCTACAAAATTGCCGGCTTTCGATTGTTCAATAAATAAATAAATATCTGTAGAGGCCAGGTCTTCTCTAGGCTTAACACTTTAGTCTCCCAACACTTCAACAACTGCAGTTTTTTCTATGGGCTAACTTTCGAAGAGATTGTATAAAACTTTCTAACATGAAAGCTCAAAATTGCCTGCTCCAAAAGTAGGATTCCCTGCTCCAAAACCCGTTTTTCTCTGCTACAAGAGCTGCTCCAAATCACCACTTGTCAGTTCCACCACTGGAAATGATGTACCCAATTTAATTATTTCATTTTTTGAGAGAATTTAAATCGCGGTGTTCTTTCCTTCATATACGAAGCCTAAAATTAAACGCTTCTATGATTGTTAGGTGTCGGGTCTCCAAAATGTTTGCCCGAAACATCCAAGTTTAGCTCAAGCAGGTTCCCACCCCGCGTTTCGGCACAGTTACGTTTTTCCTCCGCATAGACACTTAGCGTGCCAGTGGCAGCTGTGTTCATGCGGACCAAGTTAAAGAAAAAAAAATCTTTCCATTACGTTGCAGTACTTCAGCACACTCTACGACAGTTTCATGAATCTCTTCGTGCTCCTGACCACATCCAAGTGAGTTCTGAAGTTACATGTCTGGTCTGAGTACTCTCGCCTCAAACTGCGATGGAGACAATTAGTGTACGGATTCTGCGCTCCTAGATGGAGCCTTTAGTCTATAATAAAGCGGCACTTCGTTAAGATTAAGTCTATGTTATAGTCACTGACAGAATGAGAACGGCAGGGCATTTTTGAACGGTCGGTCTCCAGCACGCGCTCCGTGCCTTCCGACATGCTTTGGCTGTGCGCACACGCTCGAGGTGCCCGAGACGTCGATGCGTTGTCTGAGGTAGGAAGCCTGCGCTGGGGACGCGAAAGCAGAAGCTCTTTCCTGCCGTTCTCACTCCATTTGTGACTGTAAATGGCCCATTGGAATTTTTTGTCATTTTAAAGCGATTAGCTTTCTTACAACCTTCAGG
This sequence comes from Ixodes persulcatus, assembly GCA_013358835.2. Lineage (NCBI taxonomy): Eukaryota > Metazoa > Arthropoda > Arachnida > Ixodida > Ixodidae > Ixodes > Ixodes persulcatus. The sequence continues at coordinate 78,527 of JABSTQ010009302.1, read as the reverse complement.
TCACTTTGAGGTATGTTTCTTGCCTATACACAAATTCAGTTTGCCCGTTAGTCTTAGCGGGAAAATCGACGTCGCTTGACCTCGATGCAAATTCAATTTCCCCGCTATATTTGGCGGGAAACTTGACGTCGCGTGACTTGAACACCAGTCCAGTTTCCCCGCTAAATTCAATGGGGAAAGTGACGTCGCGTGACTTCGGGTCACATGATCTATGCTCAGATTCGATTTCTCCGCTGAATTTAACGGGGAAAGCGACGTCGCGCAAAGTTGCGTTACCTACACACAAATTCAGCTTAGATTTGGCGGGAAAATTGACGTCACGTGATTTCAATGCCGATTTGGTTTCCCCGCTAAATTTAGTGGGGAAAACGACGTCACACGGCTCGATGTCGCATGACTTATGCACAAATTCAGTTTGCCCACTATGTTTATCGAGAAAATTGACGCGTGACAACGTTGTGGCTCTTTCAGTTATGTCTGCGGCTAATCGCTTAATCAGACAGCAACATATATAGTTGGTTCTGCTTAGCTTTGTTTTCTTCATTGAATTTACGCAAAATAGGTTCGACGAACAGGGGCCTCAAAAATGGCATTCTTTACAATGTCTGTATGCGGGGCGGAGGCCTTTCCTTGACGTGTCTTATCTGTCACGACTGGTTCCAGTTTTCCCGACGTGATGATCCCGTACTACGCACGCTCCAAGTGGGCCTCGCTTTTCTTTGTGGTCTTCCTGCTGGTTCACCTCTACTTCCTCATGAATCTGGTGAGAAGCTCCCTGCCTTTTTTTTTTCCCTGGTACTATTTGGTGACTGTATCAGCTGCAAGTAATACCAGTTACATTTCCTGTTTTTTGTTCACTACAATTCAGTGCAATATATCGGCATTATTTCACTGTGCTTAAACCACCATTTATTGATATTTGTTCCGCGTGGGTATGACTCCGCAAAAAAAACGATGCAAAACATCTCCACGTGGTGAATGATGTTGATCGGGGCGAAGCTCTGGTGGTGCTTGTCTGCGTAGACGCTGAGCCACAGAATGCCGAGCCTTTCGTTCGTTGTCATCCATGTCAGAAAGAGAATGTGTGGTATGGAACATGGTTATATACGCATTTGAGCATTTGACCGCAGCGCCCTCTCCTGTATAGACGTTGAACGGCTTCATGCAACGTTTGATCCTTGACATCCCCAGCTCTTGAGTTACTACCACATCTCAGAGCCCCCTACTCGTCCCGCAGTCGTGGCCGAGTGGTTAAGGCGATGGACTAGATATCCATTGGGGTCTCCCCGCACAGGTTCGAATCCTGTCGACTGCGCAAACATTTTTTTTTTCATTTTTTTTTATTTTTATAAATTTTTTCATCTTTTTTTTTTCATCTTTTTTTTCTTTTTCTTTTTTTTGCCCTACACTGATCACGTAAGCTCACGAGCAGGAGCACGAGCACCGGACGCCGGACATACGGACATGGCTAGCCCCTAAGGAGCTTCGCCCCTAATACACATTACAATGGAACAAATGGAGAGGGGGGGAAAGCAAACAAAGGCAGAGCAGTGTAGACATTGAGTGCTACCTCCCTGATTTTGGTTGCTTGAGCCTTTGCAATCACATATGCATGGAAGGGCAGTTGCACTATAATTGTTGCCTGTGGCCATATTTGGTACTATGTAGTAGTATTTAGCATTACTGATTGTTCCCAAGAGCACAGAAACTCCAAAGTTTCATTTAAGAGTCGCATTGTGATGCCATGATCAAATAACGGATTCAAAACGGAAACCCAGTAAACTCTAATTTAGTCGGAACATGTACTCGAACCTGCAGTCTAGATGATAACAGTAGCCGATTGCACACAGAGCGTACAATGAACGACTGCACGTTTCACACTGCACGCTTTGCGCTTCACGCTTTATAGAGGCTGCATACTAGACTTGGGCATGAAACCACGAGAGCTGGCCCCACATCCCGGAATGGACGGCAGAGAAACATTCGAGTGTCGATCCAAGAGGCATGGCTTTCCCCCTCAGGTGCTGGCGGTGGTGTACGAGCGCTTCTCGTCGCTGGAAAAGGACAAGTTCCGCAAGCTGCTGCTGCACCGCAGGAAAGCGTGTCAGCAGGCCTTCCGGCTCCTGGTGAACCGCACCTCCCCGTCCTGCCTCTACTTCTGCCACTTTGAAGGCCTCATGCGCTACTACAAGCCACGTGCCAGTGAGTGCCTCTGTATTCTAGGGGGCATTAATTTCTTACTGTGCAAGATACTGACCTTGTCCGCATGACAGAGTTACTGTGTTTAGACATGATGGGGATGGACAGCTCAGTAAATGCAAGCGAAAACAGAACAAGGACAAGACTAAGCTGTCCCGTCGTGATTGCGTCTTTTCTTCGTCTGCGTTTACTGAGCTCTTCAACCCCAATGTATACCAACTGGCCCAAATCGCTACATACTGTACAAATGCAATGTGTCTCCTATAATTTGGTGATGTAAATTTATATTTATTAAACACGCAGGACGGAGAGTAACGGGATTTGGCTCTGCGGCTTGTGCCTCGTGGTTTGGAATTGATTTGAACTTTATTTTATGCCATGGGATGAAATTGTATTGTGACTTCGTCCCATGGAAATTACTTTACGATTTCATATTGTATACAATACGAGTAGAAAATTATATCTTGATATTCTAATTTTGTAATGTAGACTGCAAATGAAAATCTCTGCTGTTCATGGTCAGGGCGCACTGAAAAAATAATTTTCGCGGCACTTTTATTTTTTTAGAGCAATACGGAATCCTATCTCAAACACGAACGAAAGCCGCAACTTTTTTAAAAATTCGTACATATAGACCCACCTGGAGTAAGAGCTTTTAGCTTTTGCGCAGCTGCGCTACGTGAAAGTGGTGACAGCGACACCAACGTCTCAAGTGTCGCTTTCTCCACACAGGGAAGCGCACTCAAAGGAGCTCCAGTGGACGTCATAAGGAGTAAAGAGATATTCAAATCAAACTTTATGGGATCCAAGGATTGAATTTAACGCAGCATTTCTGGGGTCAATATGTGATAGGCAGGACAGGTCTCAAAAAGACGAGTCATTTCATCCAGAAATTGAGTCAAATACATTGTTTCTTGAATTATTATATTTGAGAGTTAGGCTAGATCACATAACAAGACACGTCATGTCATCTAAAGTTCAATTCAAATACTACACTATTACTTGAATCTATATTTGGGGGTTAGGATAAATATCAAAAGAAGACACGTCGAGTCGTTCTACTTCTCGTGTTTCAGAGCGGAGAGAGGTGTACCTCATGTTCAAGACCATGGACGTGACCAGAAATGGGTTTCTGTCCCAGGAGGACTTCCTTCAGGTGTATGAAGCCAGCACCCTGACCTGGGAGGCAAGTCTACTACAGCTTAGCTCGGAGCACTGGAAGTAAAAGCTGCCGTGCAGAACCCAAACATAGTAATTCTTTGGTTAAGTCCTCACGGCTTCCCATTCGTATCTGGATGAGTGTCGTAATGGCGTGTGGATGCACAATCACTGCTGCTTGGTAAGTGTTAAAGACCTCAGATTAGCAGTCATACTAGTACACTGGCCAAAATGCCTGTCTTCAGTGAAAACGGACCAGCTATCTAACCGGGCAGCAGCCGATCACGGCAACACATGCATTCGCACGTACACTCACCGTCTTATAAAAATTAATTTGAGTACTCCCTACACCCACTATGCTGACAAAGTTTGCGTGGATTTATCAAATAAATGCGTGCATTTTTGTCTCAAAATTACGGACCACTCGCATTGTGGAGAATTGTTGGGGGAGTGTAGCTGTCCATTGTGATGAGGCATCACTATAAAACAGATATTGAAAACCCCAAAAACCCCTGCTATAAGCTCTTCAGTGAAAGTTACTTTAAGGATAACACCCGAGACTGTGGTGAAGAAAATGAACTTTTAGTTGAAGGAACTTTCCCTTCTGTCTGTTCCTTTGACTAAAAGTTCTTACATTCCTCCACCGCAGCTCGCCTGCGCACTCACAGTCTTTTCACTATAAGGGTTTCTTTCGGCTGTTCTAGATATGCTTTAAATAAAAAAAAATAATCATGTTAGTATACACAATCAGCCACTGCCATATTTACTTTTCTTGAAATTTTTGCCTGCTGAAAGAATAGCCAGTTGTAAAAGGCCACCAGGTGATCGAACTAGTGTTGACAATTCATTCAGTTTGTCTCAAAGGATAAAACGTGAGCATACCATTTGTTGCCTGTGTCGTTATCGCTATCACATCACTAGGAGCACGGCAAGATCAATTTTCATGGGCATCGTTGGAGGTGAATAGTAAAAGCTATCCGTGTCTCAGCAGCTTGTTCATAAACTAAGGCTAAACCGCATTATTACAAGATTTCATAAAACTTTTTGTTTTCTTGTTACTGCAGAGGAAATGGTCTGATTCACCCTGGTTCAGTGAACTCAAGAGACCCTGTGAGAAGAAGTTATTTCAAGGTATGATCACACTTGCTGCAGCTCTGGCCAGCTTAGCTTGTTTGCACATTATAACCAGTGAAACCAGCCATCATTCTTCATGATTTGTAGTGAAAATCAACATCTTTACAGTTTTACTTACTAGTACTACTGCTTAGCTCACTTTTCTTACTTCAGAATTCAGAATATTTTGAGACAATTAAGTAAGTCTGGGAGCTTGTTTAAAATGTGTGCAGGTGCTAATTCTTAATGCTTTTAAAGATGTGCATTGATACATTATGAAGATTGGAGGAAGGTCTGCGTAACATTTGTGCATATTGTGAACTTGACCATAAGGTGTGCAGAAGCTAGAATAATGTCAAAGGAATTCAAGAATGACATTGCTAGAATCAGTGGAAAATACTTCATGCTTTTTGAACCTTTGTGTAAATGGATGCCCCAAAATTACTGGACATCATGTACTCTGTGAAATATTTGAAACTTCATTTTAAAACAGAACATTATATGGCTGGCTTCCATGAGATGAGCAAGAAGTTAAAAAGAGTGTCACAAAAAGAAAAAGCCGAAAATTGAGCAGTTGTTGTTGGACAAGCCAAGAATGTTCCCAAATTAAGTCTCATAATGTCTTTTGTTTCTTGCCCAGGTGCCTACAGGTTAATAACTTGGAAATGGAGCAACGTCATAATTTGTAAGCAGCTCTGCTCCTCTTGGAACACTTTCTCGTACATGTTCAAACGGGGTTTCTGGTTTTCGCAGTTTCTTTTCGACCGGGTTCGGCTTAGTAAATCTGAATTTATTCCACTGGGAGAGGCGGGCTTTGTCAGTTTTTGTTTCGCATGAGATCAAAAGCAGCATATAGGTAATATCAACTTAAAAAAAAAAAAAAAATGTAAAGCAAACTGCTATATACTTAGAGCAAGTATAGAATATCCGACATGTAATCACTTTTATAAGACTGGCTTTCACCTTTTTCGATTGCAATTGCTAAAAACAGCAATCTTTACCATGACCCAGACCTACATTAATATTACTGACTGTATACTCAAGATTCCCCGAGTAACATCAAAATAGACCATGTAGCCACCAAAAGTGCTGATGCCTATCTTTTTTCCGCCGTTTTGTCGGGACAGCATTTGGCATACATTTATTGGTGTTCTAAAAGAATGATGAAACCAGGAACATGGGTTACAGGCCACTCGCGTCTTTACGAGTTGTGCAATCTCAACGAGATGCGTCTTAAGGGTTAGAGTACGAAATTGGGCCTTCCGAAAGAAAGAATGAAACGGCGAGCCTAGCATCTCAAGTAATGCGGGACTCCTGCTATCTATTTTGCTACCATGGGCAGCTGGTGCGTGACTCGGTGCTCGGAGCAATGAGAGCTGCATTTAATTTGCATTTTGCTGAGTGTTCCTGCAGTCAGCTGCTTTATTACAATCGCAGATGAACCTAGTCAGGCATCAATCGGAGTCTCTTTGCTTTATTATTTTGTTCTCAATTCACATGTAACAATCGCTGGTTATGGTAAACTTGACAGTAATTTTAAGGGGTGACACCCGCTTCAACTGTCGACTTTTAAACCAGTCGCTCAATGCTGATGAAATTCGATGGGTCTAGTCATCTCGTTGCCTAAATGCACTGCATGACGTTTCATCTCTGTAGGACAATTCTCCAATAAGGTACGGGGGAGGTATACAGCTATTGACGTAAGTCACCTCACTTGGCAAGGAAATCTGTCGTATAAAATTGCTGCAAAATATTGAGCATTTCCAAGCTTCAGGCGTAACTAGAACATAGGGGGGGGAGTGCAGCTATCTATATTTTTTACCCTAATATAGCTATCTATATTTTTTACCCTAATATCGGCGCTTTTTTTTTAATGCAAAATGACAATTTGAAAGGCATTCCACGTAATGAGGCATTTTCTCCTCATCAAAACCTTACTTTTTTGCAATAAGAACTTTATTTAAATAGAAAAATAAATATCTAGCCACATTCCTTATTAAATTTAAGTTAGGAAACATCCACAGTGAAGAATAAATTCCGCGATTCCTTGAGATGATAGATTTCCTAAAACGAAAGTTGCTGTAAAAAAGTGAGACGGAGAAAAATGTATTTGAAGTTTCCACACCACTACATTTGATTTTACTGGTGGTGGTTGCAACAAAAAGGCACCAAGAGGATAGCTGGTGCCCTCTGCTTACACCCGATCTCCTGCATGGCCTTGCTGAGTGTCATTTTGTTGTCGACATGTGGACATTGATTTTGAAACGAGTGAGGTATTGGATATGCTTACAATACACGAACCAGCGTCAGCAATTATGGGCAGGACAAGCATCGTCGAAATACAGTAAACTTTCGTTAGTTCGACCTCGGTTAATTCGACTTTTTGTTTAATTCGATCGTGTTCAAAAGTCCCGGCGAGCGCCCATACATTTCTATGGAAGGAAAAGTTTGATAGTTCGCACTCGGGAAGGCTCCGCATCGGATAATTCGTCCCGAGCGAATGCGCGCGGGCTCATATTGCACGGTTCACCGTTTTTCTGTCTTTTTTTTTTTAATTCAATCATTCGGATAATTCGACCGAATTTCAAGGTCCCATCGAGGTCGAATTAATGAAAGTTTACTGTACAATGCAGACAAACCTACGTGACTTTTATAAACGAATATTTGTTTTAGTTAGTTTTCTGTTCAATCAGGGCGGGCTTTGCGATTCTTGGTCATGTGCATAGCCTCTTCCATGGGAAAGCTGGACATCTATAGCGTTCTTGCCCGAATGGTGTTCATTCTTGACCAAATATGTTTAATGTACTGAAACTGTGAAGAAATGCTCTTTCCAACAAGAGTATGATCATCATTCTTGGGTGTACCGGTGCGGAGCTACAGCTGTTAGAAAAGAGGAAACAGAAGTTTCACATTTTCAAAACATGATTTTGCATTGTCGGCTTACTAAAAATGTTTTATTCCTCTGTAAATATTTTAGATATTGCAATAAAAATTTGCAGGAGTGTGCTCTATTAGTTGTTTAACCACAATAGATAAAAATAAGAAAAAAGTATTTTTTTTATTGCAAATTTAAGGTGGTGTCCCCCGTTAAAGGGAAGCTAGGGAGCTTCTTGAAAAAAATGAGTTAGATGTGAATTCTAGTGCATTTTTACCCCGTGAACCCGAATACTCAAACCATTTGCTGCGCAACTATTGTTAAACGCGAGAAAACGCGAAAGAAAGTCGCTGTACATGACGTCATCGACAGATATTTAGGCTGCCCAAGGCTAGGGAGGCGGGGCTTCAGCCCTATTTTGAAATTGCTCTTATGGCTCTCCGGCGCGTCGCATTGAAATATAATTGTGGTATCTGTTAGTCTAACGGCAAAATGAACGCAATTCAAGCGTTTTTTCTCAAATGCAGAAGTGCCCCATCTTCCCTTTAATGTGCAGTATGACGAAGCATTGATTTTGAGCCCCTGACTTAGCCTGAGCATAGGCTTCATCTGTTTAAACTTTAAATAACTTTAAACTGCCTCAAGGTGCTTTGAAGTGCTAGGGGTACTACTTACTTTCTGAAACAATTGTAAAATACTGCATTACTGACTTGACTCTTTGTGAAAGGGCTGTAGCATTAACTCAATGAAAAGGTCCTTAATCCAAAACACTGCTTTGTTTGCTCATTACGCTAACCTTCTCATTCCATGTGATCACTGAAATGAGCACAAGGTAAGCTTTATATTTGTTGGACTCCTTGCTTGCAGATATGGTCATTGCTGCGAGCTTCATGTGGCACATCGTAGAGATCACAGAACTCACACGTGAGACTTGTTACGCTGTCTGGAATGCTTTTCCTTTCTGTGTTTGTGAAACCTATCGTCAAGGGACTGTGGAACAATTTTTGCTTGCAACCTTACAAATCGGATGGTGCGTGTTGTCGTACCAGTGTTAAAAATAGAGATGTTTTAGATGCGGAGCATCTCTTGCTCGGGTCTATGTCCCGCGGCGTCGGCGTCGTAGTCCGCACTCACACTACGCATGCGCAACTCTCCTCCTCTAGTCTCCTCTCCTTCAAGTGTGAGCGGTAGCGCGCTGCGCATGGCTGCGCGCGTTCCCCGTCACGTGACCGGGGCGGGGTCTGAGGCGAAACCGTGTTTCCCCGGAGGAGGGTAAGGAGGAAAGTTTTCGGCGTGCGGGTCGCAGCGCCAGGCCAGGCCTTTCTAGTGGGGTGAGCTTTCCCCGCAACTCCGCAGGCTGTCGTCTGCTAGCATTTCCCGACCGCTCGCGTCCGTTGCAGCCTAGATCTCGCCGGCCAGCCCGGTCTCGACGAGGAAACCTGCAAGCGCTGTTAGGGCATTTTGCGCCGCCTTACCGTGCAGTCTGATTAGACTTTCAAAGTTACTCGTGCTACATCAGTTCACCGCTGTTGACTCCACTTCACTCCGTTCTTCCGATGAAGTGTGATGGAAGCAACAGTCCCGTCAGTTAGTGGGTTGGCGCAAGCAAGCGTCAGCACCACCCCGATGCTCCGCATCACCCCATGGTTCCCCTCGGGAAGATGGTGTAATTTTTTTTCGTTCATGTTTCATGGAGGAGACTGTTTTCTTCTTACAATCCACCAACAACTGACAATGCCATAATACAACTACTACCACTATGGCATCACCACTACAGCATTCTTGAAGACCACATAGCTCAGTCTTCAAGAATGCTGTAATGGGCGCTGCCTTTTCTCAGTCTGACGAATTCCATAAACCAGACCGTGTTTGATACATTGCCCAAGGCAGTTGCATGCAACTGGCATTTTCTCCGCTTGCAATCAATTCATAATACTATACATGTTTGAAAGTACGGCCTCAGGGCGTCGGCCATCTTGCTCAGTTGGTGTGCGCGTGGGCTCGTCATAATCCGATTACGACGCCTTGCTAAGGCGTCGTAATAGGAATATAGGCTGTTCCCAAGCGCACCCCAGCTGAGCAAGATGGCAGTGCACTGAGGCCGTACTTGCAAACGTGTGTAATGAAGCAAATTTTGCAAGACAGGTTTTTGTTGCCAGCGGGTCTGACTGCAAATATTATGAATTGACTATGCGCCTACCGTAAAACATAGAGTAAGCAGCCACACCCCATTATAGCTGCTACAGTCGCCGACCGATTTTTCAAACTTCACAGGGACCGAAGAAACGTCCGAATAATAGAACAGTCTGAAAAATCGGCAGATTAAACAACTTGTCTTCATTACGTCTAAGCGGGCTTAAAAAAGCCCTCAATAGTGCCCTGCTTCAGGTTACGCCTCCGCTTGCGTACGGCCACTTTCTATTAGCTTGAGAATCGCTGCCTTCTTTTCTAGTGTTATGGTCGAGTTTTCTGCGCTTGTTAGCAACACTTCGCGGCGGCGGAAGAACAGATGGGGCCGTGACGTCCAAGCCAGCGTAGTTCGAAAACACGATTTACTGAGACAAGGTGAGAGGCGTAAGTCCACGACTGCAGAATGCCGAATGAACAAAGCAAAATTGTTACAATGATGATGATAATGATGCGCAAATAGACAAAAAAAAGCCGTAGCATAGCGTCACCTAGAGGTAGGACTTAGCAGTACTTACATAGCACTGCCAAACCAAGCCAATCTCTGTGCAGTCAGCATAGAATCTAGAATGGCGGCTTCTCGTTGGTGTTTCCCGCTGATCGCTCGCAACGACTATCAAGTAGGTCACGGTTCCTCTTTTAGGTTCGAAATATTGAACAAGTCTGAATTACCGACGTCCGATAAATCGGTCAGCAACTTAGGATTTTTTACAAAATTTGGGCATTATGTAAAGCATGCATAATGCTTTACATAATAGTACATGATTTATACATAAGCGTGTAAACCATACCCGCTCTTTCTAAAGCATCTTTGTTGGCTCTTTGTTGGCCAAAACATTCCCTTTTTCTCGAAAAAAGTTTACAGAGAAACAATACAAAAAATTTGTCCCATTCTCCCAGCCTCTATTTTTTTCGAGGGTGCACGAAACAACAGCAAGCATTTTGTATGCATAAATGTGGTTATGTACTCGAAGTTCAGTAAAGTACAAAAAAGACATAAAGGCTGCTTGTGTTTCTCTTTCTCATGTCAAGATGGAGGCATGTCGTTCCTTGGAAATGGCAAGACAGGCTTCTCCGCATGGCTGCTGATCGGGCTCTTAGCATGCAAGTAATCTTGCCCCTTGGGCTGTGCCGCACATTTTCTGCAGACGGCAATATAGTACCCACGTCTGCTTTGCCTTCCAGTTTACGTCGCGGAGATGCTCTTGAAGATAGCGGCATTTGGAGTTTCTGAATATTTTCATAAAGGATGGAACAAGTGAGTAGCGGTGCCTTCAGCTGGATTGACTGCGTTTCAGTGATTTTTGACGATCGATAGAAGACTTTGGTTTGTGCCGTTGTATTAGCTTCACTTTAGTTGTGCTGCTTCAAGGTTTATAGTAATTATAACAAAATGGAAAGTTGGGCTAGTAGGGACATCGAAAAAAGAATAAGTACCTCAAAGGCAAGGACAGAGAACAATTTTTTTTTTGTCATTGGAGACATTTAGATTTCTTAATTGGGTGCCATCAGCTTGCCGATTTTGAACTCTGTGCGTATGGCAGTTTACCTACCATAATATCCCAAAAGATGCCCCACCCCCAAAAGATAAACCGATCCCTATTTTTGACAGGATTTGCTACCTATTTGTTTTCAAAAACACCAAAAGATAGCCCACTTCCAGTAATTGAAGTGCCCTGGTCAATGGTGACCTCGGCCGAAATGGGGTCTGTTAGCTACGGGAGGAGATAAGCAAATCATAGCTGACTGGGAAAGAAAGTTGTCTATACTCCATTGCTCCTCAATGTGAAAACAAGCTTGGCAAATCACAAAATACAAAGATAGCATTTTTGAATTATTTTTATTGCACATTGAAAGTTAGCCCACTCCTTATCTTTACCCCATTTGCCCTTGCTTTTAGGTGGGCCATCTCTCGGGATGTTATGGTATATGGTGTGCGAGAGTCTTACGTAGCATCCCTTATTTATGTGAGAGCCTTGTTATTCTCTTTTTTTTTTTTTATAAGATACACCTTAGTAAGAATATAGAAGTAAGAGCAGGTTTTGGGACTGGAATGACAATCTGTGTCTGATTAGTTTACCATTATTTGAGGCAGTGCCAGGTTGTTTCTACAGTTGTCGTCTGCATTCACACTTTTTAGTTAAGGAGACCACGACATGATTTTACGACTTCCGGAAAATATTGGTTACGACGAATCTTTGGCATTCGTAATATGCATCTGGAATCTGCATTAGTTTCTCTTTATGTGATAGCAGCAGTTACAGGGGAAATGAGAGAAAAGTGAACCACATTCACCTTCCTAACCCACAGCTAGAAAAAGTACACCCACATAATCTGGAGCCAGTTGTTTTGCTGGCAGTATTCATCCGGATATTCAAGTACACCACTCTCGTGGGCAGTAGTAATGCTGTATGCACTGCAGTCTCATCATTGTAAAGAGTAGATATAACTAAAAGCCCAAATGTAATCAACATTTTTTGAGTTTAGCATGTCCAGTTAGTTTCAACATATTTCAAAGCTGGAAGTCGAGAAAGAGATGCGCTAAGGACTGCAACGAAGCAGACGTCTGTGCTACATTGAAGCTTCAGAAATGGTCACATACCATGCCTCAACCATCTGCAAGAAAGGCATTTGCTCAGCGATATTCTTATTTTTTATGACGACGAATCCAGCCATGGTTCTGTCACTGGAAAGTTTCAGCTTCGGTGCAGACATTGCAAAGGGTGCTGATTTCGAGCGTTGAAGCAGTTTTATGTGTGCAATTGATTCCTGAAATTTTCTGGCGTGTAACGGGTCTCTCTCTACTCTCTTTTAGGTTTGACTTTGTCATCATCTTGGCTGCCATTGTCCTGGGGTCTGTGGGAGCTTTCCTGGACGCCAACCTTTTGCGCATTCTAGTCTTCCGTTCCTTGAGGCTGCTCAAGTGAGTGGTTGCTTCGAACCTCTAACGTCGATACTGGAACTCGCAAGACGACCGCAAACACGTTCCAGCCATACCTCTAAACTTAAAAAGGAAAGCTGAGCGGGAGATCTTTCCCAAGAAATTCTCGGATAAATCTTATGCATGTAAATCAGGGGCTCTGAAACTTTCCTATCTTGAGGAACGCTTAGCTACTTCTCTCGACCGATAGCCGAGGAGCTTCTCCTGATCTCGGCATTCATGCAGTAATGCAGTGTAGAGTCCTGCAAAACTCGTGCAAAAATGGTGCATATTGCCTCGCGCGTCTTCGAGCAAGCGCTCCTGTGGCCAAATGGTTATTGTGCTTGGCTCCAACTCAAAGGGGCCCAGGTTCAATGCCTGGGAGCGGATGCACCTTTTTGTTATTTCTGTAAATGTCTCATTCGGGTAAATTCGAGAACCCTGTTGCTTGATGGAGGTCCGAATGTTCTATGCGCCGAACCTCCTACGCCGATTATTCCAGAAGCCCACGCGTGTACATAAGGGGCTCCGCGTGGCGAGCCGGGGTCAGTCTCACCCCAGCGTTCGATCCTGCTGTTACGCTACCATCGACGCCTGCTACGCTAGCCTTCTTCTGTTTTATTTTGGGCACAAGTTTGCCCCATTAAACTTTTAGCTTCCTTCAGTCATTTGTCACCTCATCAATTGTCGTTCCTGACAATATATACTAGGGAGTATTTGACATATTCTTATGCATCAAGGGATGACTCATAACTTTGGAAATAAAGTTTTAACTAGAAAAGCACTTTACTTCAGGGACAGTTGAGAAGATTTTGGAGCTCAGAGAACCCCTGGAGTATGTACTCTGGGAAGCACCTGGGTCCTTGGGAACCATGCTGTAAACGACTTAATTTTCGCGAATTTCGCTACTCGAAGAACATAAAGAAAAGTGTTCTTGCAAATATATTGCCCGACGGTAACGAATACAGTGCGACCCACTTATAAGTTATAACGATAATGAGAAAACCCGAAATTTCAATCGTTATAACCGATTATTTTTGTATCTGGACTAGAAACTGATCATTTCCAGTCTAGAAACTCTAGATACTGATCGTTATAAGCAGTACATCGTTATATGTGGTATCGTTGTAAGTGGGTTGCACTGTACATGACATATCACTCCAAGTCGCAAAACAGTGTGCTCGCGAAAGGTGGCCGAAAGCCACACACTCTTTCCGAAGTTCGCTAAATGTAGAGTCCGCAAAAGTTAAGTTGATTACGGCATTTGTTGTGTCTCTGTGACTTGGAGGTGGGGCTACATATCGAGCGTAGGAATTCAGCGGAGTATACCAGTGATCCCTCCTTCAGGCTGTTCCAGCTGAAGAAGAGCTACCACGACGTCCTTGGCACAGTGTTCATCCTCATGCCGCGGTTCCTCAGTGTGGGTCTGGTCCTTATCGTCGTCTACTACTTCTTCGCCATCATCGGCATCGAGGTGTTCTCGGGTTACCAGATGGAGGACTGCTGCAAGTGAGTCTCCCCGACAATTCTAAAATACTAAACCTAGGAAAAACATTTTTTTTTCTTCTGCCTGGTGAGGACAGGCGTGTCTCAAAATAAATGTTTGTCGAAAAAGACTTTTTTTTGTCCAATATTTACTCTACAATACGAATTTTTTGGTTTGCGGGCAAAACCGAAATTGTACCTCTGTGGGATTATGATAATGATAGCATTTGTATTTAACTAGTGTGCGCTCTACGTTCGCTGGACCTTCGAGCGTACACTATGCTCCGTTCGAACTTAAAAGAACACAAAAAGGAAAAAAAATATCTTTTTTTAAAGCATACTATATGAGACACATACTTTTTAGAATAATTTTTCTACGAAAATATATACTAGTATTTTTTTTTTCATGCAACGTTTATGTTGTTAGGTGGAGGTCATGTCCCGCTCTGAGCCCCACCCACAAATCAGTGGCCCCGCCTATTAGTATTACTGGACTGGCTTGGCTGCTCGACCGAACACGCCAACAAGCGTAGTGTCTCCCTTTCGCGACACCTGGTGCGTCTAGTCTGGAAGTCTAACACTATGGTGCCTGGAACGCGTCTCTGACTGGTGTGTTTACAGCGTCCAAAAAAGTGGTCCTTCGATTTCCGCCTGATAACGTCAGCAAAGTGTCATGCTGTCGCCGGTCGCGACCCTGGCGGCGTCCCAACAGCTCTGCTGTATGTGGCAGACGCCTGTTCTGCTGCAGGTCGTTCTCCAGTGTGGCAGTCTACGAAAGCTTCGACAGTCAGAAGTTGGGACGCCACGACGACAGCGACATTCGGGTTCGGTTGTGCTACTCGCAGCTTCTCGTTAGTATTTCTACGACCAACCGCCAGGGTCGCGACAGCCAACAGCATGACACTTGGGCTTCAGTGACGTCATTCGTTGCCACTTTGGGACCACTTTTGATGTATGGGCAGCATAGGACGCTAAACACACCAGTCGAAGACGCGCTCCAGGCACCATACTAACACTGCCTGCTAGCCGTGCGAGCAGACGCGTGGCAGCCTCCGGCATCGTCTGCTATTTCATCGCCGTATATTGTCATATGCAATGCCCGTGAGACGCGGACGCAAAAGTTGCGCGTCGGCATCCGTCTTTGGCTCCGTCCCTCTGCTATTCTGCCCCCGTCTAAAATTGTCTGAAACGCTCGGGGCAACGCGACCATGAGTGCGGCGTTTTAGCATTTCATCGTGCATGAGTTACGGTCCAATACAAGCGTATGTCAGCATCTATCGATGTGCTGTAATAAGCGACCGAGAGAAGTAAAAAAATCGACAGAATAAATATGCAGTCTTTCTAGCTTTACTGTTCTTGTTATTTTTTTCACATGGCATCCGCGAGCAAGGTGGGTGAGCGTCATGATGCACAATTGAAATGCGACATAAAAGTATTTGCTTTGGTAGGTCAGGTGCACTGCAAAAATTTGAGAGCTACTTGCCTTTTGAGGCAAAATGACGGGAGCATACCTAGACAAACTTGATGCGAGCCGAATGGTGTGTCTTTTCAAAAATGGTTATCATATTCCGATGTTCAGTAAGAACTGCCACTGTCCCTGCGGGGTGGAAAGGTGCCAAAGTAATACCGGTACCAAAACTGGGTGACCCTAAATTATTTCCAATTATCGCCCTGTTTCTCTTCCGAGTATGTGTAGTAAAATTCCAGAGCATGCGGTGTTCAAGCACGTATCGTCATACCCTGAATCTAACCGTTTTTTTACCAGCGCTCAGCATGACTTTTGCAAGAAAGTGTCTACAATTACACAACTAGTCGAAGTTGTTAACGAGTTCACCTCGGTTATTAACAAACAGGGACTGATCGACATATTTTATTTAGACTTTTCGAAAGCTTTCGATCGCATATCCCATGAAAGGTTGTTAAACAAACTGTGCACAACCATAAACAACAATCAAATATCAAACTGGATTCAGGATTATCGGCGAGAATATGTGCAATTGAACACCGCATGCTCTTCCTTTGCTCATGTCTCTTCGGGTATGCTGCAGGGGTCAGTGCTCGAGCCATTGTTGTTTTAATATTCGGTAATGACATTCAGACTGGACTTCATACCAAGTTGCGACTGTTTGCAGATGATTGCATTCTTTTTCATGAAATCAAGATTTCCGCCGACCGTGAAATACTACGTTGTTCTTTAGAAAAGATTCATATGTGGTGCAAAGATTGGAAAATGTCACTTAATCTTACTAAAACTGTGTGTATGTCCATCACTCAAAAAGAGGATCCTATTTACTTTAACTACTTTAGGCTGTCGGCAGTCATAATCTACCTAGAGTGTCCTCCTATGAGTACCTTGGTGTCACCATAACGTCTGAGTTGAACTGGAATACGCATATTGGCCAAATTGTTGCAAGAGCAATAAATAAACTTGGATTTTTGCGCAGGAATTTTAAACATGGATCACATGATACTGAGTTGTTATATAAAACATTCATTAGACCCATTCTAGAGTATGCTAGCAGTGTCTGGGACCCATGCACAACTTGTAACATAGTAACATAGCTGATTTAAAAAGAGTTCAGAGGCTTGCAGTGCATTTTATTTATAATATGTATTCTTCCTATGTATCACCCACAGACTTGTGTTCTAGAGCAGGACTCGAAACGTTACAGGAAAGAAGGAAACAAAATCGGCTGAAAATGCTTTACTTAAATGCTAACAATGAGCTGGGAATAGTCAAAAATCAATACATTGAATTTTTTTGCCCCAGAGTAACCAGATATTCACATCAGAAGACACTCAAACCATATAATTATAAAAATTATTCATCTAAATATTCCTTGTTTCCTAGAACAGTAATTGACTGGAATAACCTGCCATCCAATGTTACTAATGCAGCCTTCTATTCTGATTTTTGCAATGTTCTTTGTCAATGAGTGCCCCATGAAATATTTGTATCTATGTCTTTTCCACTCCTGCTAGACCTCGAAAGAGGTTAGCAAAGCACAGGGCGGTGCTTAGCGGGCTGCGAGTTCCACCTTTTGCACCCAAAGTGCGTCTAACGGCATAAATATTGGTCAGAAAAAATATATTTTTTGTGGTAAAATGTTCTTTTAATATACGTGTCCCATCTATGCGCTTTAAAAAAATACTTTTTTTTCCTTGCAGTGTCTCTTTAAGCTGAGACTACTAAAAGCTCTGCCTTCAGTGCGAGCTTTCTGTCCTTGCTAACACAAGTGTGAACGCACAGGCGCACGCAACCAAAGCACTGCGGAAACCAGCAAGCTCGCGCTGAAGGCGCGAGCTTGCTGACTGAGTTGAGTACAAATGCTATCATCATCATCCCACAGGGGTACAATTTCGTTTTCGCTTGCAAATCGAAAAATTCGTACTGTAACATAAATATTGGGAAATATATATATATATCTTTTTCGCAACATTTATTTTAAGACCTTACTGTCCTAACCAGGTAGAAAAAATAAATTTTCTTTTCCTAGGTTTAGTGGGTCTCTAAGTGCTAGAAAAGAGTAAAGAGGGTTGCACTAGGTTCATTTGCAACCTGTGAACTGATGGTGTGACTGAAATGATTAGTTTACTAAGCCTCGAAACGCTTGAAGCTAGGCATTCAGTGAAGAGGTTGAAGTTTTATGTACATGATATATAGCGGCTTAACTCAAATGAATCACTCTCTTTTGGAAAATTCCAGTGTCGTGAGCAAACATTGAAAAATGATAAGTTAGTTTTGTGCATGATACTTGTAAATTTTCTTTTTTGCCAGGACAATAACTGCATGGAATAAGTTGCCAAAAATTACCGTTGATGCTACGAAAGTCAAAACATTCATTGCAAACTTGGGAGTTGCACCCTTGTGAAAATATCTCGTAACTAATGAACTTGATCTCTTCTAGGAGATGTTTTTTTCTTGTGCCTTGTTGTATTGCAGTTCCTAATGTTTTTTTGTGTGGGTCTTCTTATGATGTACACTCCTGCTTCGATTGGGATGACTCTGCAGTATTAATAAATCAATAAAACAAAAAGGAATCCTTTGTTTGAAGCACAGCCGAGATTGCTAAGAGGTCGTCAGGAGATTAACAAATCACTTGCTGCATATGAAATTAAATTACATTTCGCATCATGTCACTACAGCATTAATTACACTAAAGGCTAGTTCCCAAATTCGCAATTGAGCGTGACCGGCTACCTTACAGGCACTTCTGACTGCTTACAACGAGGTGCTATGCCATGCCCACGTGCAGCCATGGCCGCGTGCATTTCCTAATTTTTTACGCATTATATATTCCTTCAACATATGCTCTAAATAATTATAACAGTGTTATAAGCGACCATTTCTCATGGCAGCAAATAATCAGGAAACCCTCGGTCTGTAGTCGGTGTAGGTTAAGTACCCGTGAGCCTTCTGGCTTTGATAACGCTTTGTCGCCCATGCGGCCAAAGCCTGGCAAAAGGCAACGAGTGCATGCTGGAGACAGAGCACCTGCTGGGTTCTTAGCCTTTCACCGACTGTAGTTCAGAAAATATAGGCAGAGCAGAAGTGTGACAGGGCTGCCCAATAGATAACACGAGCACGTCATCACGTCGTATGCAGTTGCGAACGATTGCAATGCGGTCGGTCTCACTCAAAACGCAAATCTGCGAGTCGGCCTTAAAAGCGACTTCGGTTAATGTTAGTTGGAAGAACCTTACATCATACACATTTGTTTTTCAGGAACACAACGGTGGAGGTCTACTTCGCAACAAATACCTCATCAGGCCCTGGATATTTCTACCTCATGAACTTCCAGAATGTTGCTTACAGTTACGGTACGTACGGTTTTCTGTCTTCTGTACAGCCGGTACAATATTGTCTATAGTAGAGCTAGTTTTTGAGAACAAAATACTCACTACATCAGTATCTGTACCACTATGACAAGTGTACTTCAACTCTAACTAATAAATATTTATTATTAATTGGTTTATAATAGGTCAAGGAAGCGACGCTTAAAGTGAGGGTGTTGGAAAAGATGTATCAAATGACTTTGTGGTACTTCAAAAGTGACACGTTCTGACCCCAGAAAAATATAAAGTTTCAGGAAAATTGCAGGGCCTGAACAACTTCTCTGCGTGAGAGTAGTGAAAGATGACTCTACATTGAATAGCAATGACTAAAACTAAACAAGAAACATGACCAGCAAGATAGGGTTGTGCGAACATTAAGATGTTTTATAGTTCTTTCGAATAACGCATTATTCGGATTCACTTTGAGTTGACCCAAAATATTCATACCTTTCAAAGTGTCAGTAAAGCCAAGCTCGCGGCGAGTCAATTAGCTGAATTTTGAGCGCCTCTCTATGTGCACCGATGCAATGCGGAGAAACATCATTCGCAGAGCAGACACCGCAATCCTGTGAATCTTGCTTTGTCGCAGCGCTGCCGCGTGTCTAGGGGAAAGCACACCTCCAGAGCGGGACGGTGCACGTGCACGTGTGGTGTATTCAGAAATAAAAACTGGAAGCCGATGGATATTATTATCTAGCTTGCGATAAAATTTTCAAAAGTAACTATGGTTATTACTCAAGGATACACGAGAGACAGCAATGTTCTTACATGCTACACACATTATTAATCAATTCTTTTTTTGCAATTCAAGATTGAAAGAGGGATATTTGGGTATAGCGAGAGGCCTTATAAATCTCCTCGATTAGTTATAACAGGGTGTTGCTCTAGGCTTCCTTTCATGTTGAAACCGTCTATTACTTGATACCCCTACGTAAGCCTTGAACGGTTCGATTTATTAATTCTTCTAAAATCTTCCTCGCAGTGACGCTGTTTGCCTTGATGGCGGTCAACAACTGGTTCATTGTCATGGACGGGTACGCCGCCGTGACATCCGAATTCAGTCGCCTATTTTTTATGTCCTTTTACCTGATCACCATGGTGAGTGGTTCACACTGGCAGTCCAAACTTACTTTCATCCTGACGGGTGATAGATTTCCCCAACGTATGGCCAAAGACGGCACAAGGTCTGAAAGTGCAGTCTGCATTTGTATATCAGTATAGTCTCTTGCAGGTTAAGGATAGCAGGACAAACTCCTCCTGCCAAGCGCTTCACTCCCTCCACTTTAGCAGGGCGAATGCTGGAGAGGAGAAAACCACCAATCACGGAGAGCAGAGAGCTTTGTGGGAGGATTTTGTCCCGCTATTGTTAACCTACTACAAACCGTAGTGGCACCCCAAAAGTGTGATAGACACTGCATCAATCCATTTCATTGGCAGTCTTGTGCAACCAGTACAAGTGGGAAATCTCCAGAATATGTGGTACACCGTTACAATATTCCAATGGCTTTA
This sequence comes from Ixodes persulcatus, assembly GCA_013358835.2. Classification (NCBI taxonomy): domain Eukaryota; kingdom Metazoa; phylum Arthropoda; class Arachnida; order Ixodida; family Ixodidae; genus Ixodes; species Ixodes persulcatus. The sequence continues at coordinate 58,245 of JABSTQ010009302.1, read as the reverse complement.
CCGTCATGTTTTGCTTGGGAGAAGGAGCAATGCTTTATCAATAAGACTCCCAAATTTTGCATTTTTTAATTTTTTCTTTTTTTTTGCGTTGTGTTGTAACAAATAACAGTGATGTGATTGCTGCGCCAAACTGCGCCAAGGGGCTAACCCTGCTACATTTCGCCAAAATATGGGTAATCTGCGCCAAGCCTGCACCAAAGGACCAATTTAGGTCGCCTTTCAAAACCGAAACTAAACTGAGTACTGTAATTGAGCAGGCGTGTGTTATGTGGCGCAAGCGGCCGCCTGACACAAAGTGCCGTGCATCAATTGTCCACCCGGTCTTGCATGGTTTTCCCGGCGGCTCGCGTTTCGCGCTCTCATCTTGTGGGTCTCGTCTCTCGTCTCTTTTTTTATATTTTCAGCGATAGACGCGGATGTGTGCAGACGCTCCGACGCTAGCGTGCCGGGTACCAGCCATGCCATCATGCTGTGAAACAAAACCACGTTTTTGTGCGGCAGGAGTTACTTTGTGAGCTGAAACACTGGCCGTGGGAAAAATATATTTGATCACTGCCTTTCAGTCACCGTGGTCGCGCGACGTCGAATGTTGCCGTCCCCACATCACTGCAGATATGGTACTTTCTAAAATGAAACTAAGTACCGCCGCATGTTCATCAACATTCCTGTTCTTGTTTAAATCATACGTTACTACAAAAATCCATCTTTAATTCAAAGACTACTCTGTCAAAGTAGTGATTATCTAGATTCCTCTCGATGAGCCTTCTTCGAGAGGGACCTCGAGAATTGAGCTAAAGCAAAGAAGGCAATGTCTGCACGCTGAACCCGCACAGCGCACTTGTTTGTCTCGAGTTCCGTTGCACAAAGTGCTCCAAGAACTTTTTGAGGCTGGCTCGCAATGTCTTGCATCGATGCACTCAGGTTCTTTATTTTTTGTGCGTTTAGCTTGTACCTTGTTTGCCGGCCTGGCAAGCATGCACCACTGGACTGTTTTTGTCGCATGCTCAAAAGTTACATTTTGTGTACAATTTTGGTGATAACTTAGCAACGGAGCTGACTGGCATGGTTTCGGTTTCGATCAGACAGCTGTTGTCTGCGCTTGCGCGACGAAGCATGCCCAACAGCAAGCCTGCCGGAGTTGGCCTCACGCGCATGCGAACATGATTGCGTGACTGAGGCACCAGCTGGGACGCTTGCCATTCATTGTTTTACGTTTGCTTACTTTTGTTGAAAATCTGGCACGTCGGGAATCAGTAAAACGATGGCAAGCGGTTTTTCGAAATTGCTCGGGAATGCCTACAGCACTGTACACTTGTGGGATGTCTGAGCAGTAAAAACAGAAGCAGCGAGTTCCGTCGCAACACGTCACATCAGAACACAACACAAAGTGCCCTTCGTTTGTACAGCACTTAAAACAAATATTTTTATTTTCCTAAGAATATCTGCTCTAAAATTCACTTTTGCTGCTCCGAAACACTGTCTTGGTTGCTCCGAAACGTGCGCCAAAATGGCTTAGGCCAATCACATTACTGAAATAAGCACTTATTGAAGTACGAAATGTTTGTGTTTATATCGGTATTTATGTTGTATCGACGTGACTCCAGTAAATGAAATCACTAAAATAAGATGCGAAGGGCCAAACACCGATGTCTGGAAGCAAGTGACGTATTCTTTTGATTGGTCTTTCTGATCACATATCCTCAGCAAGGCAACATTACACATGACCAGTGTCTGGATTAGTATCTGCTGCGTAGTATTTTCATATAGGATGCCGAGAATAAACAAAAAGAAAGAAATACCGGATGGTCTGTTAGACTCTTGGATTATTATTACCTAATATAAGTTTTTTAGTATTAATTTCAACAACAAAAAAGAGCCAGTAAAAAATTAACTCTGCCAAAGGTGGGACTTGGATTCCAATAATAGCAAGCTCTACATTGAGACCAAGCACCAGCTCACTTGGTAGCAATTAGGGGTGTGCGAATATTCGAAACTTCGAATGCTTCGCGAATAATGCTTGCTATTCGATTCGATTCGCACTTTCGCTATTCGAAGTATTCGAGTTCTTCGAATGCTTCGAAAACTATGGATAACGCGGAACTCGCCGATTAGTGTCAACTCGCGGTCGAGTTCCCTGTTTTGCTATTGGGCTGCGCAGTATGGTTTCGACCTTGGCAAACCCCGAAAAACCAAGCTAAATTCTTTTTTTTTTATGAAGCATTGGAAAGTTATTTGCACGTGGTAGCGCGATCTGTCCTTTGCTTGCCATGATGTCTGGATTGCGGAGTTGGCGAAGTGGTTTCGTGGCCAAACGCTGCAATAGATTTGATGAAGGTCTACGATTTGTAACAGCGCGTGCATCATCGGCGAAAGCACAAACGCCAAGGTGCTACAGATTCGGATATGGATTTACGGCTGACCTCGGCTATCGGCGATATCTGGCTCGTGTTATTTTCCGGTTCATCAGTTTGCCAGTATTATTTTTGTTATCTATTTATACCCGTTTTCACAGACAAAAATAAAACTTGCTCCCACCAGCAAAAAAAAAAGAAAAAAAAGAAAAGCAGTAAAAGCAATGCATTCTGAATTCATTGCTTCTCCTCTATCGGCGGAACTATTGCACACAAAAAGAGATGGCGCAAAATCAGTGCGGCTGCGCGGCGCGATCGCAGGATCTCCAACTCTGCTATGGCCTGCCGACCCTCTTCCGCTTTTGTACTTCTGTTTACGTTCTTATGGTTGTGTTCACCCGCGTAAAAAGATTTTGCACAAAGTTGGTGCAGCTGCGCGACACAATCTTCGACTTTGTATTGTGGATTGCCGACCCGCCGCCGCTCGTGTTCTTTCGTTTACGTTCACGTGGTTGCGTTCGTCCGCGACGCGATCTCCGACTGCGTTGTGGCTTGCCGACCCGCCTCCACTTATGTACTTTCATTTACGTTCTGTAACTTTCACTCCTTGAATGGTGTTTTACTGACAGATATTTTATTTCATCTGTTTTTTATTAGTCACGTATGTGACATTTTTCTTATTGCAATAAATTTTACCTTTTCATAAAAGTTTGTTGAAAAAAAAAATCCAGTTGTGTTTTAATTGAGCATTCTTGTTTAATTCACATCAAATAGAAACTATTTGTTTTTAAAGATGTTCTTATTCGAAACTACTATTCGTATTCGAAAATATTTGATTTGATTCGATTCGTAACCTTTATTATTCTATTCGATTCGCTTCGAAAGATTTTGATATTCGCAGACCTCTAGTAGCAATGCAATGCTCCGAATAACGCTCAAGTTAGTACTAGTGATGAGTTGAAAATACCTAGCCATTCAATCAGTTGGCACGGTTTTATTGACTATAAAAGTTTTACTGCCAAAGTAAAAACAATGAACCTAATAAAAAAAAAAAGAATTCTCGTCCATCCCTAATTGGCCACCTGTGCTGCTGAGCATTCCCATCTGTCTCGCTACTTTTTAGATTCAAACTTTTTGTCCAATTTCCCACTTGATTCCTTCATTATTTTGGGAACAATAGAACAATGCCATTAATTATTTCTTGATTGCTCGCATGGGGCGTGTTTGCCTCGCAGCTTTTCTACCTGAGAAATATATATTCTATGACTTGACAAGAAGCAATTTTGAGTCTCTTTTTTTTTTTTTTTGGAAGCAGATTAGGTCAAGATGTTGACTTATAAACAAAACACTTCTCTTATTTCTAGGTTGTCCTCCAAATCGTGGTGGCCTTTGTTTTGGAAGCATTCATATTCCGGATACAGTACAAGATGAAGATCGGAAGGGACAGCAAAGGTGATGATTATGATGATGTTTAAAAGGGTACTAAAGTGTTGATCCTCGTTTTATTGTCATAACTCAGTCTACGAGCTCTAAGCATCCTAAAAAACCCGAAATTGCATTCTAGGCAGCCGATTTTCATACTACAAACGTGATAGAAGATTGCTGACACTTACTGTTGTCGCAAAACGACAGATGGCGCTACCGAACCTTGAACCTTGCTGAATATGCTCGAACGACAGACGGCACTTGTCAGCCACTCGCGGGCGATGGGTTCCCGCGTGGACGAGCGGCCGACCAGTCCCACTTGTCCACGCAGGAACCCATTGCTCGCGAGTGGTTGACAAGCGTAGTCTGTCATTCGACCATATTCAGCCCATGAATATAATTTCGGGTTTTTTTAGGATGCTTAGAGCTCATAAATTGAGTTACGAAAATAAAATGAGGATCTCAAAAAGCACTTTAGTGCCCCTTAAGGGGTATTTTTGGTGCAAAAGCTCGATTGCTTGACATTTTGGAGGCTTGATTGGAATGTAACATAAAATATAGACGGCAAAGGTGATCCTCAGAACCAACTCGATATGAAATACAGTAGGCTCGCGATAATTCAAACTTGGATATTTCGTACTTCAGGTTAATTTGAACAGATTTCAAAATTTTGCTTGTCCCGCTATGTTTCTAAGCCGCTTAATTCGAACGACGTGTCCGTGCAATTCATGCTTTTTGTTCTCGCGGCCCCGTCGAGTGCGCTTCTTTTCGAGCACCGGTGCATTGCAGAGAGGCAACACCCTCGGAGCTTGCTTCTGCGGGTGTTGCTTCTCCGCAGTGCGCCGGTGCACGGTGAGAAGCACACTCAACGGGGCTCAAGCGGGCACACACGAGCTATGAAAACGGGCACCGTGCGAAAAGTTCCATAACAACTTGCGCAGACGCTGTGACGTGGTGGCATGGCATAGGTCATAGTCATAATTTTATCTTGCATCATATTTTGATCAATTTCTGATAATTCAAACAAATTTGTGGCTTCCTGGAGTTTGAATTAATGAGTCTACTGTACCTTTGGAAAAAAACCTTTGGAAATGCAATTTTTAAATACTTTGCCATACACAAATACAGACTCGGATGACAGTAAATTTATGCTCCCAGATGACACGCTCCTTACAATCTGCATGGCCCATTAAAATAATTTGATAAAGGGTCCATCGCCATTTCACATAAGCTTGAGTTTTAACGAAGAGGGGTTAGATTAAATGGGGCCCGTAAAATTGCAATCGCCAAAGCGACTCTCGGTGAAACAAGCGGCCTTCCTTCCCCGTGCATTTGTTGTGGCGAGCAGCCGTCATCTAGAGTCTCTCCTCCCTCCAAACAGAGGACAACCTGGTGAGAGTGGAGACGCGCATGTCCAAGGCCGAGATTGCACTGTGCAGCGACCCCACACCGCAGCCTCCAGCCCCGGAGCCCCTCAACTATGCGACGGATGCCGCGGCGGACACGCTTGTCTTCCGTGGCGTCCGCTGGAGGACCAAGTTCTCCTTCTGCCTCAAGATGTACGCGGAGGAGGTCAAGGTGCGTGCGGCCTTTGGGAGATTTAGTCGTACCACCAGCTCTTGGGGTTTTTATATCCACGCCTGGGATGCAGCCTCGGTGGTGACGCCAGGCTGACGACGTCTTGGTGTTCGAAACAGCTGGTGTCTGACCGTGGTGCTGGAACAGTGACGAGCCCTGAAAGAAAAAACTGTCGAGTCGTTTGTCATCGCATCACATCACCTGACACTGTGACGTCATTGCACGTTTGCAGGAAAGCTTCAAGAAGTACAGGAACTCTCTTTGGCATCAGTTTACTTTGTAAAAATTTGTGTGCCTTGGTGACTTTGACGATGCAGACACTGCAAGGGAAAAAAAACAAAAAAGTTGTAGTATTAATTGACTCTTTTCACAAGTGTGCACCATCTAATGGCTGCCGAGCCAATTGTTCGAGTCCGCCATTGTTTGGGCACATGCGCTGATTACGTGTTGGACGCGAAGGCTGCGTCATTGTTCAGCACAAACTCTGCTCAGCACGTATCGAAAACGAGTACTGCTTCAACAATACTCGGATCTATTCGCTTGCTTTGTGCCCAAGAAATGGCGACCGCCAATGTGGCTCAATGGAGTTTTGGAAAGGGTCTATTGGACGGCAAAGTGTCGACTCCTTTGGTGTGTTCCAAATTAGAGCAGCCATTGCCGACCTCCCCGCGAGTTGTAGGAATTTCAGTGCCCACTGAAACTGGGGATGATGTGGTCACGCAGACTGCATCGGCGACAAAAACGCCGTATTGTGTAGAAAAACTATGACTCGTGTGGCCATGTTGATGACACGAGGCAAATAGAATAAAAAGAAACAAAAATTCTCGTTCGCTCGATCGTGCTGACAACGACCAGGGGGCATGGAATGCGTCCAGTGCGCCGCACAGAGATTCGGGACACTAGCACGAACCACACTCTACGTGTGGTTTGTGCTAGTTTTCTCATGGTGCACCAGAGGTGTTAGCCAGGCCGAGTCCAAGCGAAGAAGCACTCCGCACGGGCGCTTGGCTATGATATCGGACTGCTACTGCACCATGGGGCTCAGACTTTTTATCTAGGTAACCTTAACGTTGCATAGAGCTCCCAGTATGCCACCCGTTCATGACACTTGTCTATGCCGATTGTTCGCGACGCTCGTTTGTGACAATTTTCTCGCAGAAAACGGCTCGTAAAACACATTCCGCGTTAAAAGTGGTGGCCGCGTTCACGCGCAGCGGCCGTGTGTGCTACACGCAAGTGTAAATCCCGATTTTGCTGCAATCGTAGTTGTAAAATCAACAAAACTGGTTTGAAGCATTGCCATTCCTACCAAGAAAGCAATTGTGTTTAAAATACTTTTATATTCTTGCTAGAAGCAGATGCTTATTTGGTCGCAATAGACCTTTTGCTAAATTACCCAAGCACCAAGGAGCATTCTACGTGTAGTTACATGTGCTGGCGTCTGCAGCAGTTACGAACTCTTCTAAAGAACACATCTTGCATGCACGTTCGTCAACACTTTTGTTTGGTTATTTCCTGCGAATCTTTTATGCAGGGAAGGCTAGCGCATGCGGCGCATAGACTTACATTCCCAGCATTCCTGTTGATGCTTGGGTAAATTAGCAATAGGCCTATTCCTCGTATTAGTGACGTAGTGGTGCTAGTACAATAATGCAGTATCCTAGAATGATCAGAGCTGTAATCAGCAAAGCAGGAGACAATCCTTTTGGATTCCTACCACTAGCGTTTCTGCTCCGTTGCTGTAGTAAACGTTCAGTGAAAGTGTCAGATTATAGCCATCTAAAAGTCAGGACCTTTGTAGGTCCGTTAATGAAGTATCAAGGACTTCATCTCTCAAAGGTGGCCGCGTGACATATAAACTGTGTACCACGGAATTTATGCCGACCATATATGGATCGCAAGTCCGTCTGCTTCCTGCACAGGGGTTGCAATGATGTCAGAACGCCGAGCTCTTATTCGCCGATCGAAAAAAATAGTGAGTAGACCTCAAGGCATCTAGCATTGAGGTCTACACACTATCCTTTCAATCAAAGCCAATCAGAGCTCGGTGTCATTCCGACGTCTCCACAACTCCTTTGCAAGAAGCAGACGACTTGCTCTCCGCATTGGCTTGCGTTCGGCAGCAACATAGACTATTTCATCGCGAAGCGCTTGGAGATTGTTGTTTGTGTTGGCAAGGTCTGAGCGGAAGAAATCGGGGCCATCAATTCTTTAGGAAAAAACAAATTTGAAAATTATGCAACGCTCTCACACATACCTCGCAGTTCAAACCGAGTAATGTGAAGTGACCACGAGACTTTGCCATTAAGTAAGGAATTTCCTGTCTTCCCCTTCAGATATGGCAATAGTATAGCATTATTATTTAGAAGCAGGAATAGCACCGTGCAAGGAGCATCTAACAGACAACTTTATGGCACGTTGCAACCCTGTTTGCTCATTCAGGAATGGCTGGATCACGCCGAGCTGGAGGAAAGGCGCTCCAACGAGTGGCTCATCCTCAACGTGCAGAACCGTGAGGGAGACAGCACGGCGCTCGAAGCAGGCCACGAAAGCAGACGGACGTTCACCCTATGACCACCGGACAGGGACTTCGTCGTCCTTGGAGTTGCGCCATCGTCGTCACACCTTTGTACATACAAGCGAAGCGTATTGGGAGGCGTTTTATGCTAAGGAAGATATGCGCTGTGATACAGCATCTTTGAAAAGTGCAATCTTTGTGTCGACCATACAACGGCGTAGCATGAAGAAGCGCTTTCCTTTCAAGGCGGGCGCATAGAAGTGAAAAGCATTTACGAAAGTTGTCAGTTTTTTTTTTCTTTAGCATGGCCACAAGACTTCTCACATTTCGTGCGACGATAAGTGGTGTAAGCGCAGATGTAGCTGTTGTTTTTCAATGTATACCATGCTTATGCCAATTTGATGTGAAACGATGCCACTGTTGTCGAGTTTTAGTACATAGTCTACTTAGAGTTTTAGCTAGTGTTGAGATTATTTACATTGCGATGAGAAAGGGCGATTCTGCCAGCGAATCAAAGTTTTTACAAAGTCTGCAGTTCCTACTAAACATCGAGAAAGTGCCTTTTTTGTGCTAGCGGGGAGACTGCAAGTGCTCCTCCATGCAAATCTTTACATTATACCCGACTTAATTTTTGTGAATTTTCAATGTCGAAAAATTTGTGGGAATGTGGTTTTACAAGAGTGACCGTGTTGTTTCCAACATGCAGGATTTTTTTATAGGTTTCATGGAGTTTACAAAATGTAGAACTTTTAAAAACATTAAAGCCACTATTTATAGGCCCCCATAGAACAGAATAATGACAGTAAATACTTGAAGATTTGCCAAGATTAGTGTTGGTAAACTTTTTCTTCAGCCGCTCCAACAAAGTCTTGTAAACTTTGATCCCCTTTTTATACTGCCGTGCAACGAAATAAAATTGGACGCCTTAAAATGCTCCACGAAAAGGGGCAGCGCTCAAGTTCACCATTATGCAAGGAGAGTAAGAATTTTACGTCATGCAATGTCAATTTTTTTTTTTTTTACACGGAGCAATATCAAAATGAATGGACTGCAACATTCATAATGTATGCAATGTTGTAGCATGCTTTTCAAAGTAACGCTGTCATTCTCTGGATCGTTTCTAATATTGAAGCATATACACTTTTTAATATCTGTTGACGCCATATTGAACTGCTTTTGCACAATACAGTATGTACTTTCTTTACTGAAAACCAAATCTCACTGCCCTGTTTACTCTGTGAATGCTGCCTGCCACAATGTTTCCCTGCATATTTATTGTAACGTGTGCACGCACCCCTCTAAACATTGGTGCAATCCAGAATCGCCAATCGAATGTGAACTCTCACCAATCGAATGTGACAACTCGGGCAAACATCAAAGTTCTCGAATTTCCAGACGGGTGGCTGCCACGAGGAACCCCACAAAAACAAAGCAACTCTCCAGCAGCTCCTTTGGCAACTAGCGCACAAGTTGTTTCACTAGTCTCTGTTACAACACACACACGGTGGGTTGCATCTTTGGGATCGAGCCATGCCGCCGAGAAAATCTGCACTGGCTGCCGTGATCGCTGAAACACAAAGACACGCAGCTGCCCTTCAAAAATCAAGAACCCGAAGGAAGTTTTGCGGCGGTGAGGCCAAGACGAGCATGTTGCAAACTGTGGAAAACGTTGGAGCTCGTTAAAACCGGCACAGTTCCTACTGTAGAACTCCCGCCTTCATGCCAATGCCCCAATGGAGTCCATTCGGAAATTACAATGAAGCATTTAGAGTATTTGGTTCAGTTCATTGGAGACAAAAAGAAAGGGACCCACACGTGCCCAAAATTAAGTCCCGGTCGCCTCGACTGAAGCGGCAAAGAAACCGACCTTAGAGCTGTGATCGAAAAAGGCACAAAAAAAATGCCTCTGTACATGTCGATGAAAGTTGGAACAAAGTGCCGCAGATTCGCTGCTCACACAAACACAACACACTTTCCTTTACACCAACATTTTGCAGGAATACTTTGGACAACTGACCAGCTGGCACGGTCCATGAAACACTCCCAAGAGACCCTGACCACAGCAGGTTATTTCACATCGGTGTTACACTGCAAAAAGATATTATCGATGCCTTGCAAGAGCCGCGGTTTGGCGCATCCTCGGTGTGTCTCGGCCCCGGCGAACATCTCTCGAAGTAAATGTGATCCAGAAATGTTGGCGCCACTTCAACATACTGCCTTCGGTTCGTAACAAAGGACCGGAAAAGGGTGCAATGCAGCGAGCAATCAGCGAGATCGATTTGCGTCTGCCAAGCCTGCTATAGGCCTTCCAAGTCTGCTTCGGTCACCACTTCCTTGTCCTTGAAGATGGCTTCCACAGCCACCTTGGCAGCCTTGTCAGACATGGTGTTCTCAGCCACCAGCTTGTGAGAGAGGAGCTTGCAGATCTTCTTGAAGAGTTCTTTGGACACCTTGTTCTCTTTGTACTTTGGGTAGAGGAAACGGTTGATGTGCTTTGCTGCCTGGTTGAGGTCTTCCTTCACTGAGGGCTTCTTGGCATCTTCGTCTGCTTTCTTTGTGTGGCTGTTTGGCTGCTTTGCTGCCCCCTTTGCTTCTGCCTTGGGATCTTTTCGTGTGGCCGGCTCTTTCGTAGGTACTTTGGAGCCCTCGGCCGGGTCTGGACTCTTTTTCCGAACTTTGCCATCATCCCTCGTTGCGTCGGGACTCTTTTTCCGAGCTCCGTGATTTTTTGCTCCCTCTGGGCTCTCTTTGTGAGCAGTGACCTCTTTTTTTCTTGGCTTGCCTTCCTTCGGAGCTGATGCGTCATCACCGTGCCTCGACATTTTGGGCGAAACCTTTCTCGTGTCTTTCGCCTTGCGCGACTCTTCCTGTTCACCTCTGATTCGCTTCCTGCGCTCGTCGTCCGCCTCTTCGACAGGCGACACGGCCTCTGCACTATCCTCTAAGGAACCCTCCCTCCTTCTCTTGTGAGGAGATGCTTCAAAAAAGTACCTTATGGTCTGCTTGTTTTCGTCGTCCTCGTCTGGTGTAGACTGCGATAGACTGGCGAGACTCCCGCTTCCGCTCTCTCCTGATTCGCTGCTCACGGCAGCGGGGCGCTTCACGTCCTTGGCTTCGGGAGAGCCCGTCTTACCGCTGCTGCTGAGGACAGAGTCGTGCGAGCTGCTTGAGTCGTCCGAAGACAAACCGAGCGCAGCCAGCCTGGCCTTGCCGTTGTTGTCCGCAACACCGCACACTTTGGTGTCCTTGCCAGAAGCTTCCTTGCTCTTTTCCTGACCAAAATACTTGAACAAGGTGTGCAGCCTTTCGGGCTTCTCCTTTTCTACCTTGGCCTTTTTTGCCCCTCGCTCGGGGCCGCCGTAGGTTGCGAGCAGTTTGTGCAGCTGCACGGCCCTCGTGTCGTTCCGAAGCGCCACAAACAGGTTCACCAGCTCCTTCCTGTATATGTGAACGTTGTGCTTCGTCTTGAATACAGCGAGCTCGTGCTCCGCGGCGCAGTTCTTGATGTCCTCGGAGGTCAGCTTGGGTGTGTCATTGAAGGCCTCCCATGCTGTATAGTTCAGCTCCATCTCTTGCCTCAGCTTCGACACGTAGTCTTGGCGCGTTTCGACGGAGACCTCCTTGATCGCCGAACACTTCGGCTCGAGCACGGAGCAGTTCTTCGGGATGCTCCTCTTCTTGGGCTCTCCTGAACTGCCGCTTTTCCGGCGCTTGCTGAATTCATTCTGTATTAACTGCGACAGCGCCGCTGCGGCCGCCCTGTCGTTGCTGTCGCCGTCGCTGTCACCGTCCGAGTTGTAGCACTCCGTCTCAATCTTCTGCCCGTGTCTCCCTCCGCCGTAGAGCTCGCCGTCGAAGCCGTTGTTCCGGCTCGTCTTTTCAAACTTTCCTGTCAGCAGCGTACCGCGGAATGCGGAGAGGCGTGCCTCGAGGCTCTTGGACTTGGCGCAAGCGTCGCAGTTTTTGCCGCAGCGGTCCAGGTCGTCCCCAAACTCCCGGCAGAGGACCGCGTGGCGGCACGTTGTCCCCTCGCAGAACTCAACCATCTTTTCGAACGCCTTGGCTGCTGCCTCTGCGACCACCTTGCCCCTGTTGTTACGAGCGCGCTTCCCGTCCTGCTGGATGAGAAAAGTTATGGCCTTTCTGTCTCTGCGGGAGTAGTAGATGCGGCAGTAGGACGGCCGACCGTCGCGGCCCGCCCGGCCGGACTCCTGGTAGTAGGCAGGCACGGACTGCGGCACCGACCAGTGGGCCACGAACCGCACCATGGCCCTGTCCACCCCCATGCCGAAGCTGACGGTGGCGGCAATGACGGGCAGCCGGCCTTCTGTCCACTCTGCCTGGTTCTCCTCCCGCTCGGATGGCTTCATGCCTCCGTGGTACGGCTTGGTGAGCAGGCCGAGGGACGTCAGCTTCAGGCTGACTTCCTCGCACGCGTCGCGCGTCCTACAGTAGACGATGCCGCTGCCCCTCCTCTTGCAGTCCTCCGAATCCCAGTCGGCGCCGAGCGCCTTGAGAGCAAAGCCCTTCAGGTTCTCGAAGGGCTCTTCGAGCGCTTCTTTGAACTCCACGTCGTAGTAGAGGTTGGCCCGGAAGCTAGAGGTCTTGAAGATGGCCACGGGCTGGCGGAGCCGCAGCTGGACCAGGATGTCGTCGAAGACCTTGGCGGACGCCGTCGCCGTCAGGGCGACCACGGGCACGTCGGGAAACATGTCCCTCACCCTGCCCAGCTTGAGGTAGTCCGGCCTGAAGTCATGGCCCCACTCGGAGACGCAGTGGGCTTCGTCGATCGCGAACCTGGCCAGCTTGCCGATCCGGTGCAGCGCCTTGAGGATGCCCTGGAAACCCTCGGTCGCCACCTGTTCGGGCGTTACGTAGAGCAGCCGAGTCTCGGGTGACATGCTCAACAGGTCGGACCGGACGCGGTCCCGCTCGGACTTTTTCATGGTCGAGTTGATGGTTTCCGCGTCTATGCCCAGGTCGCGGAGCTTCTGCAGTTGGTCGGACATGAGCGCGATCAGCGGGGACACCACCACGGTGACGCTGGAGTCGGGCGTCACGACTGCGGGGAGCTGGTAGCACAGCGACTTGCCCGCGCCCGTAGGCATGGACACGAACACGTCTTGGGCGCATTGTGCGACCGCTTCCACAGCTTTCTCCTGCAGGCCACTGCGGAAGCCCGTGTGGCCGAACACAGTTTCAAGGGCCTCCCGGAGGGCGCACGACACTTTTTTCTCACTCATGCTGGCGGCAAGGCGAGTTCAGCCCCACGTGTACTCTTCTCCTTGGCTGGCGTCATGCGTTTTTCATCCGCACATTCAGCTGGACGTCGCTTCGCTCATCTCCCGCCGTAATCCGCAGAACCCGCAACCGCCGCAACGACGAGGGCTACGCACAGACCAGACGTGGGCCAAGCGCTGGCGGCTCCGTTCCAATACATGCCTGAAGCATAGCCGTCTACGGTTTCTTCGACTTGTTTTGTTCACCGATTTCTGTTGCTACAGTTCACTGCTACAGTTCGATCAGAGCTCGTTCCAGCTGCTACTCTTTCACGCTGACGGTTTATGGCGGAAAACAAGAGAAAGCCACATGTTTTTCTTCGATTTTTCAAGTGTATATTGTTCAAGCCCACTTCCTGTTTATTTAGCCAGCTAGTTTGCCTGTGGTTTGCCACCTGTTTCCTGCGAAGATACCAACCACTGTGATACCAACAACCTGGAAATAATAAGAACGAAAATGCAGACTGTGAATGCTGTATTATTATCGACAATTGAATTAAGTTAGTAAAACGTGATATGATCCAATAATTCACTACTTTTATTGTTATCTTACTATGATTTCGGTAATTTCGACCTTTCGGCTCGCGACGGCAGGGGGCCAATTTTAAAAACACCGAATTTCGCTTTGGAGATTCCTCCGCCTGCGTTTGGGTTGTGTTGACTTCGCCCACGTCGAATATCTACAAGAAATTTATTTGCAAAGACCACTTGCAGCAGAACACAAAAATGTCGGGCTACACGAAGCAGTATCTGGAGGACAAACTACGAAAAGAACTTGACGCCGTTCACATAGTAAGTGTTCCCGGTCAATCCTCACGGACGGAATGACCGTGCCCGCAACTTGCCGGTGTCGAAAGGCTCCGAAACAGTGGTTCAACTCATGGTTTCTATTTTCCACGTTTCCGCAGGACCTCGAAGACATTTCGGACGGATGCGGTGCCAAATATAATGCGATCATAGTGTCTCCAAAATTCGAGGGTAAAGCTCTTCTGGAGAGGCACAGGTGAGGGTACAGATTTGTTACGCTGCACAGGAGTTTCCACTCAAGGGGTGAACAAGCACTGTCAAAGTTAGGATGTTTGTGTTACTGTGACTGGTAGAATGCACAGGAGAAATGACAACGCATTTGAAGTTCTGAAATCTCTTTCGACATACCTATCTGAATGCAATATAACACCGTACACCGTTTTTCTTTTCCCGGTGCAGGATGGTGAACACCATTTTGGCTGAGGAACTCCAGGTGATTCACGCCTTCTCGCAGAAGACGCTCACTCCGAAGCAGTGGGAAGAAAAGAAGCAAGCGTGACAAATAATGTACATATTTCCCTTTTAAGCGTGGTAAACATGGGGTCCCATTGAACCTTCTGTACTCTCTCTCACAACGTAAATGATAGTAATCGTTAATTAAATGCGTTTTGAATCTGTCGCTGAAAGTTAAACTTACATGCTTCAAGGTTTTAGTAGATTTAGCTTCTCAGGTTTGAGCTTATGCGGAGAGCTAGTCGTCTGCTTCTTGCGCAGGGGTTGCGGCGACGTCAAAAGGACGCCGAGTTTTGATTTACTTTGACTGGAAGGATAGTGGGGAGACCTCAATGCTAAATGCCTTGAGGTCCACCTACTATTTTTTTTTTTTTTTTTCAATCAGCGAATAAGAGCTTGGCGTTCTGACGTCAGTGCAACCCCTGTGCAAGAAGCAGACAAACTTGCGCTCTGCATACGTTTCTCTAACTATCACCACGCCATGAAGATGATTGACAGGCAGACCTTTAGCGGATCAAGCACAAATACGCCATGAAGATGATTGATAGGCAGACCTTTAGCGGATCAAGCACAAATACTAAAAACATCCCCCCCCCCCCCCCCCCCCCCCCGCGAGGGAGTAGCCAATTTTCCTCTGGTCAAACCTTGTTGGTGTCACTTTCGGCCGGAGCAATGCAAAAGGGAGTCCCAATTTTCCTCTATGGACACTGAGGTCCAGCGATGGATGGATGGATGGATGCTACCGGCTGTCCCCATTAGAACGGGCGGCAGCTTGCACAACCTAGCCGAGAAATTAAGAACCAAGAGTATAATTTCTTTACTTCGCCAATTCGCTTGCCCTCTACAATTTCGTAAGTATCACCAGGCGGTGTTGGATATCACCAGGGTGACCCTTGGGGGATCGGGCAAAAAAACTAAAAACATCACTCCCCCCGCGAGGGAGTCGCCAATTTTCCTCTGGTCAAACCTAGTAGGCGTTGCCCCGTAACCGGGCCCACTGGGAGACAGGGTGGCGACTTTTGACCAGAGCCACGTGGGAGGGAGTTTAAATTTTCCTTTGTCCTCCGGCTATGTCAGTTAGTTGTACGATAATTTCCACCAGTCTTCCAATCTCCTCTTTGTTATTAAAATTCACTTATCGTCCATTCTTCCATTCTCGTCTCCAAACACCAGCGCTACGGCGGAATCCGCCACCCTCTCTGGGGGAGGGCGGGAGCAAGCCCTGTGCACCTTGACGCCACATGTTCTATCGTCTCGTTTTGCCCTCGGCAAACAGCACAGCACATATTCATTTCCTCATACTTTGTCCTACATGTCCTAGTCCTCAATACTCCCGTTCTAGCCTCGAATACTAACAAGCTCTCCTGTGAATTATCGTACCAATATTCCTTTCTTATTTCCTGTTTTTGTCCACTATACATAGTTAAAGCTGATTTTCCCTGCATTCTTCCCTTCCACATCTTTCTCTCGGCTTCTTTTACTTCCTTTTTCACAGAGGTAGTCTGCTCTGCACCAGCACTTGACTGTTGGTATTTGAATTTCAGGTTTGGTTTGTCCATCTGGTGGGTGTTCAGCCTTTTCATGTATAGGTGCTTATGTACCTTTCTTGCCCATCGCGCATCTTCAATTGTGTCTAGCCTTTGCTCCAATTTCAACTTACTCATCGCCTCTCTAACCTCGAAAGATGCCCAGCCCATGCCTCCTCGCACTCTTTCATTTGGTGTATTCCTATGTGCCCCCAGTGCCACTCCACCCACGCTCCTCTGCCAGCTCTCTAAGCTCGACTGGACCTCGGACAACCCTGGCACCACGACTCTTTTCCATACTCCCCTTACAACTTCATATCTATTGTAATTCCATAGTGCCCTATGCTTCATAATTGCTGCATTCCTTTTTCCTTTTTTTAGCATATTTTCTTCCTGTTCTTCTTAGTATTGTTTTCCCTCATTCAGCCATACTCCTAGGTATTTATGCTTCTCTACATGTTCTATTACAAAACACAAAACTTGAAAGTATAAAACAGTGAGGACGAGGACGGGAACAGCACATCTTTCATGTATATATAAACAGGACATCTTCATGAAAGATGTCCTGTTTCCATCCTCGTCCTCGCTGTTTTATACTTTCAAGTTTTGTGTCTATTAACCAACACGCTCGTTTTCAATTGTATGTTCTATTAAAATGTCTTGAATTTTCAGTGGGTCCCCCTTCTCATCGTTATAAACTATTATCCCAACTTGTCGCTACTGAATTTCCAGTCCAGAGAGTCTCCTTCCTCCCCACAAATCTTAGTTAGCTCCTGTAGCCTATCCCGGCTATCTGCTAACAGTACAATGTCTTCTGCATAGAACGTTCCTGGTATAACTTGGTTTACTTCTCTCCCTCTCTCCACACATCAAAACCTAAATTGCACACTTCTAATTTCTTTAGAAATCGGGAGTCTGCTCATAGAGAAAGTTTTTTTTTTTTCCAATTATCTTTTGATTCAGTAAACGTCATCTTCTCAAACTTTCGCATGCTATCCCAACCGCTAGCGTCACTTTCTCACTGAGTTTCAGCATTTTGCGATGCATATTTTATTTACCCGTGCCGAAAAACAGGGCTCTCATTCCTCGGGAACTCCCTGTACATCTAAAAAGTAGCTGAAGTAAAGTACAAAGGAAATTAGAAGTTATGTGCTTCAAGTAAAGTAGTAAGTACACTGGGCAGACTGTACTTTAAATAAAGTACTGCAAATACAGTTTACTTTCAAAGTAATAGTACAAGTACATGCAGTTAAACACAATCTTTCATGATTCCCTTTCATTTCCTTGTGCAGTGTTTTGTTTTTACAGCGAAGCTGTTATACAGGTACGCTAGGGTCTGGGAAAAAAATGTGTCCTCGCATGTTGACAGAAAACTCCCTATTGGTCATTGCAAGTATGAATAAATAAAAATAAAAAGAGAGGGCAACCAGTGTGAGTCAGCCTTCCTTGGCATTATTAGATACTGAGGTCCTGATCCCCTTGTTATCATCTCTAGGCAACGTCCTCGAGGTCGTCCTAGATGTCGTCCTCGAGGTTGTCCTAGAAGTCGTCCTAGACGTCGCCCTCAAAGTCGTTTGAGAGGTCATCCTAGACGTCGTCCTAGAAGTTGTCCTTGAGGTCGCACTAGAGGTCTTCCTCTAGGCGTCGTCCTCGAGGTCATCCTGGAAGTCGTCCTTGAGGTCGTCCTTGGGTCGTCCTAGACATCGTCCTCTAGGCTTCGTCCTAGACGTCGTAAAGGTAACAACTCCGACAGTCCTCCATCTTCACGTGAAGTGGAAGGGTTCTACAATTTTTTTTAAACTGGTGTGCATTGCCCAGTGGTAATTGGGGTGCATCAGTTATTTTTGGGAATGGTGGTGATGAGTCCACAGGTTTTCCCGCTCATTTTAATCCAAGCGACGGTGAATTTAATCTAAGTGCCACCCAATTTAATCACAGCGCCACACAATTTAATCCTTGTGCTACTCAATTTAATCTTGGGGTCAGTGAATTTAATCCACAATATACATACATATGCACTTATTGTCTTCAGTGGTTGTGTCATGGCATTCGAATTTATGGTCAATGGTCAAAAGTAACTCGAAGTAATCAAAAGAGGAATAATAATGTCAACTGAGTTCATTATAGATCAATTGGAGCAATAATAACACGAAGTAATCAAAAGAGTAATCGTAAATTGCAATTGTACTTTTATCGTCTGAACTGTAGCAATGTTAAGTCGAGTAATAAGAAAGGTTAAACAAAACTCCAGCTAAAATAAATTTGAGTGTGCCACAATAACTCGAGGTTACATAAAGATCAATCAACATATCAATTAAGCCTCATCAATAGTTAGACTAGTAACTCCAGGTAATTACAATAGTGATCAAATGATCAGTTGTTTCTCCAAAAATCTAATTGAATAAACAATTATTCTAAGTTACGAAATGTGTAAGCAAAACACGACCACTGAAGACAATAAGTGCATATATATACATATATATATATATATATATATATATATATATATATATATATATATATATATATATTGTGGATTAAATTGAGTAGCACAAGGATTAAATTCCATGGCGCTTGGATTAAATTGCATGGCGCTTGGATTAAATTGGCCGTCGCTTGGATTAAAATGAGTGGGAAAACCTGTAGTTGGTGAAATAGTTAATTGCTGACTATTTAACACAATCAACTTATACTGCACCTATTTGTATTGGCCTTGTAGATGCCATTACTTCACTCAGAGAAATGACCAGATGACATCTCAGAATATGATAGCACGTTTTTAACATGACAACACAGAATTTTGTTGTTTTCAAAGTTGGGGAATGTACTTTGAAGTTGAAAGTTGTACTTTTCTTGGACCTTGCGCTTTAAGTAAAGTACAAGTTTTCTAAACCTACTTAAAGTACTTCCCAACACTGCTTTTAAGATATATAATATTGCACGCATTCTGAATGCATACCTGCATTCAAAATATCTGACCAAGACATCTTTGACGCGGATCACGCGGCCGTCAACGACTTTGCGAGTGACTGGGCGGATCGTGGTATTCCCTCGTCGGTGTGGTGGGACTCGTCCTCAAGAATATCGTGGAAGACATGGTACCTAACTGTACAGTATGCTCTATGGGGGGGCACATGTCCGGACGGAAACAGTCACTATAGCAGGGCATTACCTGAATTCAAGCAGTGCTATGGAAGTTCATTCGCCAACTATGTCGACCAAGCCTCTATACAGAAAGCAATGCCGACCTCCCACCAGATGCCCGGAACCAGAGACCTCGCAAGACCTCATCGAACGCCCAGGAGGAGGAGCAGTTGGAAGTCATTCTCAGAATGAAGGAGGAGTCATACAGCAAATTTCGTGCATCCCCCGAGACGAAGGGGTGGTTTCCGTATATACAGGGTCGCCGAAATATATCCAAAAAATTCACAATATTCAGGAAAACGCACGAAGGCAAAGATAAAATGAATATCCACCATTTTCTGCGCTTTGCTCGGTCTGCCGTAACGTCTTCCGGGCTGAGATTATCTGAACACCTTGGCAATGCTGTAAACTTGTGTCTTCTTGTAGTCCACGCAATGACTTGCTTAGGTGGCTTTCCGGCGTGAAGTGATTTGAGTATTGCTGCCCTCCGGTCGTATTCTTTGCTCATTTTAGAGCAAGTCGCGAATTATTTATTATGCGATGATCCGCTGTCGAATCATGTTGCCGCCGCAGTTCAATACAGCCGGTTAGCTTCGCTGTATTGTTGGGAGACGAAATCTGGAAAAAATGACCGCATCTCCACGTGGTGAATGATGTTGATTGGGGCGAAGCTCGAGTGGTGCTGATGATACTGATTTTGGTCATAGGTATTGCTGCTTGCTGTCGGCGTTGACGCTTTGCCGCCGCTTCCCGAGCTCTCGACTCCGGGTCCGCTTGGCGTTTTTGACGCTGTGCAGCAGCTTCTCGCGCCCTGGTCTCCGGAGCAGCTTGCTGTCTACGTAGACGCTGAGGCGCTGCATGCCGAGCTTTTCGGTCCTTTTCATTCATGGCAGTAGGAGAATGTGTGGTTTTCTTCTTTTTCTTTTTTTAAGCAGACAGATATGGGATGGCATCTCAGAACCCCCTACTCTTTTTTTTCTTCTTTTTCTTTTTTCATAATTTTTTTCATCTTTTTTTTTCCATTTTTTTTTTGCCCTACACGAGCACGTGAGCATGTGCTCACGTGCTCGTGAGCACGTGATCTCACGAGCAGAAGCAGGAGCACCCGAAGCGGGCCTAGGGCGGACGGACATATGGACATGGCTAACCCCTAAGGAGCTTCGCCCCTAAAAGTCAGGATTTATCTTGACGACCCTGTAGTGACAGTAAATTACTTACCACCTGGGGGTACGCCACTGTGTTGACGCAAATTTCCTATTTGCACAACAAAAAGTATTATGGGTACTTCACCTCCATGCCACGTCTTTCAGTCGAATTTCCCTATCTATGCATTACTCCGGGTGCATTTAAAGTGTTGCCTCCCAATACTAGAGCCCCGTCAACCCGTCTGATCAAGAAGAATTAAATTATTCTCTATCTTTGGTTCATGCATGGTGCACAAAATGGAATATGGTTCTGAACTGTAAAAAGTGTGTTCAAATGGCCGTGACAAGGAAGAACAACCCTTTTTTTTTTTTTTTTTTTACATATTCTATCAATTGAGTACCACTCGAGAGTGTTAAACAATATCAATACCTCGGAGTTTTAATTACCTCTGATTTGTCATGGAGTGCACATATTGAGTTTATAGCTCGTAAAGCAATGCGGAAGCTCTGGTTTTTGAAACGAAATATTAACCTCTGTTCACCTGAAACTAAACTGACTGCTTATAAAACCATCATAAGACCAATGCTAGAATATGCATGCATTGTATGGGACCCTCATACAAAGCT
The DNA here is from genome assembly GCA_013358835.2 of Ixodes persulcatus. Taxonomy (NCBI): domain Eukaryota; kingdom Metazoa; phylum Arthropoda; class Arachnida; order Ixodida; family Ixodidae; genus Ixodes; species Ixodes persulcatus. The sequence goes on along the minus strand of JABSTQ010009302.1, from coordinate 37,392 downwards.
GTCAATTGCTATGTTAGAGACTGTGCAAAAAAAAGCATTGCGGTTTGTGTACAACTGTTACGGTTTTATGTCACCCGTTTCAGATTTGTACGCAAGATCGGGATTGAGTGATTTAGCAACCCGGAGAAAAACAGAACGGCTGAAGTTTCTTTATAATATGATACAAGGTAATTTGCGACTGCGTCTTTGTGATTACACTTCATTTAACGAAACAAGGCCCACGAGAGGCAAACACCAATTAACACTTGTCGAACTATTGTGTCGAACCACTTTGTTTAAAGCATCCTTTTTTCCTAGAACCACGTGTGAGTGGAATAAGCTTCCTGAAAGTGTTGTAAATTTGAGATCATTACATAATTTTAGTGAAGCACTACTCTCGCACTTTGTTGAGTAGTGGCCCTGTCTGTTTGTTTGCACTGCTTCCGCTTGTTTTTGAATATTGTTTTTGTACACCTCCTGCCTGGGCGTTCTACAGAATGCTGGCAGTATCACCAAATAATAAATTTCCTGTCGTGCAAAAATTACGCCTCACAGAATTCAAACTCCCTGGAAGACTGGAACTGGCATGGTTCAAACCCGTCAACTCTGACAAGTTGGTTTATGGCGCGAGTTCCGTTGGTCTAAACCTGTACCTAAATATGGGTGCGGCCAAGCCAGGCGTGGGAGCGACAGACAACCAAATGCTTACCACCGGACCCAGCGAGTTTCACAAGACTGATCATTGCCTTCTAATTGAAAAGTATCGGGGTGCCAGCATGGGTGCCGATGCCATGACGAAGTCTGACACCTCACACGTGCATGGGCGTTTCTCGGCACAACAATTGCTAGAATTTTATTGACAGTGTCGACTTTACGCCACGTGGCAACGAGTTTATCAACACATTCCCGTTCAAGAGCCACGTTGGAACCCCAATCATTAATTACAATTACAACTTTGAAAATGGCTGGCTACCTACCTTATGTGTGCCCCAATGTACAGCGACTCCAAGACGTACATTGCGACATCTTTTGTGAGTATGATTAAAACAATACCTACCCTAGACTTTTTGTTAAAACAAGACCAGGTAATAAGCTCCTTTTTAAAGTTGCAACATAAAAGATTTTGATTCTGAGTGCAACAGGCCAATTGAATTAGAGCACGACCACCAAGGCATTGGGCAACTACCCATTTCCGGCAAGGCGCAACCCAGCGTGTTCTTTGGGATCCTAGCCGTGAGTAAAAAGTAGACTCTCCAAGCAGCGACAACAAGTTTCAAGATGTGTCTGCATTTTTTCCAGTGGACACGGAACTGGTCCTACACACTAGCAACGACAGTATATCACCCATTAAAAGGTCAACAGTGCCTGTGATGAACACTTTATTAAGATGAAGGTCAACAAGTATATTCCTGCCAATCGACAAACTCACCCGGGCCATTACACGTACCACGAACAACCAGCATCCAAATATGTATCTTTCAAGCCGTAATAAAATTTCTATTGCTTCCTCCCACAACTTCTACATGCATCATGTGTAATGAGGTATCTCATGACCCCATCCCACTCTTTTTCCGTGCAGGCTTGTACGTGGTCGTTTTAATCAATCTCGGACTCTTCCGGCCAATTCTCAATTTCCAGGTGGTCATAGTTGCTTTGCAACAGCTTGGCCACGATGTCACTCTGTCTTTCTTCTTCTGCTCTACATGTGGGTTCCTCGTCCCGGACGCGCACCCTCACTTCAAATTTCCTCTCCGCATATTATATAAAATTTTCCACTAGCAGTTGTAGTATTTCTTATTTGGCCCGAACCAAAACTTTCATTGCCCTCCTGCTTGACGACTGCGGCTCGTCTTACAACATGGTTGCACTGTCGCCGGCGGCGTCGTTGCTATCCTAAAGGGATATAATTATATATATATATTTTTCCCCAAAGGGACCAACGACATTTCGTCTATTTTCTTTGTTTTTTTGTTTAATTTCAACAGGACTTGCATGTATACTTGTTTGTCTCCGAGACCTTTCGTTTGGTATACGACATGACCCTGTGGGCAAATTAGGACCCCCAAAATTTTTGACAATGTGGCCCATGGGCCACATTTGGTAACCTATACTTTTTAAATGTGCGCGTAAAATTACGCATGGCAACACCAAGCACGACTGGGTGTGGCCGCCTTTCAAATGACACGTCAAAGGAAAAAAAAAATTGACGGGTTTAATTTTTGATAATATTAAAAAGGTTTGCAAACGCTTACCAACATGATGTGCCTGATGTTGACTTCCAGCCCATCGTTACCTTCTCGACTTGTTCGAGGGAGGTCCATCTCGCTCGAGCTTTCCTCGAGAAATGAAGTTTGTTCTTGGTTGAACATGCTTGCATACAGACATGGCAACAGCCAGATGCTCTGCTTGCAACCATGTACGTGGCAGTATAGTTCGTCATTCAATGACAAGGTGTCCTAATCCTTTCAAAGGCTATGTACTAGGGTTGTGCGAATATTCGAAATTTCGAATAGTAGTTTCGAATAATACACTATTCGGTATTCGCTTCGAGAAGGACTGCGCTATTCGCGTTTTTCGAAGTCTTGATTTCGGCGGGTTAGCTCCGTTGAGTGTGCTTCTTACCCAGCACCGGTGCACTGCGGAGAAGCAATACCCGCGGAAGGGAGCTCCGCGGGTGTTGCTTCTCTGCATCACATCGGTGCTCGGTAAGAAGCGCACTCAACGGGGTAACCCGCCGCGATAAACACTTGGAAAAGTATAAATATCGCAATTGAGTGCTTGGAAGAAAAGCATACATTCAAAGCGGGATGGTGCACGCGTGCCGGCCGTATTTCCAAATAAATGGAAAATTTGTGAATGTGTATATCTACATTGTAGTAAAAGTTTCAAAATGAAACTGTCTGTTATGCAAGAGTATACTATGTTAGGCAGAGATGCCCTTACAACTTGTGTTCATCATGCTCGATTCTTTCTTTTTGAACTCGAGATTAAAGAAAGAATATTTTATATAGCAAGACTTGTAAATTCACTCAATGGGGTATAGTTGGCCATCTCTATAAAATTCATTTTATGTCAAATCCGTCGTTTACTTGCCATCCCAAGACATCAGACCTTCCGAGGTCACAGTTCATAAATATAGATCGATTAAACTTAGCTTATAAATGAACAAGTGGAACAACCTTCACAAGTTTAGCTGAGTTTTCGTCTAAGCATTATGCTATGGTAGTAAAAGGCGTGGAAAAACTATTCAATATTCGAATCGAAAATATTCGGCCAAAACGACTATTCGCTTCGAACTCAAAATCCACTATTCGCACAAGACTACTATGTACACATATGTGTACTTCTAAAACCTTCACTTTTTTTTTTTTTTCCGGGAATGTATTGTATATTGCGTTATTTTAAGAATTTTAGTGGAATTCTACTTTATTTTATGGCAACCAAAGTTTTTAAAGAAAATTTGAGTGCAGATGTTTTTCACGAACAAAGCTTGTGAAGAAAATGTTTTCCAGGATAAATGGCGAGCGGCGTTTGAAAGTGCTAATGAATATCTCGACCCCCATTTTCAGGCGTAGATTACTCTTGTGTGCGTTTCATTTTCTGTATAGAGGACAGAAAGATCTCTGAAAGAGAAAGTGTACAACCTAAAGCCACCCCACAAATCAAATACCAGGACCCAACCAGCACACTATGTGGGATCTGTGTGGGTCATTAGAACAGATGCTGTGGTTGCCATATTTTCTTACGCATTCCGAAACAACGCTAATTATGAAGTCAAGTTCAGACTTGTGGGCTCAGCAAAAGTCGCCATTTGTGTGGTTGCATTTTCAAGACGCGTACAGCCGAGCATCCAACATGCAAGTGTGTCATAATTGGGCACTGTCCTTCCATCAAAAACAAAAGGTTTTATTTTGAAAGCATTAGCTTTATGGGCAAAACTTTACACAGATTTCGTCCTCGTCGCTACGTTACGCGTGCGAAAAATGGGAAAAAAGTTTCTTTCCCCACTTTCTGTGAGGAGGGGGAAGTCCGGACTCGTCCACCGTGCCACGCGAAGCGAGCAAGGACAAGCAAAGGGGGCAGTCCTGGCGTCCCGCCACGAATTGCACAATGAAGGGCGAATCATGTTGTCTGCTCAAAAGACATTGGCATTTCACGTTATGCGAAATCGCACTTAGGCAGTATCCAGTTGCTACACGTAATGTTGGATGGTTTTAGAAACTTCCACCGCGCTTACCCACATACTTCACGGATCACTGGTGGCAGTCGTCAGTGGCATCAGCGACGCGAACCACTATGGCTATGAGAATTAATCACGTCGCACCTCCGTCCTCAGGTATGTGACGGCACAGCTTTAAAGCTCAGCTTTAAATGTTCACAGAGTGACGCCCTTTGGCATGAGACATGAAGGTCCCTTCCTTCGACTGCTGCGCGCACATCACTGCGCTGCCCTCTCTTTTTCCGCTACAAAATCAGTCTCGGAACTTTTTGATCACACCTTGTAATTATATGAAAGGCAAGAGACAACTTTGGGGAGAAAGCTAATGCGCCGTATCTTGTGATTTTCTAACAAAAACATGAACTGTGTCTTTTTTCGGAGGCTTCTCTATCGTGCTTTGGAAAAAGGACAAAGAAATGCAACAAGTGAATCAAAGATAGTCTTATTTACACACAAGAGTCTCTCATTTCAGAAAAGCCCCGTCAACCCAAATCGTCTTTGGCCTTCGACTCATATTTTTTCTGGCGCTTCGTCTTTTCCCTTTCCAAGAAGTTCTTGAAGGACTCATACTCTCGCTTCTCTTCCTCGTCTGAAAAGACAAACAAATATAAGTACAGTTATTAGATTTCAATGGACATGTTTGTGTGCTTGTTAAGAAAATGAAGCAAAAACAAAGTGATAATGACAGAAATGTACAGGCTGTAGATATGTAATTATCCCCGTTTGCATAGCAAATACACAATATTTGGTATGCATTGTTTAAGAGAGGAATATACCTAAGTTGAACAGTTATTAACTTAAAACTGCTATTAACGGCTGTTGTAAGTGAAGCAACTATTTTCACTGTCAACCTGAAAAGATAGTAGTAAGAGTTGCTAAAGTACTCCCAAATACCAACAGTTCGCTTAAAATTTTGAGACAGTAACGAGAAACAGGGGGTTGTGCACTTGTTAAGTCTGAGAGCGGAAATGCAAGAGGTGCTCTGTGCGGCTTGAAATTTGCCAGCTCCCCCTTTCCTATGGTTCCACCACAAACTTGCTAGTGGTTCCTTCTCTCAATCATTGCCACTACCACGTCTTGTTCCGTGCAAACTCTACGACCTTGATTCTTCGTTCCTACTAAGGAACCTTGTTCACTCTCTCCTCGCGACTGTAGTTGGCGACAGGTTAAGAATGCAGTCTATAGTAGCTCCGCCTCCAGCATAAGACTTTCTACCTTCAATGACACCTCAACGTCTTGTGAACATGTACAGCCGCAACATGACAGAAGGCAACAACCGCATGCTGCAGGCAGAACTTGTACTGCAGTATTAACCTGACATTGATTACAGTAGTGCGGAGATAAGACATGATGAGCAGTTGATGTCCCCAGCATATTTTTCAACTTGCTTAATTATTATAGAGGGGGCCCTCTGTCGCACTGTCTCACAAAGAGCAGCAATATCTAGACAATTTTTCTTAAATCTAGCGGGCAACTGAAAATTTTTTTCAATCATTTTTTCTTCTTTTTAGAGGGGTAATTTAAGTCGATCATCTGTGTAGATCGAAGTGTCTTCTTCTTTTTTCTGCGTTTCATCGCATTTGTCACTTCGTTTACCTCTTTCAAGATACATGCAGTAAATACCTAGTTGTGAGTAGCGTTCTTTCCTATCTCTGTCTCCTTCCTGTGTTGTCTTTGCGCTACATTGTAATTATACTTTCCACCAGCCTATTCCACTTCAGAGAGAGCACTGAAACGTGAGCGTTTGGGACGCTTCATTTACAGGAATGGGGAAAGGCAAAAACACTCGAGAGAACACGACAATGCACTCTCCTTTTGGCATGAAATAGTTCCACCTCAGAGGCAATAAGATCCCTTTGTTGTAGCATTTGGTTCAGCCGAATTCTGCGTTCGACGTTCCAGCGTGACAAATGCACCGCGTGGCTGCACCCTTGCAGTAAGTCGCAGCACCGTACCGTACGGAACTGATCCTTGCATGTCTAATGCAGGGTTGCAACAACGGTGATTCGGTATTCGTTTTTCGAAAGTTTTTCGAGCCAATAATTAAAGAATGATGCGCAAGAAAATAGGAAATATATGGGAATCGCAAGTATTCCACGGCTACACGATGGATGGCACCAGTCTGTCTCTCGCTGCAAGAGATAGCGCGAGGTTGTAATGCACTCGGTCGTAAGCGGTCACAGGTCCCGTGAACGGGCCTTTACGAGTGCTCCGCTGCGCTTCCCGCAGGGAGCTCGCTCACCTGTGAGGGGCAGGGCATCCCCTTGTGCCACATCCAGCCTCAGCCTCTCCAGCTGCTTCTCCTGCGCGGCAAGCGTGGCTTCTTCCTGGAGAAAAAAAAAAGAGATGCCTTTACGTTTAAATTTTCAAAGTGGTGTGCGGTGTTTCATAACCTTACAGATGCAGGCATGTTTGTAAGGGTGTTTGTAAACGACTGGTACCCCTACGCAGTTCTCAGAATAGGCATTCATTCTACATACCTTCTCCTTCTTCAGCTTCTCATAGACTTTCTTGTAGTCTCTGTAAAAAAAAAGAAAAAGAAACTGACAGTAAGCCTTACAAAATGGCCATATTATCATATTTAGAGGGGCGATGCAACCATTTTTGTACTTTGCGGACATACCGCTTAGAACGGATCCCCGACGTTAATCACCCGTGAAACTCCCGTTCCGTTTTTCACCACACGCAATGGAAGTTTCAGCAAAAATTAAAGAAAAACGAACGGCGTTCACCCCCTCAACTCGCAGCCAGAACAAGCGGCCACCTGATCTGGAGCCGATTATATACCGCCAATGTTGATCATAGCCACGCGCTGGGGTTGGCAAGGCACAGGAAACGCGCTGAGTTCCAAACATTGTTATGGTTCGGCTATTGTCGTCATTGCAGCGATTGGACACGGGTCACTACCCGAATGCTTCTCGAGCTATCGATTATAACGAGCCCAAATCGAGTGCCCACGCAATGCTCAGGCTCAATCTATGAGCCGTATTCAAATATCGTCACTGGGCGGTACGGCGACCACCCAGCTATGCCATCAAGTTTTGTGAAGGAGAGATGGAATGAAAACGCTCCTTGAAATTACACCGCAACAAAGGAGTTTCTTGGCCAGTGGCGTTGACTGCAAATATCCTCGAGTTCCACTAGTGCCAGTAAGCTCGTGTAAAGTGAGAAACATTTCAATTGAATATCGTTGCACCGCCCCTTTAAGGTCTTTTGAGTAAACTTTCACTCGGAAAAACAAATAAACCTGAACGCAAGACAGATCGCCGCCGAGCAGCGAACGGAACGTGCCAGGCCCACTCACGTGTCATACTCGTGCCTGGCCTTGGCAAGGGCGACGAAAAACTCCAGCACTCCCTTCCCCGTGACGGCCGACACCCCCACCGCACTCAGGTTGGAGTAGAACTCGTCCAACACGAGGCTGAGCGAGCGGCTCAGGTTGGAGATGTACGAGGTCTCCCCCTGGAGGGACTCCTGGAACGCTTCGAAGTCCTGCATCCAGTTCATTGCAAACTGGTGGTCCACAACGTCCACCTGCGGGAGCAAGAGGCGGCGGAGTTGTCTTCCTTGAGTTAGCCAAGCTTGCCCAGCTCCGCTCGTTGACAAACTCTCTCTTTCCACCAGACAGCGGGAGGTAAATTTTACGAAGGTGTAGTTTCGTCGGTCTACGGCCACTGCTAACGTGCAGTACGGCCATAGATACACCCGCTACGTACAGCTTACTTGTAGTCACATACAAAATGAGAACGGCAGGCCTCGTCTGTTGAACGCCTGGCCTCCAGCGTGTGCTCCGTGCCTTCTGCCACGCTTCAACTGCACATGCACGCTAGAGGTGCATGTGATGTCGAAGCAACGTCGAAGGTAAGAAGCTTGCGCTGTAGGCAAGACAACTGAAGCTCCACCATATTTTTCTCACTTTGTCAGTGACTATAATATTTTGTATTATCAGATAAAAAAAAAATCGCCAAAAAAACCAACAGTTTGCAAAATAAGTTGCAAGCTGGTGTCCTTCATTCACTTGGTACTTCAATGCTCACTGTCGCTGCACCTCTTCCGCGAGACTGGACAGACCCACCGCTAGCCCGCTTCGCCAGCACTCCAGCCCAGCCCCCAGCCCCCCCCCCATCAAAGGGCTCAATGGTATGCTGCCAGTCACAGCAGCCACCACTGACAACCAGGAGCTCGATGCAGTCCGCACCTTGTTCATGGCGATGACAAAGGGCAGCTTGGTCTTGTAGAGGATGCTGCATGCATACAGCATGTTGGACATGAAGGTCACGGGGCTCACGCTGCGCACCGTGTCCATCACGTACACCACCACCGTCGGGAACTCGGAAGCCTGGAACGGTGCAATGGCGCTGCATCGCTTTCCGCCCTCTTCAGTTGGCCCACGCACATCTTTTTGTACGCCCTGCCAAGGGGACTTCAGTAGTGGAGGGGTTGTCAAACTTTGTAAGGGGGTGTACCCCTCACCAAACTCCCCTTGACTCTACTTTATGCTCTAGCCCGACCGGCGGGGTTGCTGGGGTATTCCATATTTTGTGCTCAACAGCTCCTCAGTGTTAGAATACAACAAAACTCCTCCATAGGAAAAAGAAAGTGACATTTACAAAAAATATCTTTGCTATCTTCCCTATTACAAGCACACCTCAACTTTCCTTTACTATATCCACATTGTTTCTAAATCGGTCCTTGCTACAGAGAGGTTCTAGATCAGGGGTTGGCAACCTTCTACAGCCGCAAGTCGTCACGAAGCCGACACGAAGGGGGCCGGACGGCAAGTTGCGAACTGTGTCTGGCGGGGTGGCTGGGGAGGCGAAGAAAAGGCAAAAAGGAAATGAAGACATTATCTGCCAAAGTATGGGGATGCCAGACAATGCCAAATGGAAGTGCTCCTTGAGTCTATGTGAGGAAGCTGGAAGGGAGGGTCTTTTTCTGGTGTCATACCAGGGGCCGCATTAAAGTGCCTCGCGGGCCGTGGTTTGCCGACCCCTGTTCTAGAGTATCAGAGTTTGAAAACCACCTGGGTAATACACTTGCCCTACTATTTGTCTCAAGCGAAGATAAACAATGACGAGTAATTGTTGCAACAATAAGGCCCAATACATTCGATAGGCAATAGTCAGTTTCCTGATCATGTTTATTGTGATTTCAGGATGTGTCATGCCATGACCATTGCGGTAATTCTGCGCAATTAACAGTAGGATATATCTATGTAATCTAATATACTAGGCTCTTATCATCAAAATCACATTCTTGAAACTAAGCCAAATGGGGACTTTTGATATCAGGATAATGTAATTGATGAAAAACCTCAACTACTGTTAACTACACTTCTAAGGGTCTGAATTTCCAACGAAGTAGAATAGCCATTCGGGAACCAAAAACTGGATGCTCACCAATGTCTCCGTAATGATGCTGCCAGATGCTGACCAGGTGAACACCTCTATTTGGCCAGGAGTGTCAAAGATGACGTACCTATTGACACATAGACAAACAGAAGGCAAGTGCATAAGGTGGATTGGAAAGAGGATCGCCCCTCTTTTCAGAACTGAAAGCAAAGCAGCTCACTCGAGTTCAGACTTCCGTTTCCTTATCAAGTTCATGACCTGAAAGACAGTGCGAGAGTTTGAACCAACCTCAAGTCAGTTGCCATCCACAATAATGTCTCAAGAGGAAACAGCTGAATAGAAACGGAGAGAAACAATTTTACGAATCACACTGCAAAAGACTCACTTGATCGAACCTCGTTGAGAAGAGATTTAAAGATGTGATGATGCCACCGTTTGGTCCAAGACCGTACCTACAAATCGCTGAGGCAAATCTTGCGTGCAATAAATTTTCGTTCAACTGCCGCTAGTAGTGTATATGCACACGGTTTGACTCACACTCTCCAGCGAGTACAGGGGTTAGACTCAACCAAAGGGAAGATACTGAGATGTACAAGAAAACACTGTCTCTTCAAATATCAGGACAAGAAATACCTTTCAGGACTTTCATACCATATTCACCCCACCAGAGTGACCATGTTAACCCATAACACTGGATCGAAGTGCATTCCAGAAGCTTGTAGCATGCTCCGAAATCCGCCGAGATGAAGGCTGCATTACTGAAAAGTGTGAGTGGGAAAATCCCACTCATCCATCTTGACTGATTTAAAACAGTGGATACAACCAATGTTTTTTGGCCATTCTAGGGGTAGCAGCTTAAAGGGAAGCTAAAGAGGTTCTTAAAAAAACGAGTTAGAGGTAAATTCTAGAGTATTTTTCTCCCGTGAATCTGAATATCACGTTTGTTTTCCCCCAAGATGTAACTAAACGCGAGAAAAGACGAAAACCCTCCGACCAGTCGTTACGTCATACTAGGATCTTACGGCAGCCAAGCAGGTGTCGCTCGTGTGGACAGCGCGTGCAATCGCTTGCTTGGCGGGTATATTCTCTCGCACTGACACTAGTCGTGAAGTCTTTTCTGACCTTTCTGAAAATAGCAAGAATGTGCGTACATAGCTTTGATAGGCGCTGAAGATGCGCGAGACCGGAGGTTCCGAAGACTCTGTATATGACGTCACGATCTGGTAAGGAGAAGCTTCAATGGTACTTTAAGAATTATTTTGCGTAGCCTCCTTGCACCAAATTGAAAAACAATCTCGATGTTGGTAACCCTGGAGGCCAAATGAAGACAATTTAAAATGTCTTCTCTCAAATACAGAAGTGCTTGAGTTTCCCTTCAATTCCGACCATAACACCCAGCACGGCAGCCCCTCATGCAGTACAAAAGAATAACTGTTTGCTCATGGCTAAAGCAGCATTCCACTTGGGCCACATAATTTGCTGGATGTGAATGCATGCTGGGGAGAGACGCATTCATGGCGTCTGTCCCTACACCTTATGCGAAGTTTCACTCTTGTGAAATTAATAGAAGATTGCTCCTGCTCTGGCAAAGACTCAACTTGGACATCCAAAAGAAACTACATGACACATTTGTCATACACTGAAATTCCTGCTGCACCCATCATGCTGGTTTGCACAAAATCTGTGAGGTGGTGATAATATTGTTAGAATATGATAACAATCAATTGACACCTATCAGTTCTTCCCTCAACTGGAGCTAGAGGAGAGGAATTTTCGGCAGTAGATGCCAGGTGCTGGTCACGTAAGATAAGCAGAAATTGCCTCATAACTTTCTCTCCTCAGAAAAAGCTTCTGAAAGACCTAATCAACCGTTAGTATTTGAAGCAACTTTGGAGAACTACTAGACTAACAGCATGCAAGCTTTCAGAAGAAACCATTTTCCTGTGCTCGAAGCGAAGCACGATATGCGAGAAAAGGATACTGCTTCATGACTTCCTTGTACTTTACGGTGTCTCTGATATCTGCAAAAAAGAAAGTATAACTGTCGTAAGTAAATGAACAGCTTTGAGGGGAAGTATGTGGCTGAAGACCGATTCATATGAGCTGCACCTACCGACGTTGGCTGGGTAAGGCACTTCACTGCATGCTGGGTCCAGGTTCACAACGTACGGAGGCTTTTTAATGGCATGGAGATGGGCTGTTATCCTCTGCAATGATTTATAAACAATGAACACTTGTATAGCAAGCATGATGCATTGAAGTTGGCCCGTGTCCAACGGCACTGCAGGCCGTTTTCGCAAAATATGAAGGGCAATTTGCCGCACTGCACAAAGTAGCACGGCACAGAGCTCAGACTGCGCTTCAGGGTAATGCTAGTGGTCGGAATAAAATGTGAAGATTTTAACTTGTATCATTGCCTAAAGAAAATGTTTCAAGTGACTTTAAAACAATTTAAATAGCAAAAGGTACTTGAATTAAAGTCAGCTATCGATGAAAGAGGCCGTGTCCTCATTTAAGAACTACAAATAAAACTTCTATCTTACAAACCAGAAAATGTTAACTTCCGACACTTTGGCAGCCTTGTCCCATTTGTATACCGCAAAGTACCGAGCAAGCACCCACTCGAAATTTGGAGATAATTGCAAAGAAATGGGGGATGGGCACTTGTTTGGTCATCAATTTTACATATAAATGTACCGTGCATATTTTCTGAGATCTTACAAATTCAGAAATGGACGCTTGTCCGGTCATCAAATTTACATATAAATGTACTGCGCATATCTTCCGAGATCTTACAAATTTAGGAATGGGCACTTAGTGTGGAATCGGTGGATGCACGGTGTATTCTACTGTGTGTGCATTTCGGTTGAGTTTGAGCTTTCTGTAATATGTAGTGCGGGAATTCCTCTGCTGCTACCCGTCTCAGAGAATGACACAACGCAAAGGTTCAACAACACATAGTCATTTTTTCACCGTCATTGCCCTCGCCGCTGCCACGGCCTTTTATCAGCAGCGGAGCGCCGCTCGCATGGCCAATTGCGAACAATTGGGCATGCGGGCCGCCTGGTCCAACGCTTTGGATTTCCAGGTTGCCCACAGTAGCCAATCTGTGAGGTACAAAAAGCACAGTTTGTTTGCTTACAACAATGGAGGTGTCTAAGGTAATGGTAACTACATCTCATTGGCTGGCCTGCTACTTCTAGCGGTGGGAGTTACAAATGCAAACTGGCGCCCAAAAGCAAGAAAAGAATCGCAATGTTTACTTCGAGCAGCCATTTAAAGGAGGTCTTCAGTGCCAGTCACACGACGAATACACCAGCCAGCCACTAGCTACTGCGTTGTGAGCTGCTAAGGACTGTGCGCCGAGAAACTGAGGGAGAGGAGGAGATGAGAATGTGCGGGGACGTCAGAACGCCGAGCTGTGGTTCGAATGATTAGTGGCTAGGCCTACAGCTGGTTGCCTTTGTCTCCACTGCCCTCATCAAAAGCGTCCGAATGCGAGAGCCAAGCACCGGATTCCAGCATTCTGTGTTCTAACGCATCTGACGAGTGCAGTGGAGACAAAGACTGCCTGTGTCTCCGCTGCACTTGTCGAATGCATTCGAATGCGAAAGCCAAACACTGGACGCAGGCGTTCCGCATTCAAGTGCATTCAATGAGTGCAGTGGAGGAAGACAAAGGCAGCTAGCTTAAGATCTACCCTACTAATCATTCCAACCAGAGCTCGGCATTCTGACGTCCTTGTGCACTCTGAGTTTCTTGCGCATAGCAAGCTAGCATTGAAACGTTGCCAACACCAAGAAGACTCGCAAAATGTTACAGTAATGTGCAAATAACATTATACGTCTTGCCAGCACTTTTTTTTTCTGAAGCAGAGTGCCATCGTAGGTGCGTCACTCAGGGGTGGAACGCATGAAATGTACTTGGGAGCAGCCACGGGAGCAGCTGAAACAGCTGTTTTGGAGCAGGTTGGGAGCAGCTAAAACTACATTCTGGAGCAGGCTACGAGCAGCTCAGATCAGTTTTCATTGCACTTCAGCTTATGTCTTAGACAAGCACGGGAGCAATTTCAATTGTGCTTAGCAGCACAGATGAACATGAGTGGATAGGGGCCTAGATAGATAGGAAAACAGTGTAACAGATGCGAAAACTTGAAACTAACCAAAAAGCAAATACCATATGTTTCTGAAGATAGTGTCCTTGATGACGAAAATAATCCCTGGAGAAGGGGAACAAGAGGGACAAAGGACAAACACAAATCTCCAACACAGCTAGGTGACTGGTGAGCGACCGAAAAAATCCGCCTGGTCCTAGCTGTGTTTGGAGATTTGTGTCTGTCCTTTGTCCCTCTTGTTCCCCTTCTCCAGGGATTATTTTCGTCATTCTTGTCCAGCTCGCTTGCACCTTTAAAGAGAAGCGAACGGAGAGCGCGATGCGTCATGGGATATCCGGCTCAAACAAAAACAGACAGAAAAGATTGCCCGCATTCGTGACGTAGCAGTGCTGGCAGGGTTATAAGCTCTGCCCTTGGTGGCATTGTCAGCGTTGTGGTGGTGTGAATAGCGTCAGCGCGTTACAACCGAGCCGGTCGAAGTACCCGTGGGGTGACGAGCGTGTGGCTGGCCCAAGGTGCACGTAGCTTCCAGAACACTGTCAGCTTAGGGTTGAACAGGGTGGGGAAAGCAACTTTTGTTCGAGTTTTGAGCGACGGGCTAATCTTCTAGGGGGAGAATGGCTGTCTCCGGTTGCACGAACGAGGGTCCGAGAAAGAGGGGAGTCCTTCCTTTCCGTCTTCTTGAACTGTTGGTACAATGCGCGATTTGTGAGTTGAGCTACGAGGAAAGCTAAGAAGGAAAATGTTGAAATTCCAAAAGGCGGCGCTGCTCCGAAGGAATCTGCTACGTCACGACTTTAATTGAATTATAATTATAATTACTATGTCCTTGATATTGTCTGAGTGGCTTTTAGCTACTCAAAATGCAAACCAGCACTGCTTATCGCACAACCCACACGTGCTCGACATAGTAATTATATGTGCGAACCACGTAACGGACGTGCAGTAGCGCGGAGGAACAGGGCAACAAATTTCGAGTTTATCCTATTGTGCAACTCAATATAGAAGTAGCAGACTACGATTAACGGAGTTATCATATTTGAAGCGATAAGCAGGAGCAAGGTTAAAGTACGCCGAGCAGATCTACCGCTTGCGTGAGAGCTGCTGGCCGGCAAGGTTTCGAATCAGATCGCAATTCAGTTCTATCAAATCACGATTTATCTTGCGGGAATGCGGTTCCAACTTCTAACGATGAACGATGAAGTACTAAAAAAAATCTTTTGCTCATTTGTTTTCAGCTGGCCGACGTCCGGATCCCGAGCCGCAGAGCCTTAGCCAATCTGACGCTTAACGACTCGACCTCAACTCCGCCAACTTGCTTAACCGCTTACGGTTAAAGAATAACAATCCAGTCACAGGTGGTGTAGCGCTTGGAGTCCGACCCCCGAGTTTTTTCGCGCTGCTTCCGACTCGGGATACACAGGGAGAATAAACAGAACAAAGGATTGCAAGGCCGACCAAGCTAAACGCGCTCATTGTTGCCAATCGAGTCGATAGAAACCGAAACCAAGAAAAAATAAAATTTTCTTTTGCGCACGTTTTGAGATTTGGTGCATAATTGCGCGAGATATTGGCTGTGGTGCAGATTCCGCAACATGGCGCAGACAAATGCGTCTGGCGCAAAATGGCGCAGCCGTTCCACCCCTGGTCACTGCCTGGATAGCAAAGCATCGGCACAAGGCTAGTGGACACTGGTGACACTGCCCGTGCAGTTGGAAGCCTTGTGAAAGGGGATGCAATCTGGTTCTTTTGAGTGCCCGTGGACCACTTTTGAAGACGTACTGACACCTTGAGTCCAAAACGTCAGCACATCCATAGAGAAGAAACTATCAAGTGCGAGCCAGGTGACTCTGGCAACATTTGGCAATGCTTTTGCCCGGCGCATTTTGCCGCCATATCAGTTCGCTCATGCGAGTTTGTTCATTAAAACCTTTTAATCAACCTTTAACGCTGTCGACCCTCTGTGCTGTTACGTGTGAAGGAAGTGATCCAGCATTTGTACAGTGTTTTACCACGAAGGTGTTCCTAACGATTGCCTTTGTGATCATGGATGTCTTTCGAGTCTCATGAGTTCAGACGTTTCCCGGCCCTTCATGGCATTCAGCAACACTCCTCAGCTGCTTATCCCACAGCAACTAATAGGCTCGTTGAGCCAAGTAATGCAACACTTGTTTCGGTGAAAAAGTGTAGTGCCAAGTCATCCCTTTAGGAAGGAAAACTGAATGCTGCGGCTTTTGCTGTGAACGCAACCACAAACGCCAGTTTACAGTTTTCACCTTTTGAACTGCCACATGGGTATGTTTCCAAATTGCCAGAAAAAAGAAGTTCTGGCATCCAGGAACTGCCGCCCTGGAGACGAGACTACTAGACTTTGTAGAACGTCACAGCGAAGTGCAACAAAGCTCGGCAAGCCCAAAAGCAACTAAAACATCATTATGACAAAACTCACTGTGATACTACATTTCAAATAGGCCCGCTTATCTGGCTTAAAGGGATGGTGAAGCGAAATTGGGATTTCAGAAAACAATGCAGGAGGGGTAGGCGGGACGCTAGAATCCGTATAACACCACCCATAAGGCGGTAACTCGAACGGAAGGCCGTATTTTTCGAATAGAGGTCGTGACTGAACGAGGCTGATGAGGCGCGTGACGTCAACATATCTCGTTTCCTCTTCTCTTCGCTTTGGCACCTCAAGGCGGCAAAGCGGAAAAGACACGAGGCCCGTTTCCTCTCCTTCTTGACTTTTCTCAGAGAAACAGGACGTCAACATATCTCAAATGCGCCTCCCTTTTTTTTAAGAAAAATACGGTCACCCGTTTGAGATATCGCTGTATAAGTGATGTTTTGGTGTTTGTAGCATCCCATTGCAAGCTTCTGTTGCAATGGGACCTATGATGAAAGTATGGATGGAGGATTAATACGGCTAGCCATTTGGTCGGCGGTAGCTACGCCACCTAGCCTTTTGTCCTTAACCCTTTAAGCGTAGAATATTTAAAATGTGGAAAAATATATGCACTCCGTACTTAAAAGAATGAGCGCTAAATCCCCCTTGCCATCAGTTAATAAGAAATGCCTAGTTTTCTCTCGCTTTCTGCCACCATTCACTTACTTTTTCCTTCGCTGTCTCTAAAACCCAATGACCTTATTAAATCTATGTTGTCTTCGGTATGCATAGGGTGAAGCCCTTTACAGTAGAGTATCAAGTGCTCAGCCGTCTCGTCCTCCTCTCCACAAGCAGCGCACACTGTGTCCATTTCCTGGTACTTCGCTCTGTATGTTCTGGTTCGCAAAACACCTGTCCTTGCCTCAAAACAGCTGAGACAGAGCGCCATCTCTCGGCAGGTGCGCGAAATAGAGCGTCGCCAAGGCGCGCGCTGTGGCCTTCGCGGGTGGAGTGGTCGGAAGTAATAGAGTTGGTCGTGGTTTTGCCGCCATGCGAGTTCGTTCATTATACCCTTTTAATCAACCTTTAATGCCGTCCACCCTCTGCAGCAGTACGCCTCACACAAGGAACATTTCACGACTGTTCTGATGTAGGTGATTCCCTCGCTGACACGATTCTGTTTAAGAAAGCTTTGTTCGCGACTGGAGGCGCACTGTCGGAAGCCCGTAAACTCGGCCCGATAGTTGAGGCACGGTTACGCCCTTTCCTACTCTTCGCGGCTGTTCTTACTTTGTGAAGATCTCTGTTCACGAAAGGGGGTCTCACCTGAACCCAAGTGGTCTTCCCTGAACCTGCCATGCCAAGCACGATAACGCAGGTGGGCAACGGGCCGTCCGTGCTCACCGGGCTCGGCTCTTGAGCTTGGCTACTCGATGCCATGGCGCCTTCAGAGGAAAAGCGGGAGAATGACAGAGCTGTGAACGTTCCCTGTGTTCTCAGGGGATTGAAAGCGTACGACCGCCCCAAAAACGAGCACAATCTGCTCCGAAATCGAGCACACTTGAGTTCACTGATCGGACTCGTCGTGAGCTTCCGTCGTTGTTGTACACCATGAGTAAGGGGTTGCGGTGAAGTACGGTTGTTGTCTTCGGTTTACTGTACTATCGTAAATAAATTAAGAAGATATGCGAATTTGACACGAACCTGTTGAGTCCATCAGCAGGCAAACAAGCACGCGCGGTCGTCCCTCGTACAGCTCGTGCACAAGCGTTTTGGAGTTCCGGAAGTAAAATATAAACGAACGAAGCACTTCCGTTGTATTGTCACGTGGTCTGTGACGTCACAAGCGACTCGCGATTGGGTTTCAGTTTCAGTTTCCACGAGAGATTTTCCTCTCGTTGAACACCACTAAACTGGCCGTTCTCGAGGTTTGATTAGACGCGTCGTCGGCATTAGCGCACCCAGAATTTTTGCCTGGGGGGGGGGGGGGGGTTGTGAAATTTCAACAACCGATCGGAGGAGAGAGGGCTGGCCGGGGGGGGGGGGGGGGGGGGGGGGGGGGGGGGGGGGGAGAAGGGGGGGTAATTTAAGGCTGAACTCCATGGAGCGAATTATGTGACGAATAACCGGCGAACGCCGCCCGACGGCACGTTCGCTTTGCGCGCGACGTAGCAGCCACTGTGTTGATTCCATGCGCAGAGCAAAAGCCGCCGGGCAAAATTCGTCGGTTATTCGCAGCATATTCGTCCCATGGGCCCCCCGACATACACCTGCTTGTTGCAGTGCCCCGAGCGATCCCCGAAACTTTTTCGCGGAATTTTCATCGCGGAATTCAGGGCCACGGTAGAGTGACCACACGTCCCGCGACTCGCGGGACTGCCCCGCAGTTGAGAGCGCGTGTCCCGCGTCCCCGCAAGGAATACCAAAATCTTTAAAATGGCCCGCATTCACATCGTCGTAGCATTCACTAACGCAAATTATGGCGCTTCTGAAGAACGGGCCCACGGGGTAAGCGGCGAGGTCGCTGATAAACATGAGGTCCCCCCCGTTCATTCGAGGAGAAAGACGCGCATGTGCCGCTGTGGCTCTCCCCCTTGATAGACAAAATATTGCGAGCGAAATTGCTCGCCAAAAGCTGAAAAATTACTATTGTAATTATTTGCAAATCACACTGTGTACATGCGAAAGGGTTGCTGGTGGAAAGTTTTTTTTTTTTTTTTTTTTTTTAGTAGAAGACGGCCTACACAAGACAAAAAACCTGCAACCTCACAAGGGTCGTAAAAACAACAAACATAGGTGCTAATTTGTGTGATTTAACTGTTTTTCTTATTTCCCTTTCATCATGCATTGGGGGCTGCTGCAGTCAATTTTTATGTTTGTTCAAGCTTAGACAAACCCATCATAAAATAGTTACCAATTACAATTACACAAAAACTATATCACTGTGAATTAAAATTATTTTAGCCTTGAATTGGCCGCCATACAATTTTCAGGTGTATAATATGCTTCGGAGAGCACAGGATATCGGGGTGTATGCGTGATGGTGAATTTGTCAAATACTTTTTTTATTGAGTTATGAAAATGCCGTTGCAAAAATGCCGTAAAATCAAACCCCGTCTATGCAGATCAGTTACGAACGACGAGCCAGCATGAGAAACAACTCGTACGCCGTCGAGGTAAGGTCGCTTGTTGTTGTTATTATTATTGAGTGTGTTCAGGTTATTAAAGAATTGGCATGTCTATCACGATTCGCATTATTTTTTTTTTCATTTGTAGACATCTTAATTCCGTAATGTGTTATTTTGGTGAAGATCACCATGCGAACCCCGCGATGCGAGTACAATCTGTAATAAACTCACCGTATGTTTTTCATCCAGTTCTTTCCGCGCTTTGGGGTCTTAGGCGGAAATCTGAAGAAACTGCAAGAATCCTTTCTCCACGCAAATGGTTACAAAAAACCAGGTCCGAAGCACCCTCCCATAGCGCGAGTCCGCAACAAAATTTGGGATTCTCAACCGATCGAACCTGAAGTGCCTTTTTTACGGGTGCATTGCGAGCTTTTAGCAGACGATCATCTCGATCGATGCCCGGACTTTCGATAAACCATATTTTGCATAGGCACCCCACTATGATTCTTATAAAGTTGTCTGAACAATAAATTTCAAACCAATGTGCATATCAGACTAGCGTCTTATTCAACTGACATTCAGACGCCCTTGGCCGGCGGGCGTGTGGCAGACGGGGGGGCGAAGGTCACAACTATGCAGGGGGGGGGTTCGTCGTCTGCTGCAGAAAAGGCATCTTGATGGACCGGAGTTTGCAGTCGTAACATATTCAGAAACAAACGATTACCGGCACACTTCTGTCGAAACATATAACATTCAAGCTTTTTATATCTGTGACTTTTAGAAGTTTAAATCCTACTCCTGATTTTTGAAGGGTCGGGTTTTCGTAGCGAAACCTAGCCACATGTATTTGCCCATAACAACGAACCTAGCAACGGTTTGTTTGGACCCATGACGTCACACTTCCCGACGTGCCGCTTTCTCTCCTAGCCACTGGAAGGAAGAGTGACAGCACCAGTAGAAATAAAACGAGGCCTTAGGCAAGGGTGCCCTTTGTCACCATTACTGTTTATGATGTACCTCCAAGGATTAGAGGAGAGACTAGAAAAGAGTGGAGCTGGCTTTGACCTCTCATACTACAGACATGGCGAGAAGATTGAACAGTCAATACCGGGATTAATGTATGCAGACGACATAGTACTAATGGCGGACAACAGGATGAATTTACAAAAACTAATGAGTATCTGTGGTGCAGAGGGAAATGAATTGGCATTGGAGTTCAGTAGTGACAAGTCGGCGATTATGATATTTAACGATGACGAGGGTGAAGTCCTTAAACTTTTAGTGGAAATTTCGACGAACTTTGTATTGAGGTTCGACTCGTGTGCGCATGCGCGACAGGCTGGCCAGTTGACTTCGTATAGGTGACATTCACTTGACGTCACTCGCTAGGTTCGCTGGCATCGGCCACCACGGTCGCCATCTTCGAGGTCTCTTTCTACCGCACGTAGGTGTCGGCCGTGCCTTTCAGCGCGGTTTAGCAGCATTTTACAACATTAAAGGGTCTTTTTGACCGAAACTAGGGGTTATTCTTGTACTTTGGTGCTTTTGAAGCGCCGTAGGAATATTTTTTATGTGTTTTAGTTCGTTTTTGTCGCTATCGGACTCGTTCACCGCGGCTGCTCGGCGGCCGCGTTGCTCCCTCGGCACCATGCAGCGCTCCGTGTCGCGCGCCGTGCCCATGGCGGTAGCTCTTGCGAGAACTGATTTTTCTACTTTGGTGTTTTGTAGCACGGTGTGATTACTCTTTGTTTGTTTTGCTAGTTTTCTTTATTGTTTTTCTCTAGCGGATTTTCTGCACTACGGCCGTGTAATCGTGTTGCTCCATCACCTCTGAGTCGTACGTCGTGCCTTCGGCGTTGGTTCCTGTGCAGAAACATACCGTGCGGCTCACCGAGTGCGCAGCTTTTGAAAAATAGGGCGCATTTTTTATTAGCCCAAGCGATTTAAAAACCGCATTTATAAGCGATTTGGCGAGCGACAAGACAAGCGACGGCGACCCGCTTCGCTGCCGCTCGGTCACTCGCGCGACGAGACAAACCGCATGAAAGCGACGGGACCAAACAACGACCAAGGTGATTAGCGCTAAGTTTTCTAGAAATATCGAAAACCGAGCTACGCGACGCGATAGTGAAGGGTGAACCGCATGAAAGCGATCTAGCGAGCAACGGCGACAGCGACGGAAGTCGGCGACGAGCGAGCGAGGGAGATTTCTCACGGCCGCTCGTAGCGGCGCTCGGTTTTTGGATTTCTAGAAAACGTAGCTTAACGCTTGGTCACTTACTCCCTTCGCTTTCATGCGGTTTGCCTCGTCACGCGAGTGACCGAGCGACAGCGAAGCGGGTCGTCGTCGCTTGTCTCGTCGCTGTCGCCGTCGCTCGTCTCGTCCCGTCGCTCGCTAAATTGCATGCGGTTCAGCCTTTACACACGGTACTGGGCGGCAATAAGGAAACTAAAACGGTTCGCCCCCGAGATAAACTTTTTTCTCTCCTCTGTTCAACGAAGCTTCTATGAAATTAGTACACACTACCAACGGACGACCGCGTACGGGCATACCCAAGCTCAAGCCTGTCAAACCGCGACCACCGCGACCTCGAAGATGGCGGATCGACGGTGGCGCTCCCTGGCAAAATCGAACCTGCAGTCTCAGTGAATACTAGGGGTGTCGCGAACTTTCGTCGAACCAGATTTTTAGGTCGAACTTTCGGAGTTCGACTGGGTCGAACCGGTTCGACGAACCTTCGAACTTTTCACCAGATTCGACCGGTTCGACTTTGTGAACAGTGTTGCCAGACCTTGATACAAGCATGTCTAGGTTTGGAGAAGTTTTTTTTATGCAAAAGGGTTATTTTATTTTATAAACAGTTGCAATTAAAAGAAACCAATTCTAATCACTGAATAAGTTAATAACTTAATTTTTTTGTACTGCATTAACTGAAATAACCAATCAGCGCTGCCCTTAATTCATCCCTTAGCCATCACCATCCAATCCGAAGCCAACTGGCCAGCCTGTCGCGCATGCGCACACGAGTCGAACCTCAATACAAGGTTCGTCGAATTTTTCACTAAAAGTTCGAACAAGTCGAACCTGGTCGAACTCGAACCTCGGCCGGTTCGCGACACCCCTAGTGAATACCACCTATTGGATGGTGATGGCTAAGGGATGAATTAAGAGCAGCACTGATTGGTTATTGAAGTTAATACAGTACAAGAAAATTAAGTTATTAACTTCTTCAGTGATTAAAATTAATTTCTTTCAATTGCAGCTGTTCATAAAATTAAAATAACCCTTTGCATAAAAAAAAAAATTCTCCAAACCTAGACATGCTTGTATCAAGGTCTGGCCACACTGTCCACAATTATCTAGGGAAAATTGAATGATGCAGAACCAAAGAGATCATATACTAACTCTAGAGGAAAAGGTCCGCCATTTTCCCGTGCATTCTGGCTGCCGCAAGCGGCGGAGCATGCAGGCAGACCCTCGGGGTCCCAAACATGGTTACCATGGCAACCGAAGCCTCGCTATCCCCGATCGCACCTCCGGAAAGGGCAGGGGGGTAAAGGTGGGTGAGGAGGAGTGGCAAATCCCGTGCGCCGACACCCGGGGTCCCGAGTGAAAGATTGCGAAAGAGAGCGACAGAACACAAGAAAAAGAAAGCAATGTTGCCAGCTGAAGGACGACAGTCGCAATGGTAATCGCGAAGACTGAAAACTCTCAGCAATATAAACAGTGATAATTTAACGTTGTAAACTAAATTCTAAGCTATTCTAATGCTTATAAAAACCAATATACTCATTACGTTGCATTAACTTCCCTTCTGTCGAAATCTCGGAAATCTGGTGCTTGCGCGGTTTCGTATTCTTCGGCCGCGCCCTCTCGCGCCCCACCCGCGAAGTCGGTTATCTGGTTTAGTTTAGCGTTGACGCGAGGCCGTACATCTGCGCGCTATGCAAAAAGAAAGCTTCGAAAGGAACGTGAATACCTTTCCACCGGTAAGTTCGTGAAATCGAATGCTGTCGACGAAACTTCGCAGAATAAATGGTATGAGACTCCCTTTCCGGAGGTGCGATCGGGGATAGCGAGGCTTCGGTTGCCATGGTAACCATGTTTGGGACCCCGAGGGTCTGCCTGCATGCTCCGCCGCTTGCGGCAGCCAGAATGCATGGGAAAATGGCGGACCTTTTCCTCTAGAGTTAGTATATGATCTCTATGGGAAAGGGAGTCTCATACCATTTATTCTGTGAAGTTTCGTCGACAGCATTCGATTTCACGAACTTCAACAATCCACGAACTTACCGGTGGAAAGGTATTCACGTTCCTTTCGAAGCTTTCTTTTTGCATAGCGCGCAGATGTACGGCCTCGCGTCAACGCTAAACTAAACCAGATAACCGACTTCGCGGGTGGGGCGCGAGAGGGCGCGGCCGAGGAATACGAAACCGCGCAAGCACCAGATTTCCGAGATTTCGACAGAAGGGAAGTTAATGCAACGTAATGAGCATATTGGTTTTTATAAGCATTAGAATAGCTCAGAATTTAGTTTACAACGTTAAATTATCACTGTTTATATTGCTGAGAGTTTTCAGTCTTCGCGATTACCATTGCGACTGTCGTCCTTCAGCTGGCAACATTGCTTTCTTTTTCTCGGGAAGTGGCGCGAAGGCATCGACAGCGGACGTGTTTTCGAAAGCTCCCGAAGCTAAGTACTTTTTGTTTTCTTCTCCTATCTAGCTGTGCATGGACTAGGGACGGTAGTTTTTGGTAGCAGTAGGAACAGGGGATAGGGTAGTTTTTAGTTTAGTTAAGTTTAGTTCTTTTAGGCACGGGAGTCTATCAACGGTGACCCATGACGGGGCCACGTGGCTTTGTTTGAATGGTTGGCGGGATGGATAGCGGCGTTGTTTAGAAAAGACACGTGGGGAGAGCGACGTAGAGGTTTGCCAATTCCATTTATCGAGTGAGTATATATAGCGTAAAAAAGAGGGGAAATCGGCTAGATTTGAGCAGCAGAACACGTGGTGTACCACGTGTTCGAGATTAGTGACGAATTGGGCTGGGATCCGGGAGTAGGGAAGAATGGCGAAGAAGGACGTTCAGGTGCAGTGCGGGGAGTGTCTGATTTGGGTTAGTATGTCGGAAACCAGGTTCGAGAGCGCTGAGGAAGCGGAGGCAGGAGAGTTCCTATGCAGGTTGTGCGTCCTACAGGCGCGTCTGGACAGGATGGAAACCGAGAACACGACAATAGTGACGCGCATTGTGGAGCTGGAGAGCCAACTGAGAAGGGAGAGAGACGAGCGACAGGCGCTGGAAGAGAGACTGAGGAACGTAGAGGGGAGTCGGACAGAGACGGTCGCCCTGAACGGTAATGGCGGACAGGCCGAGAAGCAAAATGACGAGGCGCGGTCGGCCACCAGCGTGGGCGACGGGGATGGGGACGACGACGACAGCGTTGGACAAAGCTACGCGGGGGCGCTGACTCAGAACAGCCAGAAGAATAGGGAGACAAATGCGGTGAACCAGAAAGGGCAGTTGGCGGGGGGCTCGACTGGAGCGGGCTCAAGTGAGGAAAAGAGGGTCCTTGTGGTTGGAAGTTCAAACGTGAACAGGTTCAAGGCAGGTCTCGCTTGGAAGGTAAAGGAAGATGAGAGGGTCACAGTGCAGGCGTACCCGGGTGCCTGCATCGGAAAGGTTATGGAGGGGGCAAAGAACCACTTATGGGACAGCATGGACGGGCAGAACCTGGTGGTGATACACGCTGGGCTGAACGACGTTTTGCAGGGAAGAGAACAGAACCTGGGGAGGCAAATCGAGGCCGGGGTGCGGAAACTGAGGGCGACGGCTGAAGGGCTCCAAATCGTCATGTGCACGATTCCGGAGATTCAGGGGCAAAGTGTAAAAACTGAGAGGAAGGTGGTCAGAGCAAATGCGGTCATAAAGGGACTGGGGCGGGAGCTGGGGTACGAGGTAATTGATATTAACAGAGAGGTGTACCAGCCAGCGTCTGCCAGTCCATTTGTTGCGGACGGTATTCACTACCGTGAGCACACCGGAAGGAGGGTGGGTCGAAGGATCGGATGCACAGTGAGGTATTTTTTAAATACACACAGGTCCCTAGGGGACGAAGCCTAGAGGCCGGGGCGGGGAAGGGGGGGATGAAACAGAAAAAATGTAGAGTTAGGAAACAGAAAGAATGTAGAGCTGGAAGCACAGACCATCCTTGGCTAAATGGCAACAGAGCGGGAGAAGATGTACCGGTACCAGAGTCGGAAGAAGTTACGGGGTGTGAGTACCGCAGGAACAGCAGGGAGAGCAGGAGGAAGCCCCGAAAAAATAAGAGAAAGAATCAACTCAATATAGGGTTCATAAACATGCAGGGGGGTAGAAACAGAATAAAGTGGGAGGAGATTGGCGAACAATTAGAGGCTGAAAATTTCACAGTATATGGGGTAGCAGAAACGCACCTTAGAGATGAGGAGGAACCACCATACATATCAGGCTACTCCTGGATGGGATGCAACCGGAGGGAAGGTGAACGCAAAGGCGGGGGTCTGGGCATGTTAGTGAAAGGACAGGACTGGGAAAGAGAGAGGGAAGGCTGCAGAGAGCACTTATGGTTGAAAGGTAGGGTAACAGGCCTCAACACTCTTCTGGGATTTGCTTACCTGAAAACAGGAAAAGACTCGAGGGAGGAAAATACAAAACATTTTACATGTATTTCGAGGGACATCAGAGAAATTGGCCTTAATCAGGAAATAATTATCATAGGAGACATGAATGCCCATTTAGAAGAGTTTGATGGATTCACAGATACAACCGGAAAGTTGCTAGAAGATTTCTGTGATGCCCTTGACCTAGTGTTAGTGAATGCTCAAGTAAAATGCGACGGCAAAATAACGTGGGAACGAAACAACTTGCACTCAACTATAGACTACTGCCTCATGTCCCACAAACTGTATGACAGGTTAGGAAGTATGGAAATAGATGAGGAAGGAACAAAAAGCTTAGGGAGTGACCACAAACGAATTAAGATTAAATTTGGCGCATCCAAACCAGAACAGCAAGCCCAGGAACGAGCGGGTAAACCTAAACTGAGTGAAGCTCAAATACAAAAAGTATCGAAAAGCATTGAGAACATAGTATCGAAACAACCAGAAAGGGAATGGGCATATGAGGATCTAATAGGAATCTTTAAAATAGAATTAGAGAAGCATCGAATTAGACAAAGAGGACAGCAAAAACGAAGACACAAACCAAAAAGCTGGTGGGATAAGGAGGTCAAAGCAGCCATATTGCAGCGCCAAGAGGCATCTAGGGAGCATAGGTGGGCAAAGAAAAGGGGAGCCTTGCCAACTGAGGTAGAATCAAAATGGGAAAACTTCCAAGAGCGAAAAAGGGAGGCATCAGCTTTAATACAGACCAAAATTGGGCGTGCAGGAGTGCAGTGGATGATGGAAATAAATAAAAAAGATAGGAATGCAGCGAAAAGGTTTTGGGAACATATTAAAGCGCAAGGGAGAAAGACAGATAGTTTCCAACACGTGCTAACCACACAGGAAGGGAGAAGAGTGGAGGGGGAAGAGGCACGGGAATATATTAGGCAGACAATCGAAGGGGCTTTCTCCCAGCTTGAGCAGAGGGGGACGGTGGATAGCACTGACAGCAGCAGAGTAGAGGAGGAGCAGAATTATGTAACAATGGAGACGACCGCAAGGGAATGGGATAAGGCAGAAAGTAAGGTGCCAGCAGGTACAGCGACAGGCCCAGACGACATACCCATGGAACTCATTAGGGCACTAGGAAAAACAAGCAAATTGAAGTTACGGCATACAATAAATCAAATAATTATGGGAGGAGAGGTACCTAGGGATTGGAAACTGAGTAAAATGAGACTAATATATAAAGGCCGAGGAAACAAAGACAACATTAAGTCGTATCGCCCAATAACGGTAACTTCAGTTCTATACAGATTAGCTATGCAGATAGTAAAGCGGAGAATGGAGGAATGGGTAGAAGAAAATCAAATACTGGGTGAGCTCCAAAATGGATTCCGAAGAGATAGAAGACTGGAAGATAACTTATTCGTCACCACACAATGTATAGAAATAGCAATGAAGAACCAGACTCCTTTGTGGTTAGCTTATTTGGACATCAAGGGAGCGTACGATAATGTGAGCCAGGAAAAACTCTGGAGTCAGCTGAGGGAATATAACTTAGATGCATATTTGGTTGGGTTTCTTCAGCAGGTGTATACAGACAATAAGGTAATTATAGCATGGGAAGCAGAAACTACACAACCCGCAGCGATCAAAAGAGGGCTCAGGCAGGGCTGTCCACTGTCACCTCTGCTCTTCATGATATATCTCAGGGAAATGGAAAAGAAATTAGAGCAGAGCAACTTAGGTTTTGATGTGAGTTATATGGAAGGAGGGAGAGATGTAGTACAGGTAATACCAGGACTGATGTATGCCGATGACATAGTACTTATGGCAGGTAACCAGGATACGTTACAGGAACTAGCTGGAATATGTGGAGAGGAAGGGGACACATTGGGCATGAGTTTTAGCAGAGAAAAGTCTGGAGTAATGGTGTTTAACGACGAAAAGAGGGAACCCCTGAGGATACAAGACATCGAAATAGACCAAGTAGAAAAATACAAATATCTGGGAGTCTGGCTCAATGAGGGACCGAAATATCTAGAGGAACATGAGGAGAATATAATTAGAAAAGGGAAAAGAAATTCATCAATTATGAAGCTCAAGGCGCTATGGAACTATAATAGATATGAAGTGGTCAGAGGTATATGGAAAGGAGTGATGGTACCAGGGCTGTCTTTTGGCAATGCGGTGCTGTGCATGAAATCAGAGGTTCAATCAGGATTAGAAATTCGACAAAGAAGCGTAGGCAGGCTGGCACTGGGAGCACATGGAAAAACACCAAATGAGGGAGTACAGGGGGACATGGGATGGTCGTCTTTTGAGAGCAGGGAGGCAGTTAGTAAGTTGAAATTTGAACAAAGGTTGACCGAAATGGATGATACGCGGTGGGCACGGAAGGTATTCAAATATTTATACATGAAAAGTTTAAACACAAAATGGACAAACCGAACCCGAAAGCTTACATTTAAATACATACACACTGGTGATGGGGCTGAACAGACTACTTCAGTGAAAAAGGGGGTGAAAGAGGCAGAGAGGAAAATGTGGGAGGAAAGAATGCAGGATAAATCAGCTCTAACAGTGTACAGGTCACGAAAGCAGGACATAAGAAAGGAAAATGTCTTTGATAATTCAATAGGAAGTTCTTTGCTGTTCGAGGCGAGAACGGGAGCTTTGAGGACGAGGACGTATAGGGCTAAATTTCAGGAGATAGACACATTATGTGCTGCCTGCCATAATGAGAGTGAGACACTTGAGCACTTGGTATTAAAGTGCACGGGGCTTCGTCCTGCACTCCCTGAAGGGGTAACAGATCTGGCCGGGGCCCTGGGGTTTGCTGGCGACGATGGAGGGACGGAGGAGAAGAGGATTACAGTCACAAAGAGGCGATTAGAAGATTGGTGGAAATTATCTAGGGAAAATTGAATGATGCAGAACTAACTAGCACAGCTGGGGACAGGCGGGACAGAGGAAAATTGGGACTCCCTCCCGCGTGGCTCCGGCCCCAAAGTCTCAACCCTGTCTCCCAGTGGGTCCGGTGCGGGGGGTAACGCCGACAAGGTCTGACCAGAGGAAAATTGGCGACTCCCTCGCCAGGGGGAAGAGGCGGGGGGTGATGTTTTTAGTTTTTTTGCCCGATCCCCCAAAGGTCATCCTGGTGATATCCCACACTACCTGTGATAGTTAGGGGGTAGAAAATTGGCTTAGAAGGGCGCGAGAAATCGAAGGGGCTTTCTCCCAGCTTGAGCAGAGGGGGACGGTGGATAGCACTGACAGCAGCAGAGTAGAGGAGGAGCAGAATTATGTAACAATGGAGACGACCGCAAGGGAATGGGATAAGGCAGAAAGTAAGGTGCCAGCAGGTACAGCGACAGGCCCAGACGACATACCCATGGAACTCATTAGGGCACTAGGAAAACAAGCAAATTGAAGTTACGGCATACAATAAATCAAATAATTATGGGAGGAGAGGTACCTAGGGATTGGAAACTGAGTAAAATGAGACTAATATATAAAGGCCGAGGAAACAAAGACAACATTAAGTCGTATCGCCCAATAACGGTAACTTCAGTTCTATACAGATTAGCTATGCAGATAGTAAAGCGGAGAATGGAGGAATGGGTAGAAGAAAATCAAATACTGGGTGAGCTCCAAAATGGATTCCGAAGAGATAGAAGACTGGAAGATAACTTATTCGTCACCACACAATGTATAGAAATAGCAATGAAGAACCAGACTCCTTTGTGGTTAGCTTATTTGGACATCAAGGGAGCGTACGATAATGTGAGCCAGGAAAAACTCTGGAGTCAGCTGAGGGAATATAACTTAGATGCATATTTGGTTGGGTTTCTTCAGCAGGTGTATACAGACAATAAGGTAATTATAGCATGGGAAGCAGAAACTACACAACCCGCAGCGATCAAAAGAGGGCTCAGGCAGGGCTGTCCACTGTCACCTCTGCTCTTCATGATATATCTCAGGGAAATGGAAAAGAAATTAGAGCAGAGCAACTTAGGTTTTGATGTGAGTTATATGGAAGGAGGGAGAGATGTAGTACAGGTAATACCAGGACTGATGTATGCCGATGACATAGTACTTATGGCAGGTAACCAGGATACGTTACAGGAACTAGCTGGAATATGTGGAGAGGAAGGGACACATTGGGCATGAGTTTTAGCAGAGAAAAGTCTGGAGTAATGGTGTTTAACGACGAAAAGAGGGAACCCCTGAGGATACAAGACATCGAAATAGACCAAGTAGAAAATACAAATATCTGGGAGTCTGGCTCAATGAGGGACCGAAATATCTAGAGGAACATGAGGAGAATATAATTAGAAAAGGGAAAAGAAATTCATCAATTATGAAGCTCAAGGCGCTATGGAACTATAATAGATATGAAGTGGTCAGAGGTATATGGAAAGGAGTGATGGTGCCAGGGCTGTCTTTTGGCAATGCGGTGCTGTGCATGAAATCAGAGGTTCAATCAGGATTAGAAATTCGACAAAGAAGCGTAGGCAGGCTGGCACTGGGAGCACATGGAAAAACACCAAATGAGGGAGTACAGGGGGACATGGGATGGTCGTCTTTTGAGAGCAGGGAGGCAGTTAGTAAGTTGAAATTTGAACAAAGGTTGACCGAAATGGATGATACGCGGTGGGCACGGAAGGTATTCAAATATTTATACATGAAAAGTTTAAACACAAAATGGACAAACCGAACCCGAAAGCTTACATTTAAATACATACACACTGGTGATGGGGCTGAACAGACTACTTCAGTGAAAAGGGGGTGAAAGAGGCAGAGAGGAAAATGTGGGAGGAAAGAATGCAGGATAAATCAGCTCTAACAGTGTACAGGTCACGAAAGCAGGACATAAGAAAGGAAAATGTCTTTGATAATTCAATAGGAAGTTCTTTGCTGTTCGAGGCGAGAACGGGAGCTTTGAGGACGAGGACGTATAGGGCTAAATTTCAGGAGATAGACACATTATGTGCTGCCTGCCATAATGAGAGTGAGACACTTGAGCACTTGGTATTAAAGTGCACGGGGCTTCGTCCTGCACTCCCTGAAGGGGTAACAGATCTGGCCGGGGCCCTGGGGTTTGCTGGCGACGATGGAGGGACGGAGGAGAAGAGGATTACAGTCACAAAGAGGCGATTAGAAGATTGGTGGAAATTATCTAGGGAAAATTGAATGATGCAGAACTAACTAGCACAGCTGGGGACAGGCGGGACAGAGGAAAATTGGGACTCCCTCCCGCGTGGCTCCGGCCCAAAGTCTCAACCCTGTCTCCCAGTGGGTCCGGTGCGGGGGTAACGCCGACAAGGTCTGACCAGAGGAAAATTGGCGACTCCCTCGCCAGGGGGAAGAGGCGGGGGGTGATGTTTTTAGTTTTTTTGCCCGATCCCCCAAAGGTCATCCTGGTGATATCCCACACTACCTGGTGATAGTTAGGGGGTAGAAAATTGGCTTAAAAGGGCGCGAGAAATCAAATGTTTGTCTTTCTTAGACTTAGGCTAGGTGGCGCAAGCTACCGCCCGCTACAAAGGGTATAGCTAGAGTCACTAAATAAAGCTACGCTTTCAGAGTACCGAAACTCCCAAACTACGCGTCTGAAGCACGTCAGGCGCCACCATCTTGGTCCGCGCACAAATGGAGGAGTGACTGTAGCTGAGCCAAGCCGAGCTGTAGCCGTCGCCTGCGCCAGCTGCCGCGGCGGCAGCTGTGGCAGCGAATCAAAGTCGTGTTGTTCGTATCTCGACGTAACACGAAAAACGCGCGTGCTGAGCGCGACAAACTTCAGCGTGCGCGCGCAGTAAACAGCAAACAGCAGCAGGCAGGGGATCGCTGGACCCAAGATGGTGACGCTGAAAAAACGCGATGATGATGATAGCGACTCACGTGACTGCTGCTGTCCAATGATGCCGCAGCGAACCAGAATATTGTTGAATAGAGCGACTGTATTGTCGGCAAAATGCCAAAGAAAAGGAATGCGGTACTCTGAAAGCGTAGCTTTATTTAGTGACTCTAGGTATAGCCAGTAACATCCATCCATCCATCCGGTCGAATCTGGTGAAAAGGTCGAAGGTTCGTCGAACCGGTTCGACACAGTCGAACCTCGAAAGTTCGACCTAAAAATCTGGTTCGACAAAAGTTCGCGACACCCCTAGTCTATACACGAACTCATCTCTCTGACGTCACTGCGCGGTGGTGGCGCGTCGGTCGCACTTCCGGTCTGGGGCTGTGGGCAGAAGTCCCCATGCCAGACGTGTATTCCTGCGTTGTTTTGAAAGGAACCAGACAAAAACCTGCCTTCTCGTCAAAACGCCGCGACTGGGGCCGACCAAAAGTGTCGAGAAAGGTTTGAAAGCTCAGTTTTCACGTGCTCGGTTCGCGAGAATCTGGATAGTGTGCCGTGAAAATGGAAAAGCAGACGCCGTCGGACAACGATTGCTTGGGCGGGAAGCACTATGGTTGAATTCACGGATACTTGTGGTCATCAGATTTATTTGTTTTGTTCCAACATGACGCCAGAAAACCATCAAGTTTGTGCGGACCATCTGCGGACTACGTTCAGGTGCGTCTTCAAGTTCAAACGGCGTCTGATTGTTCGAACTGTCGTCTGCTCTTTCAAACGTTTCTGCTTGCCGCTGCTCTCTTAGACGACGCCGGTCCGTAGACAAATGTTGGCCCGGTACTTGCGATAAGAAGTGCAGGCCTCAAAAGACTTAAATTTGAAGGTTGGTAAGCAGGCTCGATGAAAACAGTAGATACAAGGAGATGTTGATCATAGTTACCAGTGACCCTCACCGACTTGTTATGCCTAATTCATTGGTCCGATTCTGCTTGCGATTTTTCAGTATCGACGTCCGACCATCTCAGCTATGTTCACGATTTTGCAGCCCAGCGGCGTCGTGACTGAAAATTCCGAGAAATCTCATCATTGCGAATCAGGCTTTAGCGTACATTCTGCGGCGTTCACGCGGAATGAATCGCCACATGTCCACATTATTCACGCGAAGTTTTGCGGTGTAACGAGCCTCGGTAATTTCGCTGACGCCGCTCAAGATAGTCAGACATCGCCTGGAAGACGTAGAACCAACAATTTGAACGCGAAAAAGGGCAGGGGGACTCACACTGACGCCGACAACTCGCATTTCAATGGTGTGTTTATGGGCGACGGCGAGTTTCTTGCCACACCCCCATCGCGCATGCGCGCGGCGCCGGTTGGCGTCCGCTAGGGGCGCTCTGGGCGCTCCGTTTGTTGTAAACATGAGTTGGTGTATAGACCCTTTCCGAAATCAGTGCCATCGGTGGTTTGTAAAGCAGACGTTAGTAGTTTAGGTTTTGCCATATCAATGAAGGAAAAGATTTGTATCGGCACCGTCACTTTCGCAAGTCAACGGCACGAGAGGAATTGTTCAGTGTGTGAGTTCTTTCTCGATCACTGTCAGTTCGATGGTGACCAAGAACCTGCATTCAGAACAGAGCTCCAACCCACTCAGATGCCTCGAGAAAATTCTGTACACCAAAGTGCTTTAAGGGCCCACTAACAGTTTTTTGACTGTTTGAAGTTCGCGCTGAAACGGAGCTCCATGACCGGACCCACTGGGAGACATGTTGAACTTTTGGGCCGAGCCACGCTGAGGGCAGCCCAATTTTCCTCTGTCCCGCCTGTGCCCCAGCTGTGCAGTTAGTTCTGCACCGGGGTAAAGGTGTGAGGAGGAGTGGCAATCCCGTGCGCCGCACCCGGGGTCCCGCGTGAAAGACGCGAAGAGAGCGACAGAACATGGATGGATGGATGGATGTTACTGGCTATACCCTTTGTAGCGGGCGGTAGCTTGCGCCACCTAGCCTAAGTCTAAGAAAGACAAACATTTGATTTCTCGCGCCCTTCTAAGCCAATTTTCTACCCCCTAACTATCACCAGGTAGTGTGGATATCACCAGGATGACCTTGGGGGATCGGGCAAAAAAACTAAAAACATCACCCCCCGCCTCTTCCCCCTGGCGAGGGAGTCGCCAATTTTCCTCTGGTCAGACCTTGTCGGCGTTACCCCCGCACCGGACCCACTGGGAGACAGGTTGAGACTTTGGGCCGGAGCCACGCGGGAGGGAGTCCCAATTTTCCTCTGTCCCGCCTGTCCCCAGCTGTGCTAGTTAGTTCTGCATCATTCAATTTTCCCTAGATAATTTCCACCAATCTTCTAATCGCCTCTTTGTGACTGTAATCCTCTTCTCCTCCGTCCCTCCATCGTCGCCAGCAAACCCCAGGGCCCCGGCCAGATCTGTTACCCTTCAGGGAGTGCAGGACGAAGCCCCGTGCACTTTAATACCAAGTGCTCAAGTGTCACTCTCATTATGGCAGGCAGCACATAATGTGTCTATCTCCTGAAATTTAGCCCTATACGTCCTCGTCCTCAAAGCTCCCGTTCTCGCCTCGAACAGCAAAGAACTTCCTATTGAATTATCAAAGACATTTTCCTTTCTTATGTCCTGCTTTCGTGACCTGTACACTGTTAGAGCTGATTTATCCTGCATTCTTTCCTCCCACATTTCCTCTCTCTGCTCTTCACCCCTTTTTCACTGAAGTAGTCTGTTCAGCCCCATCACCAGTGTGTATGTATTTAAATGTAAGCTTTCGGTTCGGTTTGTCCATTTTGTGTTTAAACTTTTCATGTATAAATATTTGAATACCTTCCGTGCCCACCGCGTATCATCCATTTCGGTCAACCTTTGTTCAAATTCAACTTACTAACTGCCTCCCTGCTCTCAAAAGACGACCATCCCATGTCCCCCTGTACTCCCTCATTTGGTGTTTTTCCATGTGCTCCCAGTGCCAGCCTGCCTACGCTTCTTTGTCGAATTTCTAATCCTGATTGAACCTCTGATTTCATGCACAGCACCGCATTGCCAAAAGACAGCCCTGGCACCATCACTCCTTTCCATATACCTCTGACCACTTCATATCTATTATAGTTCCATAGCGCCTTGAGCTTCATAATTGATGAATTTCTTTTCCCTTTTCTAATTATATTCTCCTCATGTTCCTCTAGATATTTCGGTCCCTCATTGAGCCAGACTCCCAGATATTTGTATTTTCTACTTGGTCTATTTCGATGTCTTGTATCCTCAGGGGTTCCCTCTTTTCGTCGTTAAACACCATTACTCCAGACTTTTCTCTGCTAAAACTCATGCCCAATGTGTCCCCTTCCTCTCCACATATTCCAGCTAGTTCCTGTAACGTATCCTGGTTACCTGCCATAAGTACTATGTCATCGGCATACATCAGTCCTGGTATTACCTGTACTACATCTCCCTCCTTCCATATAACTCACATCAAACCTAAGTTGCTCTGCTCTAATTTCTTTTCCATTTCCCTGAGATATATCATGAAGAGCAGAGGTGACAGTGGACAGCCCTGCCTGAGCCCTCTTTTGATCGCTGCGGGTTGTGTAGTTTCTGCTTCCCATGCTATAATTACCTTATTGTCTGTATACACCTGCTGAAGAAACCCAACCAAATATGCATCTAAGTTATATTCCCTCAGCTGACTCCAGAGTTTTTCCTGGCCCACAGATTGACTGAATCTGAGTTATTAGAAATAACGCTTACGTAGCTCTTGTGTTCCATTCCTACGTCGCGTCGTACTGACCCCCCGAATGAACAGGCCTCGCAAAATCCGCTTGAGCATCTTCAACGTCTTCCTTGATCAGTCACTAGAAGGCCGCCATTGGTATGGCACAGATGCCGTTCCACAGATGATGATAGTGATCAAAGTGGCTAGACTGAATTTCGGAAAGGGTCTATAGACCTTTCCAATGTTTACAAAATCACAGTCCAGCGTGCGATCTTCACAGCCCAGCACGTGCGTGTTCGTCGCTTCGGAAAGCGAGCAAAGCACGCGCCATACGCACGAACGCTCAAAATGGCACCGGCCACAAGCTCGTTTTTGGAAAGGTCTATAGGGAGTATTCACTGGCGGCCATAGCTGTGTGCTCGGCTGCAGAGCGCGTGCTGAACGCGAGCTTCCACAGTTCTTTCGCCACGTGCATTCCGCACCACCAAGATTGCCGGTCTTGGCAGCCTATTAATGCGAGCTCGTTCTGAGCATGCGCTCTAAACAATGACCTCAAATATGGCGGCCAGTGAATACTCCCTATAGGTATCTAGGTGTGTGGATCAAGGAAGATACGGATTACCTCAGTGAACATGAAAGAGACACAACTGGCAAGGGCAATAGAAATGCAGCGGTAATGAAAAACAGGGCATTGTGGAACTATAACAGTATGAAGTGGTCAGGGAGATTTGGAGGGAGTTATGGTGCCAGGCCTAACTTTTGCGAATGCAGTTCTATGTATGAAACCTGACATTCAGGCAAGGCTAGAAATAAAACAACGAGGGGTGGGTAGGCTGGCCCTCGGAGCGCATGGGAAGAGACTAAATCAGGGGGTACAGGGCGACATGGGGTGGTCGTCTTTCGAAGGAAGGGAAGCAAGCAGCAAAATAGAATTTGAGGATAGACTGAGACAAATGGATGAGGGACGGTGGGCACGAATAAAGCCCCTCTATTCTGGGAAAAGTGGCGCCATTCTTTGAACTAGCCGCCGCGCACACTATTGGCCAGTAGTCACGTGACATCTGGCTTTCGGTTTTGAACTTCTTGTCGTCATGAATTTCCCAAGATGTTGCTACGCCGCAGCTGACGGGCTGCTGCGCCCTGTGGCTGCGCCCGTAGAAAAGTCGACCGGAAAGCTTTTCAGTGTTCCCTCTGAAACGGAAAATGAACCTCGGAGGAAGATCTTGCTTCACCGAATCGGTTGAAAAGATATCAACCCGACGGGAGCCGTAAAGTTATGCGAGGTAGGTGCTCTGTATACTCATTAGCATGCAAAAAGACAGCTGTTTAGAGTTAGTTATGCATTCGATTCCACCGTAAACACGAGCGATGTAACAGCAGCACAACATTGCCAACTTGGCATGCACGGATGCTCGTGCCGTGGAAGTAAAGGCCCCTACGCACAGTTGCGTTTGAGATCGTTTGACTGCGTTCCGTCGAGAAACGAAAGCGAGTCACCGGCACATCTGTGCTTCGTATGAAGCGTGGAATCCAATTCAAGGAATTGCTTGGCTCGCGAAGTATGAATGTCCTGCGTTCTCGCAGTCGCAACGCAGTGAAACGCTCTCAAACGCAACTGTGCGTCGGGGCCTTTCAAACTGCCTGCTCCTGCTCGTGCTTGTGGCATCGGCGTCGCTCCCAATTACGGGTGCGTGCGGAGTACGCGCTCTCGTCAAGTGTTGCGTACTTACGTGCTCGCGTACCCTACTTTGTTTCGCACAGATAGCTTGCAACGCTGCCGCAGCTGCGGACCCTAGCATTGGGCTGTATCTATACTCCGGTTCAATATAGTGCGAGCGCAGCCAGTGCGACAGGCAGGAGTATGTTTTCTCTGACGACGCTCTTACTGGACGCGTGTGTGCTTAGCCCGCTCAAAGTGCGTTCGCTCTCGTAGCGTCAGTAGGGTCTCCTTCGCTCGTAGTCTTATTGAAACGAAAAACGCAAGCAA